>OZ022265.1:117107183-117707183 GCA_963978885.1 Nemotelus pantherinus | reverse complement strand
TTCGCTTACAAATGACGCTTGGGATCCTTGATCTAGTAATGCTCGAAGGATACAGCTACCCTTTGAGCTTTCTACTCTTACGAGAGCCGTAGCCAACAGCACTTGCTGAGATGCAACAGCACTCAAAGTCTGTATATTAGCTTGGAGTTGAGATGAGTTAGGTGAAGATGTGTGACGAGATGGAAATTCTGATGCACCAGCATTCAGTGGACTAGAAATGGTTGCTGTGGGTGTGGCTGTTTGTCTATGTAATAAAGTGTGATGCGACTTCCTGCATGTTGCACATCTACTGCGACTGGGACAATCTATCACCCTATGGCCTTGTGCCAGACAATTGATGCATAGTCGATTGCGTTTCACTAATTCGAATTTCGCATCGTACGCCATATTACCAAAGGTAGGACACTGTCGAATATGATGGCCAGCTTGACACACTTCGCACATTGGAGTCAGTTGACTTGAATAATTCTGCAAGTTACGCAAACGAAATGCACCAGTAGTCCGATGAACTCGTGATTGTTCTACTCCTGCAGCTTCTAACGCTCGGAATCTACGCTGCAAAAATTCTGAAAGTTGGCTCAACGAGGGAAGAGTAGCAGTTTGCACATGCTCTTGCTCCCAGAGTTGCCTAGTAGATGAAGGCAGGCGTTGGGAGATTACATGCACCAGCATTGCGTGCCACAGATTCTCAACGCCTAGATTCTCGATGGCTTGTACACATTCCATCGTTTGATCAAGCAAAGTTTTTAAAGACGAAGCAGACTCCTGTGCGTTTGGTAAGGAGAACAATCGCTTGAATTGGTTGTTTAAGAGAATATTGACATTATCGTATCTATCGTTCAAAATACGCCAGGCAATATCATAATTTGCTTCCGTGATTGCGTATTGTCGAAGCAAATTTTCAGCTTCACCAGTTAAACTACTTTTTAAATAATGCAATTTTTGCACCTTTGATAAGTTACCGCGATCGTGTATGAGCGATTTGAATAAATCGCGAAATGAGACCCACAAATTATAATCACCCTCGAATTTTGGAATTGCAATACGAGGTAGCTTAATGTCATCAAAACGTGATTCGCTCTCTTGTGCTTCGACTTCCACAGATGATTTTTCTCCTGGTTGTGATAACTGTTGCTTCAAGACTCCTTTATTTACGGCTCGTGCTATTTGCTCTTCTGCTTCCTGTTGCTTATCCAATATTTCCTTCAACTGGTCATCTACCTCAGCCACGAATTCTAATTGCTGCTCATCAAACTGCATAAAAATTTCACTCGCGAAATAATCTATATTCAACTCTGCCTCAGCACCCGTTAACAATGCTAAAATTTTCTTATGGTTTTCTTCGAAGTCCGTATGTAAATTCTGTAAACGTTCTCTAACCCTTTCACAATACGACAACGTTTTACGACTTGTTGAAGTCTTTTTGAAATTAGACCGAAGTCTATTCAATTGCTGTAAAGACAGCTTTTGTTGCACAATTAAATTCTCCATTCTGGATACTATTAGAAACAGCCAAATCAGGCTGAAGTTTCTCAAATTTCTATGGATATTTCAATTCGAAATACTATGCCGATTTATGAACGAAGTCACAACACTTGAATGTGGCTTCTCAATTCAAAATATCCAAGCAACACGAAGTTGATTCAAAAGCGAATTAGTTATTATAAGAATCAATGAATTACGATTTCAGTGTCAATTTTCGGTGTCAACTAATTCGCTCAAGCCCGAATGTATTAAACCAGACTTTGTAATTCAAATGATCTGGTTTTGCCCAATAGAATATCTTTGTATGTATGTATATCAAATGTTTTAATAAATATCATATAACAATTGGTAAGGAGGAAAATCTAGGGATTTTTATAGTAAAAGGATATACAGAAAGGAATAGGACTTACCCCGGCTTACTGCATACAATTTTCACAAATGTAAATTTTCACCACCCGGTTATAACCGAATCGCGCCACGAATTAAATTGTCTTTGTTAACACACCACTTGCACTGATTTACTTTGTCCTTTTACTTTTCCACAAAAACTTTTTATTTTTCTACTTATCACACTATCCGGTTCGAAGGACCATATGTTTTATCTTCCACTTGTAATTTAAGAATAAAAACGCGAAGATAATAATTCAATTGTTTATTTGAAAGTCACTTATGCGAACAATCCAAACATACGAAAATTAGAAAATACAAACGAATCGAAAATAATACGAAAAAATCGAAAAACATGCGAAAGATATGCGAATCAAATCAAATTTCAAACTAACAAAGAAGAGCGAGCAACTAACTGGTACTTTCTTTTATAGCGATGAAAATTCCGGTACATTTTTAACTGTTTACTAAACTAATATTAACTTAGTCGAAATTTCATAATAGAATACAGCATTAATATCCAATATCAGCTGACTGGAATTTCGTTATTTCCACGGGAACAGCTGGACGAGTCGTACTGACACCTGTCAGCTGGATGAATCGATGGTAAGTAAATATTGTCGTCAATTGCTTCTAATTTTATTCTATTTTCAGGTAGCTGAAGCCGTACGCAACAGTACGTATACACCTAATATAGTAGGTGCAATAATGTTTCCTCATCACAAAAAGAATGCAGCAAATTTACGCGAACACACCATAAAACGTTACACATTTTCAATTTCAACTGGCAAGCACTTTAACCGATGAATATAACTTATTTCGCTAAATTAAAAGGGATCCGACCCATTGAAAAGCTGCGAAATATTACTTACCGACACCTATTAGCATTTTCAATTTGCGGTTTGCGCCTTCGATCTCGTTCATTAGAGTATAGTACTTGTCCGCCAGCGAATTGTTCACTGACGAATTGAAAAGCTCTTTTTGTATGGGATTTGACCGTTGAATTCGTTTCGCGAAGAGTATAGTACTAGGCATAACGGTGATATCATTTAAATTTGTAACCAATAGAAAATAAAAAAACGTTTACTATTTTAAATTTTACTATGTATGCGTGTGAAAGCTATTAAAAGTAAAAGAAGGAAACCAAACTAAGCAAAAAATAGAGATAGTTTGTTTTTCAAGGCTTAAAGATTATTTTGTGAATGCAACAAAATAAAAAACAGCAAGAAGAAACAATTTACGGAATAAAGTATCGCTTTCATGTAACAATCGTTGCTTGTTAGCATCCGAAATCGACTCACTTATACTGTCAAAGTGCTACTTTGCGTCCACCATCCCAAATACTTTCGAGCACCCTACGCGGGCAGCTTTTTACTCAGGTATGTTTGCAATTTGGCTGGACGAAAATATATCATACGCGCATTCGGTATGACTTTCTCGAGAATAATTTCAGGGTTAGTGTGCTTTGTGGTGGCGTAGAAAAAAGAAAACACACAACGGGAGAAAAAGAAGAGTTGAAAACGTGGCGCAAGGTTCGCTTGTATGAAGAATTAAATTCCAAATTTTTTACTCATTGAATTTTGAAAATTAGTTGTCTTTCCATGTGCTCTCCAACTGCGGTACAAACCGCCTCAAAAAGGATTATATTTGGTTTTAATGTTTCAGACATCCGAAAAGAAATGGACGATCGCGTATGTGAGTGAACCACATTTTCGCCATTGTGTATCAAACCAGAATCACATGTTAAACTGTTGATGTACACTCCGCGAAATAGTTATAAGGGCACGAAAGCTTTTAGTAGTAAATAATATATTTTGAGTAATTTTTAAGGTTTCAATCAAAATTTTATTACTTCACGTAATTGTCCTTTCAATAATAGTGCATTAAAAACTTGAGAACTTTTTTTATAAATTTTATGATAGTAAAAATTGAAAGTTAGAACGAAACAATTAAAAAGGCACTTAATTATTTTGTTATTATTTTTGTAGTGACTATTTATTACGTAAGCTTAGTAAGAAGTATGACAGCCTTTATTGACCGCCTTGTTTTTAAAATTTATTAAAGTATAGATGTTTGCAGGATCGATGTTCTTCTACTCCTTGTTGATTGAATCCCGTAGCTCCTTTACGCTGGCGTATTGGCGCCAATGATGAAAAACTTTAACTAATAAGATAGAGTACAGATTCTCGATTGGATTAAGATTCGGACCAAGTGCGGGTCAGTCGACAATCGCGATGCCATGGAACCTAAGAAAGTCTTTAGTTTTTCTAGATTCTAAACTCTGCGTCAGCAATCTTTTTTCCGGCGTCAATAAGCACCTCATCTAGTAAATTAATATAGTATTCCGAGTCCGTTTTTGTCGCAACGAAGCAATTAGGTGTGGTACCCTCATAGGATATCGCTGCCCAAATCATGAGTGACCCTCCACCAAAATTTTGTCGCTGGCGCTTTTCTTCCGCAGAACCTTTGGCCATCTAAATGAACATTTTTTTCATCAGTAAATACTACTTTGTTCCATTCCTCGTCCGAAAACCCGTACTTTTCGGCAAATTGAGGTCTAGCCAATTAAAATCTTTTCATAAGCGGAAGTTTCGCACATTTTTGTCAAATGTGAGCCCAAATCTCACTTCATTATTTCTTAGACTCTACGAACACCTACTTCAAAGTTCATTTGTGCTCTAAATTCGTTCGCACTAAGATTTTCTTGGATGGCAATCCTTGTGATCTCTTTTTCGTTTCTTTTAGGCACCTTAGGTGACCTTCCTGGTCGTTTAATTTTACCGTAATATTTCGCCAAATTATCGGTTACACAGCTAGACCTTTTTAAACGTTTGGCGATTCTACTATTAGACATGCCTTGGTCGTGATAATCTTTAATTTTACCCTTTTCTTCTTTGCCTAATAAGGTTCCGCGCAGCATTTTAAAATATGTCAATAAACAATCTTCTAAATTGAAATAAAATTTGTATCATGCTTTTAGAAATTAAGTACTTATGTGTTATTGCCTTTTTGACCACCTAAACACAAACCGATCGACTAAAAACAAATATTTATCGACGTGTCTTTATATTTATTTCGTATTAAACAACAGTACTGGCAAAGGTAATTCTATTTTTCAATGGAAATAATGAATATCAACACGTGTTTATCTGTCAGATAATTAAAGCGCAGTAAGACATTACCTACGTTCATATCATTGTATACTTAGTTTTTTCCATAGAAATGAAGAAAACGTAAGTGCCCTTATAAATATTGCGCAAAGTGTATATTAACAAAAAAAGCAGCTTTAGGTAATCGTACAGCTTACGTATTAGCTTTACATCGAGAAAACAAGTGCATTGTATACTGCAAACATTGATTATAGCCACTTTAAGGGGTTAGGAGCAGGATTAAAATTTTACTCCATTTGAATTAGATTCACTTCATTTTTCAATGAAGTGAACTGCTTCGAACTATGACGACATTTTTTTTGATTCAATGTTCTTGAAAACCATCGCCTTCATTCATGGATACAATTTTCGCTTGTTTTGAGTGCGGCTTGATCTGAGGGATCAGTAACACAAAAGAATTCTTTGAAACAAATATACATAAGTAAATCACGGCATTTGTTGAGCACCGTAGGTTCAAATATTTTTCTTATAATAAAACTTAAAACAGAAACTGCTTGCATATAGAAACTGTTGAAAATTTAAATTTTTGCAAAATATTTAATTAAATCAAGTCAAAGTATCTTTGAATCCCCGTTATCATTAATAAAGCATATCGACTTTTTAAAATAATTTAAAAATAATATTATGCCGTAAAGAAATTATAAAGACTGTCGATATAATTATGTTTTGCTTGCCTAATTTGCATTATGGATTTAAAAAAGGTGGTAAATTGAATTTGTTGACGCTGTTTTACTCAATGAGTATCACTGTTTTACTAAAATTGATATTTTTGGATTTATTTTTATGGAAAATAAATGAATGTTTTACATGAAACGACCCCTAGTTGGTTATTTGCTTATCAATCTACTCCAACAGCTTCTACTTCAAATTTTGTTCATAAAGTGTGACCCCTGGTCAATAATCAGCAGCATGAAAAATTGAACACTTAAAATAATTTTTTTCTGACGGTAGATTGATTTATTTTGTGAAACAAATAATACCAAATTATTTGATAAATACTTACAAAAATTTATTGTAAGCCATGTTATCACCATATTTACTGAATCCTGTTCCACAAATCGTGCTTTGTGGTGACCGTCTTAACTGTTTGTAAGTTTGCCTAAAATCAATTCAAAAAATAAATCACTAGTTTAATAGTAAATCTAGTGCCTGATTGATGCTTTCTTTCAGCTTTATTTGAAAATTAATAAATTTGTGGCTTTTGATAATTTATATGAAATATAAGTTTTAATAAAAAAGAAATTCCTTTGATCCAGCACTAGTTTTTTATATTTATAAAAAGCTGTATATATTTTATTCAAATGCGTCGAGTTGTTTCTGAATGATAGTGGTAATCGACTTTTAAAACTTGATTTGGAGAAAAACATATTTCCGTTATATATAGAAATACTTATTAGTTAGCTACTTACATCATATCATCTATTCTTGGGCCATAAAATAGTTCTTCTCAGTGTACTCGAAAACAGTTTTTTGAACTGTACGATACCTCGAAAACTATTAGTTGAATTTTCTTGAAATCTTCAAAACATAAAAACATGCCACAAGCTCAGAGACGTGTTTTGAGAAATTTTATAGATCCCTTCAGGATCACGGAAGCAAGGTTTCTGAAAATATTTCGTTTTAGCAATTTCTCGAGGAATTAAGTAGTCTCTTCAAAAGTGGAATAAGAAAAACTTAACCTCCTAAAAGTGTAAGGATCTATTCCGCATTATATTCTGCTACCACTGGCTATTTCTTTAGTTTAGTAGTAGTTTTTTTTAGTCTATGCTCGTTCATTATTGTTGCATCACGATCCTGTCAAAAAGACAAAATATCGGCCGGAACGGAATTCGAGCCTAGAAAATGAGAGAAGAAATCAACCAAAAGATGAGAGTCGATCTGGCAATGAATAAACATAAATCAATGATCCAAGAGCGTTCGAAGAGCATACCAAAAAGCAAGATATTATGTAGCCAAGAACATTGCAAAGAAGAAGAAGAAAATTCAACCGAAAACTAAATTGTACTGATCTAAAAAAATTAAATATCACAAAAATGTTAAATTATGTCATTTTAATTGAATAAATTGGTCGATATTTTTATTATTAGTTTTATTTTTTTAACTATATTTTCAAATTTAGCAATAGCAAAGCACTATCGTGGCTGCTAGTTATAATATAAAAACGATTTCTCACTTGATGATAATTACTTGGTCATTGAGTTAAGTACGAAAACTGAATTTATTATAATAATAAATCAGAATAAATAACAATAAAAGCTATAATAGTACAAGAAATAAATTTATTTTCAACAAAAATAGATGTACTTGCTGCTGTTTGATAATTATTCTCAATATTTTGTTTATTCTATTGTCTTTCCATATGAAACTAAAAAAAAATCCACTTCTTCGCATCCGCACCTAAAG
This sequence comes from Nemotelus pantherinus, assembly GCA_963978885.1. Taxonomy (NCBI): domain Eukaryota; kingdom Metazoa; phylum Arthropoda; class Insecta; order Diptera; family Stratiomyidae; genus Nemotelus; species Nemotelus pantherinus. The sequence continues at coordinate 117,699,738 of OZ022265.1, read as the reverse complement.
AGCTCTATCATGAGAATTTTTACTCAACTACAAAAAATACTAAAAATATAGTCAACTGGTAGAGAAATCAAACTCTACTCACAAAATTAAGGAAACACTTTCGCTATTGGTCCGTGGTGAATAAAGATATGCAAGTAGAGTTTCTTACAGAAACACACTAATGGGGATTGACGGTAAAATGCCGTATAATAGAGAATTGATGTAAATATTGTCCGAGGTAAATAAACGAGACACAGGTCTGATTGAAGTTTATTGACTTTTTATTTAGTTGATTTTTTTTCATTTGCTTTAAGTTGCACAAAACCTAAATATTTTTTATGTTGCGAATACAAAGTATTAATTTTATTCCAACAAAATGAAGTATAAGGCCAAACTAATGAGCTGATTGGAATAGAACATAATCCCTTTATTTACATTATTTTTACAGATTTACCGATTATTGTTTTGATAGATTTACTGATTTATCACGACAAATTATTCTGTTATTCCGAAATTGTCAATAAAATTTTCAAACATACCTTTGACCGTATCATAAATTTGAAGACCATCAAACTATTAGAGAGTTTTTAATAAATGTATCAGTTTCCATCTGCAATAAAGCCTACACGAAATATTCGTAACCATAAAAAAGTACCTTACCGAACCAGATTTCACTCATAATCTTTAAATCTTTACTTTATTACCATCAAATAAAAAATCAGTATGGTCCATCTAGTCTGTCATGCAACGACAGCCATCAATCAGATAAACATTCTCACGAATTACCTTATTCGTATTGAAATCAGGAGAAACTCATAACCCTGCCTGATAATTTTCTTAGTCTTTCGTTGGAAAAAAAAATCTACGATGACCCAGAATCACTTCGAAAAGTCATCGGCGATTCGGTAAATACTCATAAGTACGTTAGTGGGTAGCGATAAATTGTTATCGAGTCGTGAATCGATAAAACCTCTCGGGGCCATCTTGGACTTTGCCATGCCAATAGAATTCTAGCAACAGAGACAAGTGTGTCGAGACACCGTAAGCAATCAAATTATCTACAACAAACCCAATTCACAATTTTCTCGTGAAATTTATAATGCGGTTGGAGGAATTGACATTGGCCTCTGCTATGCATATATGGTAATGCCAGTGGCCATTATCTAGCCGTGCAAAACCAAGGGCTAAGTTTCGAGAAGAACATTCGCATCGTGAACGAGTGGTTGCTACTCGTAACTGTCTTGTCTCTTAAGATCAGAAACACTGACTGCGGGAACGAACGTCGTCGTTGACTACTGGTTAAGTGTGCTTGAAGGTATTGATGCAGGTAAATGATGCTGTTAATATGTGGTCGAAGAAAAGGGTCTGTCGGATAAGTCACGTTTTAGAAAATTGCCGAGATGGCACTTAGTCATTCAAATTCCGTCACCTATTTCTTGAAAGTGACTGCATAGATGACTTAACTGGTCAAGATTGGCTTTCATCATCTCCATTGTACTAAAACAGCACTTGAATGACACAGAACTGACCCATATGCCATGAACAGTTCTCCTGTCCAGAAGAGAATTAGCTCCTGACACCTTGAGAGTTGCAGGAAACTTAAAACAATGCCTCTTAAGCTGTTGACCCAAAAGACACACTATATCAGAGTTTGACTGAGTAACTCTGCACCAAAGTATTTAAATCTAGCTCATGATGAGTCTTATATGCAAAAGTTCCGAAATAATTTCTTATTCACGATTTCTTCATTGAAACGTTAGACTCAGTCAAGACGATTTCCATATGAGGAAAATATGGGTGAATAGTTTTCTGCTCGTAAACGAGAAAATAGGAGAGATCCAACATCAAGTCGATGCACGTTAGGTTTTTCCATATTATTTACTTAGTTCCGAAGGCAGTTAAGTTACTATCTATTGCGGCCTCACGGGTAATTTATTGCTGATGAGAAATAAAGGAAGAAATAGATAGATGCTCAGACGTGAATAGTGATGTGATTTCTGTAATTGATTAATAGGATAACAAGTGCGAATAATCAACATAGCGAAGTGATGTGAAAATGCATAAGGCAAACGATTGACGAAGAGGAATCGGAGAAATGTGTCGAGAAAATCGTTGGATGTTTGAGTGGATATAACTGTCTGGTGCGATTAATAAGCTGAAGTTCTAATGGACGGATGGTTTTTCTCTGTCAGGTTGATTTTAATTGATATTCTAATCAACTGCGTTTGTTGGTAAAGTATGATTGAATCTGGTTGAAGGTATTAAGTTTACAAAGTGAATGGATCAAAGAAGGGATTATGGCTAGTTTTTGTTTAATATGTGTACACTTGTATAATTTATCTGAATGTCACTTGCAATTAGGAAAACAAATTATTCGATTTCCAACCTGCCTTAAGGTTGCCAAGACTGGTTTTATTAAAAGTTTATTTTAAAAATGTTGCAGTGTGTTAGCAATAGATTTTCCGAATTCTAAGTAACATGAAATATTGTCATGGAACTGAAGAATGTTGATTTCTACAATGTTTCAGCTAGTTCTGCAGTATTCAACCGCAGACAATCAGTTAAAACAGGAACAATCATTCAATCTCAAGCTGCTCCCAAAGAATGTTTCACGAAACGATTAGCTCGCCTTGGTGCATACATTTAGGGTAACATAGATGCGAAATAGGAGAGCCATTAGATTGGATGAGACAAATACGTAATCAAGTTTGTTAGTAGTACCTAAAGTTTTGCTTCTACATTTGCCGTAATGGCAATTATATATTTAAGCTAAAAAAGGACAGAATTTCAAAAACGAATGTCTTTTGTACATATCGATCATAAAGATGCAATTTTCATAATATGTTTCACTCGAAACAAATATATCCGTTTACACTACGGGAAACAATTCCAATTGCTCGCTGTAAACCAGTTTCGCGAAACTTTTTTTCGCTTCGGACCACGATCACACTGCGTGAAACAGCTTTGCAAAACAGTATCGGGAAGCAGCTTCGCGAATTGTACACGCACGCTAAAAATTAGATAAGTTTAGGTGTATTGGTAAAGTGAGCGTACTGATTATTATTGAAGTAGACTGAAAGTAATTGTTCAATTCAGATCTCATTAGAGAGATCCTGTGGAAATAGAATTATCTTGAGTTAAATAGAATAATTTTTTTATTGCAAGACGATCAAAAATTGAAATTTAACTAAGTGGTTTCGGAAGTATGCACCGGGTTTTATCAGACATCAGCTCATACCCCAACAGGAAAAAAAATACTTCGGCATATATTCGGTAAGTTTTCCGCGTAATGCGTGAAAGCATTACCGATCCATAGTCTGTTGATTTATTTGTAACATTGCCTGTCATATGCTGGTAAGGCATATACAAGGAGAACTCTGAGCTTTCAGCTTTATAGCTTTATAAAGATAAATTTTTGAAAAGCCCGACATCGTATTCTTACATTCCCGTTATCTAGGAGGAATGCGAATTGAAGCTTTGGCCGGCGGCCGATCGTACCTCTGCATGGCCGGGAATGAGTGAATGTTGCATGCTGAGTGATTGTGACGCCCATTGGAAATTTCAATAGCGTATTCTCGGAGCTACTAGGGAGAATTGGTGCTCTTCTTTTAAACATTTTACTTACCTATGATGATTTGAAATGCTCCGAAATTGTCCTCTTTCCGTTTTATATAGCACTATAGCACCAGCCGTTGTATACTCGCAAGTTTGTTTCCCCTTATTTTTGCAAATGATGTTCAAAAGTAAATCATGAACTTTTTGGAAAACCGCTTTCAAGCAGTTTACATGTAGATGTTTGCTTCATGAATTCTGTCAGAATACATTACTGCTATTCCCGTTGGGAGCTAACTATACAACGACTTTCAGTCGAAGACTACTGATTTTTATTTATATTAGTCGTGACAATTTTTGTCATCAGCGAGTTTTATCCAATGATAATAGTTTCTCTTCGAAGAATTAAAGGGCGATCGCTTTTTTCCTTCTTGCCAACAATATTATAACAAATATGGATAATTTTGCGGATAAGCCTCCGAAAGCATTAACAAATAAAAGTGTTTTTTGGTTGCGAGACGATCAAAAATTGGAATTTAACTAAGTGGATATTTTAGATGCTGTTTTAACAAGTTCGATTCGTGTTGTGAGACAGGACAGGGTTGGCTAAAAAGAATGGCTGCCCGATCTTAAAAGCAGGGTGGCCGACTTTTGAATCAATTGCCCAACAAAGAAGCTGTTGGCTTGTAAGAGACTTGAAAAATTTACCTTACAATTATCACAATTTTCAGTGTGGATTATCTCAACAACAATACATTGATGAACTTAACTCAGCTTTCGGTCTTTTGAAATATAGCTGCAACTGTAGTTCGCTTACTGAATAATTTCGTGAAGGTCGTTCAAAATCAGTTGTCTTGCCAAAAAACATCGAATCTATGCTAGAATTGATAATGTTAGTTCTTTATGTGAAGTATCATGAGATTAACATATTTATGGATCGGCATTAGTAACACCAACCAACATTCAATGTAGCGTAATTTTTTGTCAGTCAACAAGATAAATCCACGTTAAATTCCGAATAATTTTACGATCACTCAGAAGCCGGGTCGTGTTTATTGATGCAAAGAAATAATGAAGAATTTCGATCGCTGTACTTTAAAATGCATTTGTAAGTTTTCGAAAAATGATGAATCTTGGTTCCATGTGTATAATCCTAAAATCGAGCAGCAGTTGATTTTATGGGTATGTAAAAACGAACTAAGTCCCACAAAAGTTGCTCTTGCATGAAGTACAGCTGTTTCTTCGAAAAAAAAACAGGCCATGTCACCATCGCAATATAGAATCAACGCAAACGGGTCAATTTTGAATGGTATACCTCTATTTGTTTGTCAGCAGTTTTTGGAAAAATTATGAAAACTCATCGTCAAAGAAGGATCATTCTCCACCATGACAATGCGGGCTCTCACATATGCTCAAATAAGTGACTTTTCGAGCACTCAAAACATCGATTGATTCGGCATTCTAATCTCGTGTAATCTCTGCAAAAAAGGGACAATACGATTTTTCTGTACAGGCTGTAGATGCAAAAGTTTTCCATAAAACTCGTACATACTGTCGTAGTAAAACATTTGCAATAAATAAAAATCTGCCAGTCTGTAAAAGATAATAAAGTGTAGTATAGCATCGTAACTGTCGGCACAGACCCAAACTGGCACATAGCTGATACTACTGCGAGATTAAAAATAATTAGAGACTGCATTTACCTATACATAGAAGGAAGAGCAGAGTCTAGAAGTTCTAATCTATGTCTCGCTAATTCTACTTTGTATGTAGTACATGCAGTGGTCATGTTGCTCCTTGCCTATTCTGTGGAGAAACTTTTTGCAATAAAGATAGTTTGCTGAAGCTCCACATGGTGTCCTTTTGTCACTCCTCTTCCTCCTCTAGCTTTTGTTTATTAAAGCTTAGGTAATTTATCGACTGTCGTTTCAATCCCCCCAAATTAGGCCAGTAACTTTCCACTTTTTCTGATAGTGTTTTAATTTTCTTTTATCTATATTGGCATTCGCAAAGCATCAGTACGAAGTGAGACCCCTCTTAAGCAATTTAGTCCGTTTTTTCACTTTAGTATAAGCTTTCTCGTTTCCTTAGCGACAATAATGACCGGGAATCCATATTAGGTCAAGGCTGTTCTGTGTACCGTTTCCATTTAAGACCTCTCTACTCTCTAAAAGTGTAACCACTTGCCTGCCTGATGGGAATTTAATGCTGACCTTTTTAGTATTCCTTAGCCTTATTTTATGCGTGGGCATAAGCGTGGTAGATAACTAAGCTTGATAGATAGTCGCCTCTCTAGGGAGAGAGAAGTGAATTTCACACCTTGATCCTTCGATTTCAATTCTCACTGCACAATGCATCTTTGAGTCATCCGTAGGTATAACATATTTGCACTCCTTGATGACATTTTAGAATGACATCTGTACTTGCCGTTAGGCTGCAGCAAATTGCTCTTATAATGAACAGGCAGTCGATTCTTTGAAGTTTGTTGAGCCTATAAGCATCAGTTTTGTGTGTAGTTTTCTTCCACCACACTGCTGCTCAATATAGGATGATAGGCCTGACCATTTCTTTGGAAACCTAGAGTGCCTACTTCGAAGATAGTGCCCAATCGCGTCCAAGCTTTTGTCTTGGCACCCAAAGTACGTCAGTGCTGTTTGTTTAGACGCCTGCCCCAGATGATTTTCCTATCTAGATGGATTCGTAGATTAGTTACCTATTATCCTATAGAAATGGTGCTCTTAATTTTTAGGATACCTGTCTCGATTTTTATTATCAGGGTAGGTTCATGGATGGACCGTTTTCCTCGTACCAGTGTATTATTTCATTGAAAGCCTTTTGCGGTCTGGATTTCAAAGTATCCAAGTGTGTCAATGTATCAGTAGGGACTGTAGCGGCAGTATAATACTCTTTCCTGTAGAAACCTCTCCTGAAGTGTCTATGTTGGACCCTCGTCTTCTTTCTCAGCATCACCATTGGTACTAATATTGCACTCTGGATTTCCAATGTGCCTTCGAAGGTGACTATAATTCCCCCACTTAGACTTTGAAGTATTTCTAGCTGTATATACCCTTAGTGGTTTTAGACAGAGCTTTTTGCATTCTAACCGTCTCTCGGATACTGTTGGGATTTTCACAAAAGATAATATAAACCTTTTTTGAATTTTCTTAGCTCTTTGTTGTATTAAGGGAGCTTCTTGTTACAGGCCCTTAAGTTTGATATGTTTTTTCCCTATTAACCTCAGTTTTGGTGGCTTTTCTGAGTTTTACTCATTCTTTCCACCACCATGCCACCCTCCTTTAGGGGGCACTGGTATTCTCATTTATCGTGGAAGGGTTCGAAGTTTGTTCTTATGACTTTAGTCACAGTGTGCTCCGATTTCGTTTCCAAAGTTAAACTTGAGTGCATGCCATGAGTTCAATTTTTTTAGCCTTCTCAGTCCAAACTATTTTGAAACTTTGCAAGGAAGCTGTCTTTGATAACGTACTGGATTTCGTTTGAATCATAGCTATGTATACTCTACTTGATAAGTTCGGTCTCGATAAGTTGTTTGGACTTATGAAAAAACGAGTTACAGTGATTTTATCAAATGTAAATAAAATGCGAAGGCACTTTTATTCTCCTCTTTATTGGCAGTTATTCTTTGAGTGAAAGCGCGTTTTCAAGTTTTTGAAATTATTTTAGCACAACTTCTTCGATATTGTCTAAAAGTAAAATCTTTTTTATATTTCAGATCTCAACGAAAGTTGCAGCCTCTTTAGCTGACACTATAGTTACTACCACAATTCCCACATTTTTTTCAATAGCTGGTTCTTGCTTTACAAAATTTGATTGCACGAAAGTCACTGTAACGTGCACTGATATTATAGTGTAAGCAATATATTTCAGTGTGTTTGAGCTCTAGATAATTTGTGGATTGAAGGGTATTATTGAAGCCTAAGCACCATGTCAAATCAAACCTTCAAATCAAACATTGCGACAAACTTTCGAATTATCTTTTCAGTCTAATCATGGTGTGCAAATTTAATATTTTAAAATTGTTCTCATCAAATTATTTCAATTATTCAATGCATTCTGAATTAAATTTGCCCTCGAACCTACAAATGTACTGCTTGATATACCGAGTTTCTACCCATTGATAACAACATTTCTAACTTTAGATCACAAACTTTTCTATTTAATATCGAAACCATTCAATTTAATCGAAATTTGTCATTTCACAAAAGACCACTTGTGATATTCGCAATTTTACTGCCAAATCACTTGAAAACTGTCTGCCTCTGGAGCATCATAGCAATTTCTTTTGCATTTCACGTCCTCTTAAATTCAATAAGCCTTCAAAGTTCCCGAAATGAGTTTTTAAGTAGTTAAAGTAGCGACTCAGAAGATGAGATTCTTTTATGGATATTTCACATTGCTGACTCGAAACACATAGCTTCCCAATGCTATTGCCGCTAGTATTCGTGTAGTGGTAGTTAAGTGATTACCGTGCTTCACGGAGGAGTACCGATGATGAATTACACAGTTTAGAGGAAGTCATGAGAGTGAGATATGATTCCTTCTTTTAGACTCTGTGCCGTACAGAGGCATTTTGGTGGGCGGTGAAGTGAATGCTTGGAACGGATCATTAAACAATTTTTTTTTGATATGATGCCAAAATTAACAATTCACTTATTATGCATAAGCTCATCCAACTCGATTTTAAATAGTTAATGGTAAAAAAGAGTACTTAGTAGTTTTTAATTTTTGCGGTGAAAGTTTTTAAGTTTATTATTGGATTATGTAGTTTGAAAATAATTTAAACTTAATTTTAAAGCTATCGGCTTTCAAGCACAATCTGTACACCATTTTCTAGCGCTCTCATCTTTCGGTCGAATTACTTGATATGCTTTAGCGAAAGAACTCACTGCGGTGAAAATACTTTGAACGCATCAGTTAAGGACGGTATATAGTTTGTGACGTTGCATGTGCACTTAACACTCTTTGATGATTAGATTAAATAAGATACTTTGAGCTTGCTTCCTTATAACTGCATAGCCCCATGGCTGCTTTTCAGTGATATAATTACGTATAAGCAGATATTAGGGAGGAAATTCAAAGGATTAGTTTGACTCGATTACTAGTTTCTCAGATGAAATATGATAAGAGAATGCTGAATAGAGTATGCTGATTCGTTTTCATTCTCTACTTTGAGGAGACTTATGATAAATTTCTGAAGAGGGCAGGCAAACCCAGATGAAAGTAGTTTTGAAAAGAAAATCAATATTTTTGCGATTGTACATCTCATTTACGATTATACATCTCACTAGTTGCTTTCAATGAAAGCAAAATTATGCAAGATATCATCTTATTTACAAGAATGTGTTTAAAATGAAATCACCTTCATTCTGCTTGTAATACGATACGGAGAATAATAACTTTCCGTTTTCATTTTCAGCATTCTGACCCTGCTGGCGATTTGTGTTCTAACTAATGGATCACCCATCAAAGATACAAAAGACTCTCGTATCGTTCGGATCAAAACACTGGAAGTAGAAAAACAGCCACGGGTTTTGCATGCAGTAGACGCGCAAGTTCGAGCTCATGCACCGAATAAAATTAAGTCTTCGGGCAGTAAAAGTAAAAATGCATACATAAGTAACAGACAGCTTTTAACGTAAGTATGATAAATAATCGTCCGTACCGTCAATAGTTTCTAGAAAACACTTTATACGTACCTGTCTACGCTTCTACTCCACGCTATGTTATTCAAGACAGACAATTCCTTTCTTACCTCCTGTACCATGATGCGCTTGAATCAATTTCTAGTTATAATCATTTTGCTTTGGTTTTTCTAGTAAGCTGGGCTTGTCGAAATTACGTATCCCCGCAAGCCATAGTCGCAAACGACTGGCCATCGAGTCACGTCATCATGCACGTCCTGATGATTCACACATGTTCGTCATTAAACTACCACCGAGCCCGCACTATTACACCAACCCGAATGCGATACCCAAGCAGCAAGAACAACCTGCAGCCACGGTCGCCACACAGTCGGTGGTGGCTCCTTCGAAGAATTCAATTCATGATGATTACGGTGGAAGCAGCAGATCAAAGAAGGTTAGTATGATTTACAATGGCACATACGAGCTTGTAGGCTTGTGTGAATGAATCATTGGTGTTGAGTGTATGAAAATCTTATGCTTTTTAAATATATAGAAAGATATTCGATAAAAAAACATTTTTGCCTTGATTTATGGACTATTTACTTGGAATTGAGCATAAAATGTACATCAGTGCATAAAATTTCGAGTCGTTTTGAGAATACAGGGTGTTTTGCAGTTGATTTCTTCAACTGACAAACATAATCATATCTTCTCTTCCCATCTTGAATTGTGAAATAATAATGTGTGGAAAGCTTGGCCGACCTCTGGCCGAACTGTTTTTATTTCCTGGGTTAGAGTAAAATATTATTAGATCAGATAAGGTTTTTATAAATGACTACCCTAGACCTATAAATTGAAAATACGAGCATTTAACGAAATAGCTATTTGCATTTGTCTAATTTATTTTCATCTGATGTTTTGGCAGGTTTAACATTCTACTGTTGCCAAAATTGAAAGTAACTTTTGTTTTATGGTGGTTGTGGAATGCTATGAACTGAATTTTTGACAAAATGGCCCCGAAAGACCAGGACGTGAGATTACGCTTTATCGTAGTACTGTCCATAGTTCTGGCCTATTTTTTATTCTATATATATATTTTTATTCTATATATCTGGCCCAAATGACCTTAAATAATATCAGAAATTCATAATGACATTCTTCACGATAATCGAAGATAATCTTTTTGATCTAGCTTCATCTTTAACAGGATATTCATTTGATTGGTCAGTTATTTCCAGGACGTAGGCTAAGGTTCAAGTTACGTCTTTAGAAACGATGCGTTTTATGACGTGCTGGTAGCCAAATATCGTTCTTTCACAGATATTACCGTTACACTCTTTTTTGTCAAAAAATGAGATTTTCCGAAACAAGCGAGATTTAAATCTTTTCAGGTACAAAAAAAATTTTTTAGCAGCAGAAAGTTCCTTTTTCAGACAAGCTTTAAGACCATTTCTAGAATAAAAACTTCTAAAAAAAAACTTCTAAATTAGACAAAAAAATTTGACATTTTGGACAAAAAAGATTTGGCACAACTCAACTATTATTAAAATATTTGAAAGATGTTTAGAAAATTTTAGGATTTGTATACGCTTGTTATATTTTGCGCATTCAGCTTTTTGAGCATTTCGGCTCTACTTTCTTCCACTAGTCTGAAATCACTTCTTTGCATTGAATTATGTTAGATACATGATGTTTTTTAATCCGTTTTTCGATTTGATTCCCTAGATGCTGGATCTGGCTCAGATCAGATGAGTTATGGAGGGTGTATTTGAACCCATTCTCATTAAGTGTGGGCTTACCTTTATCAAGTTACAACTTGCAAGAAACTTACAATTTGTTTGAAAAATCACTTTTCCGGTACTTTTTTGTGGTTATGGAAAACACTTCTCTGCTTCTGTATTACTTTCTTTTCTAAATGTCGAAACCAAACAACTATTTAGCGTTCGTAGCAAGCGGAAAAAATCAAATTAATAGTGAACTTGACGTGACATTTTATACGAATCCAAAATAATTAAGAAAAAAATATTATTCAAATCAACGCAGTACGTAAACTTCACTGATGTTCATCTCATGTTCCTTCAACGGTGGCAAAGAAGTATTTACAAATCTAGATGAAACTATCAAAGAAGTTGGTCTTCAAGTTAAAAAGCAGAAAACAAAATTATAACTCAGTCAAGGGAAAGTGAAACCAAATATAACGATTGGGGACTGTAAGCTTGAAAATGTACATAGTGATGAAGAATGGGAATGAACTTAAACAACCAGTCAATATGACATACTTTTCGAGCAATGCAGAATAATGGTTGTGATAATACTATTTTTTCGTACAAAATTTAAGGTTGTTTACTTGAATGAATGAATGTATTTCATAGAGTAGATCCAGCAATTTGACCACTTCAATTTATTGTGTCTTTTCAGCTTTATGTCCTACAGGATACCTTAGGTTCCTATGAAGCTGATCCTACGTGTTGGAAAGAGTAAAGCCATGAAAGTCCAAACCTCTTTACGTCAGTGTTAGACAGAATGTCAGAATATGTTCTATAGCCTCTGCCATTTCTTCACAGAATGTACTTTTAGCAAGGAACAGGACTTGTTATCTTTATTTCTCTTTTATATACTTATTCCGCTTTTAGAGAGAGCTGCTATTTCTTTTGGTATTTTATTCTATCCAGATTAAGCCAGTAGCTTATTTTTCTTGGTGTTTTTTTTTTAGATTTTTTTATCCATGTCGACCATCGTGAAGCTTCATTACAGGTTGAGATCAATGTATAGCCTTTTAGTTTTTTTTGTGCTTATTTATAGCTTCCGGTTTCTTTGGTGTCCCTCATAGCCGGTGATTATTTTGAGCTCTTGGCGATTCTGTGCCGCCATTTCATTTAGAGCCCTCCTTGTCTTTAAGAGTGTATACTTCAATGTAGATAGTCTTATAAGAGTTTGTTTTACAGTTGTTCTTATTTTGAGTTTTTGCTGATACGTCTGAAGATGACATTGTTAGGTACGTACATGGAAAATTTGGATGTTCTACGAATGTAACGTACAAAAAACTTACTTCAAAACGATCGTTTTGTGAGCTCAGCTAAACTAAATCTTCCAAGTGTTCATAGTATTCTTGGGCATCTTGACGCCTAACTAACTGACATTCTAATCAAGACCATAAAACATCGCCGGCGTTCTGTATATTTTCGAGAAGATCGTACTCAGGCGCCAGCCAACCAAGCAACATAAATCTTACTGACAATACTTTGCTTGAAAGTTCAATCTTATATGACCCGGACATTCGCCGGGCTAAGAATCAAATTGAATAAATGCAAGCTTTCTTCCTTACCTTCTTCTGATGATTTTATTAATTTAACAGAAATACAAGAACTCTGTGAATACATAACAACAATATTACGAGAGTTGATCAAAAAGTAGTGACAATTGACTATTTCCAGTTGACGTAAAATTTAAAAACAAAATTTGTTTCGCCTAAAATAAAAAAAAAAATTTGGGGTCATTCGATAAGTCCGTAGAAAAAAATTGCAAACAAATTTTTTTTGGGTAGATTTTTTTAGTTTTCAACATAATCTCCCTTCAGTTCTATAAATGTTTCTCAGTTTTTCTTCAAATTTTTAAGCCGTCCGAAAAGTAGGATTTTGGAGGCTTCATAAAATATGTTCTCGTTAGATGTAAACTTTTGTCCGCCAAGCCATTTCTTCCAGTTAAGAAATAAGAAAAAGCCACTGGGGGCCAATCTGGTGAATATATTGGATGTTGTAATAATTGGAACCTTAATCCCATTATTCTGGCCAACCCAACTGCGCAGGTGTGCCTCCGTGCGTAGTCTTGATGAAAGAGGATCTGTTTTTGTTTCAAATGGAGACGTTTTTCCTGGATTTCTTCACTCAGCGGGTCAAACAACGACGCATAATACTCTCTTGCTATCGTTTTTCCCTTATCTAAGGAGTCGAAGTAGATGATTCCGCGTGCATCCCAAAACACCGTAGCCATAACCTAGCCGGCCGAATTCACCGTCTCCGTTTTCTTCGGGGTCCGTTCGCCTTCGAAAATCCTCTATTTTGACTGTTCTTTTGTATCTGGAGTATTGTAATGTATCCATGTTTTATCAACAGCTATGTATCGACGAAAAAACTCTTCAGAATTGCGAGGGAACAGCCCCAAAACAGCCTCAGAGTCGACCATACGATTGCGTTTATTCTCCCTGTGAGCAAGCGCAGTACCCATCTTACCGAAATTTTTTCATACCTAATTTTTCGTGCAAAATTGAAGTGTATTTGCGTTGCGATATGCCTGTGGCCTCAATTATTACGCGCACTATGATTCATCGACCACTTACATAGAACCATATCGTAGATTTTGTCAATCATTTTCGGGGTAGACACTTCCACAGGGCGTCGTTCTGGACGTTCATCTTTTGTGTGGATGTACGACTACGTTTAAACTCATTCACCCAATCGTTAGCAGTTGCCAACCCAGGAGTAGGTGTGCCATGAACTTCATCCAACTCAGCTTCGATTTCCTTCAGCGCTAACCCTTTTAAATACACGTGTTTAATCATCGCTCGAAACTCACTTTTATCCATTGTTATAATCAAATCAAAGTTTATTACTTCTATCGACAACAACAATGAAACTACTCGTATGCTATGGATACAGCTGAAACTCTAACAGCTGACTAGTTAGGAGTGCTGCTTACTGGAAAAAACTTATTTTTGATACTACAAGCACCATCTCTTGGATTTTCTAAAGACTTATTCAACGACCCTCGTACTTATATTAATTCCCTGAAAATTTCAAAATATTTACTAGGTAACTTTACGTTTAACAATAATGTTACCTCTTATTTCTAAAATAATTTGTCACTTTCTTGTCCTCTACCTACACTCTCTAACCTAAGTAGCATAATCACCTTACCTGACATTATTTGGTAATTTTTGAGTTAACACCAGATTTGAAAATTTCATAGTCTATTACATCATTCTACAAAATATGTAAAACCTATCTTTTGTGCAAGTGTGTTAAAATCAATAGTGAAAAATGCCCTTTCGATCTATCTGCAGCACATGAAAAAACACAAATCTTCAAATAAGTGAACAATAACTAAAATACAGTTGGGGCTTCTGTGCTATGTAGGGCAGTATGCGCCCTCAAACCCATCCAATCCGCCTATCAGTAATACTCGCTCATTTTTAGCTACTAATGTTGATATCCTTATTTACTTACCATCTCAATTTAGAACTTTTATATCCTATTTGAAACAATTGTCCAAGCGAATCATCCGCAACAAGGTATATGCAGTAATTGGCCATTTGTTCTCCATTCGTCAGTTTCATAGCTAGTTCGTCGGATGTGACATTATCTGACATGAAGTTGACATTATCTGTAGGGATTTTTCTAAGGTATTTTACAAAGTAGGTGATTTTGTGTTATTGAATAAGCTGCGTGTATTTAGCATTTCCAGCATCTTTTATTCCTGGTTATTTTCCTATATTGTTAACCATACGTAACGTGTTGTCTTCAATGGCTGTGTTTATTCCCGTTTTCATTCTACATCTGGTGTACCTCAAGGTTCAATTTTCGGGCCGCTTTTGCTCGTATTTCACAGTTGTTTAAACTCCATTTGCTTCCTTCGTCTAGATGACCTGAAGCTTATATATAATAATATATAGTATATCGATTTCCAAATTTTTGGCGGGTCTATGGTTCTTTTCTCTATTTTTTCTCAACATCTTTTTCGCGCATGCAGTTGTTTTTTTGTATCGGTTTGGTTCTTGTCAACATCGTTCTTTAGTTTGAAGAGGCATATATTTCAAATATTTGAAGTGTTAAGAGGCGTAGACTTCATCTCATAACGTGGACCTCGTCAGGCTTTCAGTGCTCTTTTTATGAATTTTTTCCCCTCAAAGCGCTCTCAGAGTATCGTAGCTTAATTATTTCTCTTGAACTGTGAAACACCCTGTGCATATTTTATGGATATATTTATATTTTAAATTGTGTTGTTAATAAACATCGCCTGATTGACAGAGAAATGAATATGCGGCAAAACATGTGTAAATTTATGCAGGTATTTCTCATTTATACGGTTCATGGAATAGTACAATATGAGCGAGCGCACGACTTTAATAGGCAATAAATTATTGTTGGAAAATAACGTGAAAATGAAATAGCACGGAGGAGTTCCATGTCTAGACAGGAAATTGGAAATTATACATATACTCGTATGTAATGAAAAAAAAAGACAAAAGTAAGGAAAAAAGAAAAGCCTCTGTTTTCTCAGAGGTAGTATAGTGGACAAGTTAAATGGCCTCTTCGTGATTGAAAGATGACTGAAGTAATCTGAACTTGAAACAAATACCTGTTAAGACCGATAGCGTGCAGTAAGAGAATAGCATGCGCTCCTTTTAAATAAATAAATAAACCTTCTTTTGGTCACGAAAACTGTTTCTCGACAGAAAAATCGTCTTTGTATAGGTTTTATTATAGTTGAGACCAAAATTCACCTTCCTGTTTGAGATTTGTGACGAAGAAGTACATAGTATGACCATTCCAAAAGTCGGCCGGCGGCATTTTTTTTATCAACCCTTTCTTGTCTCAAAGCACGGATGAAGCTCGTTAAAAGGGGGTCTAATAATAATAATAATAATAATAATAATAATAATAATGGCTTTATTCAGAAGAATGACTAAGGAAAATAACTTACAAAGTCTTATGGGTATTTTTTTTTTCTTTTATTAAAGGCTTATGTACTAGCTTAGGCTAACTTATACAAAAGATGATTGTGCTTTTTTTAATGTAAGCGTTTGTTAGAGATACGATGAGTTGGTTGGTAGAAACGCTGCATTTTGAGATAAATATTAATTTTCTGTTTTCGACTATAAATGAAACAGGCTTAATGCCGGCCAACATGTATTTTTGAATTGAAAAATAAAAATGTTTGCTAAGGATGATTTTTAGACATTTGTTTTTGACTATTTGCAGTTTCTTTTCATGGCACGAAGCACAACTTCTTTAGGCGGGGGCTGCGTAGAGAATGATCTGTTGTATTATGGATTTGAAAAACAGAATTTTGTTATCAATCGAAATTTGAAATTTCGGCAAATGAAAGAGTTGTTGGCTCGAATGCATTTGATTACTTTGGCTACTAGTGCGTCGGTGTGCTTTTTGAAGTTTAGTTTTGCATCCAGGTGAACGCTCAGGTATTTAACCCCATACGTACAAGACACATTCGCTTCTAAAATGTTTATTTGGGGATTGGGAAGATTTTACGAGGCTCGTTTTTTGCTGAAAAAATATAGCTTGCGTTCTGGCCGGTTTTATCGCAATTTTCTATTTATTGCAGTATTCGCTAATGAGAGCAAGCTGCTGCTGCTTGGTTGATTGAACTAAAAAAAAGGCCGAGTCTTCCGCATACATAGTAATTTTACAATTAGAGCAGCGTTGCATATCGGCAGTGCATATGTCAAAAAGTGTGGGGCTTAGTACTGTCCCTGCCTATTGCTATTGACGAGGCATCGTGTTTCGATGGGTAATGAGTGCCTTTATTTGAGGTGTGGTGACCGAACATAGGGGCTAGGGGGTGCATTGCAGTGTATATGCTTTTCGGGCTTGTTGAATTTCATTGAGAAGGTCAGAGATTATCAGATCTATTTGTTCTATGCAAGTGATTTGAGAAAGATCCAAGTCTAATAAATTAACATCTTCTTGAAGCCTATGACGAAAATATCTCCAGGATGTTTTGCAGTATAGGAAAAATGTGTTAGACTTTAGTGTTATGCTGAAATTTATTGTTAAGTTAACAGACAGGTGGCTAGACTGAGAGTTGCGAGAGAAATACGAGACCCTTGCTGAATACAAGATCAATTGTAGATGGGCTACCTCAAGGAGGATAGCACGTGGGAGAATAGGGGTGATGAACAACTATGCTTTTCTGTGTGCATATATCGTACAACTTTGTTTTAGCTTACGCGATTCCAGTGTGAATGCCATGCATTGAGATCTCCACAGAGAATGTAGCGCAGAGTAAAGGAAGTGAGTGGCGCCATACCTTCATAAAATGAGCGGGTTTTTTGTAAGTTGACTGTCGTCACGTTAAAATATGCTGCAATAAATATGTCGGGAACAACCAGTTTAAATGCTATAGTTTTTATGACATGCGTATTTTTTTTTTTTTTTTTTTTCCCTAGTGTAGATGGCAAAAAAAAATCTGCTTATCAGATCCCCGGGTGACCTTTCACCACGGGGTATGTGAGGTTTGTTTGACTCACTAAAAAAAAGGACCATCTACAAGCCCACGAAGTTCCGAGTCGGGACCCGCCTAAGCACTGCTTCGACCCGGTCGTGCTGACTCACCCATTGGTAACCACGGACTTCAAGAACTACCACAGCTTATGGGTCGGTAAGACAACCCTCCTCCCGCTTTATGCGCAGCACTTTCTCAACGTATGTTGAGACTGCGCGCCAGTTCTCCTCGCTTCGCATCATTGCATCCACGATCGTCTCAGGCGCTACCAGGCCGATCGTGGACTCAATGGTACGCCTCAAACTTGCGAAGCGACTGCACATAAAGAATGTGTGCTGAGCATCATCGAGCTCAGTCACACAGTACCGGCAGTACGGTGTGACCACCTTACCCATTCTGTTCAGGTATTTCCTGAAGTAACCGTGCCCTGTCAAAAATTGACAAAGGTAAAAGTTTACCTCTCCGTGGCTCCGGCTAAGCCAAGGCTCAATAAGACCAATTAGCTTAGCCGTCCAGCGTCCTTTATTAATTTCACTCCAACGTTGTTGCCAAAGTTGCAGGGTCAGTGTACGCGCGTGCGTCAAAGCCTCCGTTCTGTCCAGCTCTGAGCGATAGAGGTACCCTTCCTTGCGCTCTCGCGCTAGCAGATCGATCGGGATTACTCCCGATACAACCATCACAGCCTCTTCCGAGACCGTGCGGTAGCTACAGGCAATTCGCAGGGCACCCCTGCGCTGGACACTGGCAATGCGCTTTCGGAACTTCCTAGTTCGAAGCGCATCTCCCCAAATTTCGGCGCCATATAGCAAGATGGAATTGGTCGTCTCCATCAGCAGTCTCCGTCTCGTCTCACTGGGTCCGCCAACGTTGGCCATTAGCCTACTCAGCGAAGTGACGACTACTAGAGCCCTATCACATGCCCTGCGGATATGATCCCAATACGTCAGCTTGGTGTCCAGGATCACTCCCAGATACCTGGCCGACTTGCTGGTCTGGACCTCAACGGAGCCAACTGTCATGGGTATGACAGTTGGTATCCTCCGCTTCGTCAGCATGACAATCTCTGTCTTTGAGACTGCCAGCTGGAGGCCGTGCTCAGTCATCCACCGATCCACTCTTCTCATAACTTGATTAAGTCTAAGTTGAGCAAAATCGACAGATCTAGAAGTGATTACAGCTGCGACGTCATCAGCGTAACCTACTAGGAACACATCCGCAGGCATTTCCAGGCGCAGCAGATCATCGTACATGATGTTCCAGAGGTCAGGTCCTAAGATCGACCCTTGTGCCGCACCTGAGGTGACAGGCCTCCTTCTGACTCCGTCCTCTGTGTCGTAGAGCAACCATCGGTCCCCGAGGTAGTCCCTCATCATGGCCAGCAAGTAGCCAGGGATACTGAACCTCCCCTCAAGGGCCCGAAGGATGTCTGTCCACCTCGCCGAGTTGAAGGCGTTTTGGACGTCAAGCGTTACCAGCAAGACGACCGGTCTGGCTTGATGACATGCCTCTTCCGCTCTTGCTACAGCCCCAACAACCTCTGAGATGGCATCGATTGTTGAATGCCCTTTCCGGAAGCCGTGCTGCCTGCAAGAAAGATCACCAGCTGATCTCACTGCTGACAGCAATCGCGGCTTTAGTAAACCTTCGAGAAGCTTTCCAGCAGTGTCCAGCATGCACAGCGGGCGGTATGCCGATGGGCTGCCCAGGTCACCCTTCCCCTTGTCTACAAGTACCAGTCGAGCCACTTTCCACCGCGACGGGAAGACCCCCGCGACTAAACATGAATTATACAAATTCAATAATAGACGCGGTTGACTCTCCGCCACGACTTTAAGTGCCTCGACCGGAATTCCATCAGGCCCCGGGGCCTTCCGGTTCTTCATCCTGGACACCGCATTGCTGAGCTCCTCGTCCGTAAAAAGAGGAACATCCGCCTGGGTGACGAGTTTGGGCGCATCAATCCTTGGCGGATGCACCGGGAACAGCGAGCCAACAATGCGCAAGTTGTCTCATCTTTGTAACGACGCTTCTTAGCAGGCGGAATTATTTTTTTAATGCCAACTACGCATTTCTTTAATACCGCACAATCCATATCGTGGAGCCCATGCAACAAGAGTTTTACCGAGCGTTCATCGGCACAAGCGAGAGCGTTATAGTGAGCTTTCTTGTTTGCTAGGTGTGAACGCAGTAGTGTGTGAGAGTCTGGTATCGAGAGTATTATTTGTATGCCAGTACTCATCGGGCCTTTCCACACTTGTATTCTTCTCTACTTTTTGTAGAGAATTCCCCTTGATTCTTCCGTCTCTTGCCCAGAAAACCGGTTTGAGGAGTGCATTAAGAATACAAGTGTGGAAAGGCCCATCAGCTGCAATTTAAAATCTTTTGTACCGAGCGTAGCCTAGCATGGCAAGTGTGGACTTTCTGTCCATGTTGGCTAAAAAGATTGGAGGTGGCCTAGACTGTTTCACTTTGCTAGCTGGTTGGCTGTCAGTTGAAGGATCGCCATTGTCTGCGAAAATATCAGTCAGAAGCTGGATATAATTAGACAATTGCGCCATAAACAAGCTAATGCTGTTTTTGGGAAGTTTTCGATGGTCTCTGAGTACAAATTCTGTGGGAGATGACTCCCGTTGTTTTTTGACAGCACCTTGATTTGATGCGATGTTTTTATTTATGTCGTCAAGGTTGTCACAAAACAAACTACTCCACTTAATTACTTATGACTACCAAAAGGATTAAAACCACAGGTATATCTCATTTTAGTTAAGTCTGCTGTGAGTGATCAGCTAAAATTCACAAAACGAAACTTAACGGCATAAACCACTTGTCGAAGTCAATCCAAAAGTTTTTCATGATAACCGCACGTCACGGTAGTTCGACTGCAACTGTGTAAAAAAAGGCGTCTAATCTAATCTAAATTAAATACAATGGTTGTTGTGCCAAGTATTGTCCTTCAAGTTTCGTTTTAGCGAGTCTGATCCTTGTTTTGCAGAAAGAACATTCACCATACTTGTTTTTGTCACTTTTCTATTTGTGTCAGCAATGCAAGAAATTCAAATGATTTTTTTTATAATCACATATTTTGTTTCTTAGCTTCATAATTTTATAATCTAAACAGTGCTTCGGTTTCCTTTTGATCGTTTTCTACTTTTCTAGTTCATAATTTTTCGGTTGATTTTTACCAAACATAAATAAATAAATGTTTGTATATTGTCTGCTTTCTAGGCTTAGCTTTATTGTGAAGGGGGGTTAACGCTATCAGACAAATGGGCTTATTGATTGCATCTATGATTTAAAATTACCTATTTATTCTACCTGATTTGGAATATTGCTAAATTCTCTCTGTAGAGCTCAATTTTATGAAAATGCGTCAATTGCAATCAGTGCATTTAACCCCATTCGAAATCAAATTGCTACCACAAATCTTGTGTTCGGTGTGCTCAATTGCTTTCAAGCATTATATAAACTACACATTTAGAAATATCTTTCGGTGTCCCAAATAATCGAATTGTGGTTGATGCTAGCTTCTGATATTGAGAGAAGTCGTAGCTAGAAGCTATCAAAGCAAAAGAAACATAATACGACATCAAAAAGCATTACCGTTATTAGTTTTGATATTTCCATAAAACAGCCTAAAATTTATCTTCTTTCCACAACTAGAAAATAACTGTCAGTAACCACACACTAAACTTTTATAATAAACTTTAAATACGCAAAACGACTGAATGGAGCAATTTATTTTCCTCGATGTCTCAAACGTACGTTGCTGGTTTATTGTTTGCGAACTTCTAATTTCCGATCAATCTTAATTTCAATTCGAAATTAAGCTCTCTTACGGACAAATTGTTAAAAATTTATTACTCGCAATAATCCGCATAAATGAAGATCATTAATTTTACTGCCACGATCCAACGAAATCGGTGTTCTAGCGTACCAATCTTCTCCAATGCGGTGAAGCGGTGAATCGAAAGAAAGAAAGAAAAATGCCAAGAAGCTTGGATTGGGAAGCAAACAATTGAAAATGAGTGTAATTCATACTCATCAATTACAGTGGAATGTTAAGAACGATTCTTATGTTTACCATTAAAATGCCGATGTAAGCATCTATTGATCAATTGGCGAATTGCTGGGATTGTTGTCGGACAGGTAGCAGCGAAAGTTCACAAGCCCCGATGGATTCACGATTGAGGGATGATAATGGAATGTGGAAAGGTGATGATCATGCTGTGGACCTCACCCATTTCGCATTTAGCTGTCATATTGTTGATATTAAGTCGAGTGGAAATATAGAATATGAGATTTTTTATTATGCATTCAGATAAAAAGATTGAGAGTTGCCGTAGCTAGTTCGTTCAGAACTTTGAAAGAAGTGTAGGAAAGTAAACGAATAATTTAAGTTCATTCTTCTTATGATGTCGCTAAGGTATTGAAATACCAAGCTGCCATAATACACTGACTGCTGCTTTACATTCGCACTTGATGATGACAACAAAATTGAATGGATAATTTGATCTGAACTCACTCATGCAACACTTCTATCACTGAAACAGATCGACATCGCTCGGCAAAAGTGCAAAGTAATGTTGATGGTCATCGAGATGGACAGCTTCTTCTCGGCTAGCATGCGTCCGCGATGTGTAAATGGCCGGCAGAACACCATTTAATAGCTAAAATATGTTCATTATCATACACCCAACAATTTTATAGCCACGAGCTCATCGCCCCGAACGACACCCTGCGTACTTTCTAGCAGTTAGACGTTCAATCTTCCTACATCACTCGGAGCGCAATGGTTTGGTGTTAAATGTCTCGAGTATTAGTAAATATTAAGAGACTGCTATTTATTCCATCATTTGCATAAATTACAAAGTATCATCATTTCGAATTTGAATAAACTTAACGGTTCAGCGCAGATATTCGAACGCCAGCGGTTGAATGATCGCGGAAACAATTTGTCTACATTCGTCGGAATTGGTTGAATAATTGTGTATTTGATGGTCGTGGAAGTTGAAGATAAACAGGAAAATTGAATGAATTGAATGAAGGCTAAAAAAATATGCATTTCTCAATAAGTTAAGATTAATTGTGAGTAATTGTACAAATACAGTTTTTTGAAAGTATGTAAATTATTTTTCTTGTCTCGCGACTTGACGATAGTTTGTCTCCGGTTGCATGTTTTATTATCTTGAAGAGTAACTGTAAGTTATCTAACTGCAAATTTGATGTTGCTAGAGACTTTGGTTATTTTTATGTTTACTAATTTGCACGAGCCAAATGAGACCCATGACGTATTTCACCTTCAAAGAACTAGGTTGAATTGGAGCTGGTGGTTAGGACATCCATATTCTAGTTTTGTAGTTGAGTGTTCTTTTGTTCAGCTGTACTTTGACCATTTGCATTTTATTGTAACAAGTTAAAGAACTCTATTATACTCTATTTATCTTTTGCATGGTTGCTCTGGACGAGAATCTCTGAATATCTATGGTTTTGCTTTACTTCAAAGAATTTCGGTGCTTTATCACATATGTATTTGGCTATAGTCTTTACTCTCAGGTCTCTCTGGGTAATAGTAATCTATACTTATGTTAGTAGTCGTTTTTTGTTGTTGAGTTTTTTGAACTTGATGAGGGAAAAAAGGATTGTTCGATTTGTGCGACATATTCTATCGTTTGAACTTTGTCCAAAGAATTAGAGCATTTGGAAGACTATTGTTACATTGGGTTTCAAATTTTTATGTATTACAAAAACCGCTTATGTTTTCCCCATTTAATTAAATTTTCCGTTTTCGGGAGTAACCCAAAGCGTGTTAGGTGAAAATTGTAGTGTTTGCGCTATGGCATCAACCCGTCGATGAAGGAACTATCCGCGAACAAAGATATTTTGTCAATAACAAGTTAAAACACTTCTACTCAATGTCTAAATTATACAAGAGTGGTGATAAAGATGATCCTTGCGGGACTCCGAAATTTTTTGCCTGATGCGAAGACAGATGTTGGTCGGCTTTCACACGGAAATGTTTGCCCTTGAGGAAGAATTCAATTAGTTGAATTTTCCAATTTATATAAACACGATGTTTAGATGTTTTGTTGAAATCACATCTCTAGAGAGTAAGCAAAGGAATTCGCCTTTCCTAGCATGTCAAAATTCATGCCCTGTGAGCCCTGGACTTGTGGCGTTTTTTTTTGTAAGAATATATTTGGACAAACGTCACAAAGCGTTTTTGCCTGGCTCAATGCTGCACATGAGGCACTACAACTGTTCGTTTTGATGCTGCTGTATTTGATTGCGATTCGCATTGGTTGGCCGATCTAGTCCCCGATTCAGTCTAGAATCACCTGCTCCTCCCTCTAATTTTTTTACTAATGTTCGAAGAACATTAGTATTAAAATCGATTCGGCCAAAAATTCATATTTCCATATATATATATATATATATATATATATATATATATATATATATATATATATATATATATATATATATATATATATATATATATATATATATATATATATCAAAAAATTTCAGTGAGATAATCTCGGGAACGCGCCATCCGATTGAGCTGAAACTTTCAGGATACGTTGGTGTATATGCAGAATAGGTCCACGTCTCACTAAATGTCAATTATTGTTAACCCTTTGGCGCCGGCGGCCGTTTTAGTGATATTTTTAATATACCTATTATTTCGTACACAAATAATTTTCGCATAAATAAAGTAAACGAAATAAATTTCGAACGTGTTTTACATATGAATCGGATAATGCTTTGGAATTTTTAACACTATGTGTGCGCTGGGTGCCTAAAAAGAGAACGGGAAAATTTGAAAATTTTTAAATTGCGATAACTTTTGACAGAGCTATTCAATCATTACGAAATTTTTGGAACATATTGGTATTATTTAGTTGAAGATTTGTGTACGTTTTAATGAGCGTGCTGGCAAACCTGTAGCTAGGACAGGCACTGAAAGTGAAAACCTCCAAATCATCGTCTCTCTTGAAAAAATGCCGTTTCTTCAAAAAAAAGCCATTCATATGTAAATCTTGTGCTTTGTTTACATAACCAAAAAAAAAAAAGATATGGTATTACGGACACGCCTGGTAACCCTTGCCCAATTTACCTATATTTTTAGCATCAAAAACTTCTGTTCACGGACACTCACGATCCAATGAGCAGAATTAATTGAAATTTACAGAATGTATTGGTCTTTAATAGGACCAGGTCTGATAGAAGTGATTTTGATATGTGGGCGATTCTGTGCCAGTGGTGCCATCTTGAAAAATCACTAAAAAAGATAATTGCTTTTAGCCCTATAAATGCTGATTGAATCGTTCGATTTTGACAAAATTCACACTATAGCTGGACCTTACTTCAAACCATGTTTGGTAGAAATTTGGTTGAAAAATTCGGTTGGAGCTGCCAGCTATGATAATTTTGGTGTCTTAAATTTGAAAAAATGAAAATTTGGAAGTGAAAACATTCAAACCATCGAATATCCTCAAAAATGTCCGTTTCTTACAATAAAACCAATCTGTATACAAATTTTATGCTTAATCTACACTTTCAAAGTAAAACATTGGAAATTTCATGTCGGACAAGAACGGTAACCCTTTCCCAGTTAACCTATATATTTAGCATCAAAAACTGCTGTTCACAGGAACTCACGAACCATTAATCAGGTACAACTGAAATTTACAGAATGCATTGGACTTAAGTAGAACCAGGTCTGATAGAAGCGATATTGAATTGTGGGCAACTCTGTGCCAGTGGTGCCATCTTGAAAAATTACATAGCAAAAAAACTGCTTTTTGCCCTATGAAATGTGAATAAGTAACCCGATTTTCATGAAATTGACACATTAGCTGAACCTTACTCTAAACTCTGTTTGATATAAATTTGGTTGAAAAATTCGGTTGGTGCTGCCAGCTATGGTAATTTTTGTGTCTTTGGTTTTGAAAATTCACTCAGGAAAATAAAACTTTTTGCCCTATAACTTCCAGTGCAGTCATGAAATCAATACGAATTTCATACTAATAATGGAACCCATTATAGACATTATTCAGGCCAAATATTGTTGAAAAGCCGCGATTGGCTTGCCAGCTATTGTTGGTTTTGTGTTTAATTGCAATATCTTTACTAAGCGGTTTTATCGTAGAATTTTCAAATGGTAATGATATTGTAGTGACAATAAACAGGAAAGATTAAGTTTTCGATTATTTGAAAAAACTTGCTGCAGGTAACCCTAAAATTCTTTATCCTCCTATAACTTCGAATGTAATAGACCAGGGGGAGCAGATGTAATATATTATTGGCTTTGCTACTGGCAAAAGGTTGCCAGCACGAGTCAGTTGTGCTACTTATGTATCAATAAATGCTTATAGTTATAATTCATACCGGGAACATTTACAATGAAAATAAATAACCAATGTTTCAATTCCCAAAGTTTTGCAAATTTTTCGGATCGCAGCCCCAAACACCAACTTCAGTTACAGTGCTGCAGGCACTGAGCATTTTCTTCATTGATGTTTTATGAGATGCTGCTTTGAAAATTTTTGTGAAATAAGCAACTGAGAGTGAATATAATTAACAAATGTTGCTCTCATAAACTTTGAAATTCATGCCACTGGTAATATCTGAAACCTTTCCGCCATATGAGTTATAAGACCAAAGTAAAACCTGGCGTTTTAATTAGTTTGGCTGTAATAAGCAGCTAGCGTGGTAGAATATGCACTCAAAATCTGCACGATTCTTCTACTGTTCTTTAAACATTAGTGTTTCAAGCGGTTCAGGTGCGCTAGAGTTTTTAGGATTCGATGCTCCTTCCGTGCAAATATTTACATTAAGCAGTTTGTATAGGAGCTCGTAAGGATTGTGTTCGCTCTTTATCAGAACAGTGGCAATGTTATCCGAGTCGTAATATGCCAGCAAAAAGCACTACTAACTCTTCTAAGTTGCTGGTATTTTCAAGTGTTGCTGAGCTTGCTACTTGAGCCAGTGCAATGTGGAAAGCCTCACAGCTGGTGGTTTCTTGATGAAGAGGCGATCAATGCGAAAGGACATTCATATGTATGTTTTAGTGGATTGGTCCATAATTGTTATTAAAAGAAACGACATAAAGTTCGGGAATTAACTTGGGATTTGTTGGATAAGTGATTAGGTCAACGTACCCACTGGATGCTTATACGATGTTTGGGAGGACAGCCCTCATAATCGGCAGGGTGTTTACCTCCACAATTTGCACATTTTACTTCTGTTTCAGCTTCTTGCAATCATCGAAGTGATGGAACCCATTACATTTGGTACATTTAATTCGAGCGTGCTAGCTGGTTGATGCAAACCCAAACTTTACCAATTCCATGCTCGGTCTTTACGACTTAATTTCACATACTAGCTAATAGATGGCTTTTACACTATAAATTTCTCTCTAGCTTCCACGTGTTTACTGGTGGTTTGGAGTAAAATATATTTATTGGACCTGTTGCTCGAGATCCTTCTTAGCGTCTTCAGCCGTGAGGCTATAGAGTCCGGGGACTACGATATTTAAGCTTATTTCTCCCAGAACTCAGTCAATATGACGCTGGTTTTTGAAATCCGTCGAGAGGTTCATAATACCCCTGTGGTATGAAATTGGTGTAGGAATAATTAAGATATACCGAAAAACATGTTTGGGTTGATCAAATTTAATGTCTCTTTTTTTGGACCATTGTTCTGGTTAGCATCTTAAAAATCTATAGTGAATTTATCTTTCAGGCTTTTGGGAGTTTTTTGTTTATATGTTTTTTGTGGCTTTGCCTTTAGTCGTTTTTGTCATTTTGGGCGATGGAGAAAAAATTATCGGGAGCTATTTGATATTCAACATGTCAAATGCATTTGTTTGGTCGTCACCTAATTTGATTGGTTCGTTATCAACATTTTCATTTCCTCAGGACATCGGGTCTTCAAATGGCTGATTTTCGTTTGCAGGCCCGTCATTTATTGTAGAATAAGAGAAAGGGATGGAATAATCGTCTGTATTTGTTGGCGTTTTCGTTCCGCATTTTTTTCTGTCTAGCTCGCTGAGTTTTTAGAGAAGCTCATTATTGTGCTCTACTAACTCAGCGTTAATTTTTAATATTTTTACTTGAGAAGTTATGAGCGGCTCACCAGTATCGTCCAGTTATTTTGCCAGTTTTGTAATACATCCTTTTCTTTTCTTAAATTTGCTACTCTAAACTGGGCAAGATAGCTGCCTACTTTTAAGAAGACTTAATTCAAAAGTCCTGCTCTTGCTTATGGTAAAGATTGCTGAAACTACAAAATTCACTAAGTTTTAAATAGATGGAAAATCTAAGCACGGTTGTTATACTAATAATAGTGATGCTATTCTTTTTCATTCTGACGGTTGAATGACAATTTATCAAATGTATATGAGCTTTCCGAAGGTATTTGGCTCACGATTTCATTTGACTTGGCTGTGGGTAATCCATGAATGGTTGTACGAAAATTCTCAAACTGTTTTTAACACAGTACATATTTTTTTAAAATATTTATATATCCATCAAGTAAACACCAAACTAAAAACAATGCATCTGTTATTTCAGGTTTCATCGTTCGGATTTCAACTAAATGGAAAACCAGGAAGAATCTATCATTGGAATATCCCCGTGTTGAAGAAAATTTTCACTGGCGATGGACGAAGCAACTCGAAAATGAAGAACGAGGTTGATGTTTCCGAGATTATTGATATCAAAAATACACCGACTTGGTCAAAGCCTTGGGAAAACGATACGATTGAAAAATCTTACAGTAAATTCGGGTTGCACGGTACGAAATCGTTGAAACGCAAATCGCCATCGTACTATGCTCCGGTTAAAACAAAGAAAAATAAAGTTCATAATTATTTCCCGGGTAACGGCAAACCAAGAGGATTTTACGTTATCCAACATAATAAGGTCAGCCATAAACCATCGAAGTACTATCGAAAGTTGATCTACTAGAGGATCAATTGGAAGTGGAAGAGCACAGTTTTGATGGATATTTCTCTATTAGATAAGGTCATAGTTGAACGATATAGATTATTAATTAGATTTTTTGACAGTGTAAAAGCACCATTCAATTTATTGAATAACCAGTATTCTTTGATTCACAGCAAACATATTAAATCATCCGAAATCTCAATTATGACCGTCTCTAATTGACATCACTTCTGATTTATTCTGAAACGCACAAAAGTAAAAGACTTTAGCTTAAATAACTATTAAATATACATCCGATGAGTATTCATCGTCATTTCTATACACTTTAATATACATTACTCGGGTTTAAGTGTGGTATAAGTTTAGAATAAGATTCGTATCTATTCCTAGGCTTCAAGGCATTTTCTATTCTTTTCTACTTAAAAACAGTAACAATAAAAAATAATCAAAAGTATCAACATTAATAAGTTGATTTATTAATATTTCTACTAAAGAGAATAGATTTTAGCTGTAGGAATTGATAATAATCATTTGCAAGCATTTTATGAAGAGCCTATTTGTGAACTATACTTAAGTAAAATGCAATAATTGACTGAAATATATCTATACATTTTACAATTTTGTACATTGTTTTTGTTATAATGTAAAAAACACTTTATACTGATAGTAGATATAAATATGATAATAAAGAAATATAAACCACAGCAAGATTATTTTGGTTTTTATTGATGAAAAAAAAAAAAAACAATTGACTGAATGCATTGCTTTTTCATTGGTCTAAAATTAAATGTTTACTAAAACGAGCTGATATTGTTGGACAACACAGATATATTTCATTATGTTTGTTTTTCTGTAAATAAGATGTAAATAAGAAAAAAAGCGTTGGTGCAAGCAGAGACTGACAGAGAGTTTTATTGGAGTATTTCCAAAGATGACAGGAAAAATTCTAGGGAGAAATTTAGGGAGAAAAATTGGATCTAAGATAGTATAGAGAAATTCATGAAAACTGCCATGGAAAATTCTCATGAAAAATTGCAAAATATGCACGAAAAGTGGTAGTCAAAACCGCATAAAATATTTCAGGGCAAATAGATGACAAATTTTAGAAAAGTGCATAGAAAATCGAAAGGAAAACAGCATGAGAAATTGTATGGAAATTGAATGAAAAATGCGATCAAAATTGATTGAAAACTTGAACCAAAATTTGTATAAAATCTTAGATTGAATCACAGGAAAAGTTAGATGAAAATTTACATATAAAATCGCATGGAAAAAATATGGATGGAAAACTTCACAAAAAAATCATGAAAAGTGAACAAAAAATTGCATGCTTATCAAAAACTGCAAATTATATTAGACGAAAATAAACTTTGCCCAATCCACATGGAAAATTGTATGACCTGTTGATAAAATGCGCCTAAAATTGTAAGGCAATTCGAGTGGAAAATTTGATAGGAAGTCACATGAAGCATTGCATTTTTTCTAATTTTTCAGGCATTTTTCACGAATCTGATTTGAAGATTTTCATTCAGTTTTTCTTGCAGCATTTTATTCAATTTTGCAATTATTTCCCATAAAACTAATTTAGAGTTTTTTGTGCATTTTCAATGCAGTTTTTCGTGCATTGTCAATGCAGTTTTTCATGTATTTGTTCATGCAATCTTTCTTGTAATTTTTATTGAATTTTTCATTCATATTTTTATTCAATTTTTCATGGATTTATCTGTGGAATCTTTCATTTAAACTTAATGCAATATTCATGGAATTCAACAAGTAAACTTTCGGATAATTTTAAATACAATTTATCATCAAGTTTTTCGTGAAATTTTTCATACAATTTACCATGCCAAGTTTTACGTAATTTTTCGTTAGATTGTCCGCACCATATTTTTGACAACTCTTTATGCAATTTTTTCTACTATGTTCATGCAATATCCAATTCGCGATGGATTTTTTACATGCAGTTATTCATTTCTTGCAATTTTTCATACAGGGGTTTTTTTTAAAAAAAAAGAACTTAGCGATTTTGTATTTAAATAAAATGCAGAGTAGTTGGTATTTAGGGTTTATATTCTAATTATAGTACTCAAGTTAAGCCCACAACCCACATGACGAACATTGTGGGAAGACATTCGACAAAACATTCGATGAGACGTTCGGCAAAGCATAGGGTGAATATCGCTTATCTTATGCAAGGAAATCTACCTACTTATACGATATCCGCGCAATTAAACTTCGCACCCATCTGCATTGTGCAGATATTTATATAGTGTAGGTAAGTAGCATATTCTCTGTTTAGAAATTTGTTTACAAATGTTCAAACAGTGTACCTTGTACCCATCCGTACTCATGCATCTTGTCCGATATAATGCATATTGTCCATGATTTTGTAGGCAAACCAAATTGGTTTGTAAATATCATCGGAGCCAGCACAAGACCCTTTTTCAAATCCTTTTAACTCGATACCTAAAACCAACCAAATTTCGAGCGAACCCAAGCTTAGACGAGACTCTCATAAACCCTCAGAAACTTTCATAAAACAGGAGTTGCCGACCAGAAAACCATATACACTTTTGTCCTTGTCATGCCTTGGCATATGTATGGATGAAGAAAAACAGGCGAGAATCAACGAGAGCATCATACACATTCTCGTAATCGACTATACTTGTCATGTCTCGGGAAAACTCTAGATCCGCTTTTACATTTGAGTATGAAATACCATTTCGTACTATGTACAATTAATGCAAGCACGTTTGCAGCGATGGATTCTTTAGAGCCAATTTCAATTAGGGTTTTCCAAATCGTTATCATATACATGTTTGAAATACGTTTACAATTCATTTCGAATATCAGGTTTTTTGAAAATTTATATGCTGATAAAATTATGGGTATACTTAAAATATCATTGAAATGGCTGCCAGTGCCAAAAAATTAAAGACATCATACATTTGTTGAAATTCGAACCTATTTTACATGTACGAGTATGTCAATGTAACTTTAACATTTCAACTCAGTTGGATGTTGGTTTCACAAGAAACGGTGATTTTTCGGTGAATTGTTATATCTTTATAGAAAAACTGTTTACAATATTCCATGGCATCTATCATGCGGTTTTCCATGCGTTCTATTATGCAGTATTTATTAGATTTTTCAGACCAGTATTCATAAAATGTTCAAAAAACTATGTATATGCAAAATTTGATGCGACTTTTTCAGGCAATTTGCATGCAATTTCTCTTGCAACTGTTCGTGCAATTCTTCATGCAAACTTTTGTGCGATTTTCAATGCAGTGTTTTATGCGAATTTCATCCGATTTTTCATGCGTCGTCCTCCCGACTTTCAACATCCCCCTCTTTCCATAGTGATTTTTATCGACTTTTCGGCTGCTAAAATTTGGCCCTTTACGTTTGTTGTTGTCAAAAGCATTGTTGACGAAATCAAATTGTTTAAATGGGATCATTTTTGAATGAATGTGTTTGAACATTTTACTTCTTTTATATCTCAATTTTCCGATTTGCTCCTATCAGTCGACCGCACGATGTGGTGTCTCCCCTCAATGATAAAAACGCAGCTCGGGTCAAGTAAAGAGCTTCAGAGTGTCATAATGACTTAATAAAATGCAAAAAAAATTCAATTTGCCGCCTAAAAAATTACAAGTCATGATTTTTTCGCCAGCATTGAATTTTTTATTTTCAATACTCAATTCAGGTAACATAAATATCGGTAGCGGTCGTGATGGTAGACTGAATTTGCTATCGAAGTAACTCTCCTCGTAGTTCCATCATTTCCAACCTTAGATATTCCTCTAGCTCATTTCTGTCCTAGTGAAAGCTTGCTAATTCATAAATCTGGACATCCAAACTGCATTTTTAACTACTGGCCAATTTTCTTCCTTTCTTACTTCAGTGAAGTACACGAAAAGCTTTAGAAACTGAAGGGAAAACGAATGCTTAATGTCATTCCTTTTTTGAACCTGTGCAGCATGGATTCATTCGACCTTTTAATACTCTTTAAATTCTGATCGTAAACTTCTGATCTGATAGATGCAGGTTAACATTGCTAGCAAAGATTTTTTTCAAAAGCATTTGATACAGTTGATCATACGCTTGATCTTTCGAAACTCTAGTGCTTTGATACACCTGATTTGCTATAGTCTTGTTTTTTTTCTTATATTTCAAACCATTATTGAACAGTGAATGTGGAAGCTTTTTTATCTTTCGCATTCATTTCTTTTTCTGATGTTCGGTAGGGTTCGATTCTAGGTCCTCTGTTGTTCCTTCTCTTCATCAACGACGTTCCCTCAGTCATTCATTTCTCATTCCTTTTGTGTGTTAATGATTTAAAAATGTTCAGAGTAATTTATTTCTTCAAGGATTGGCTTCCCACTCCAGAAAGATGATTGAGCCCTAGATGAGAAAAATAAAAAAAACTCTAGCTCTGAGCATATCGAAATGATATTTGTTTTATATGTGCAAAAAACTTTTCCTTATATGTTTCAACTGTCAACATACGCCTCCTCCCACTATAAAGCCTAGTAATGTATTCGATGAACGAAATACAAGAGAAATACGATGAGCGAAATAAAGTTCTGCACCCCGACACCGGGGGCAGTATAAATTGCCATTGATGACATTTAACAGTTGCATTACATTTGAATTGGGTGCATATAAATTTAACCAACCGGCATCAAAAATGATGTTATCGGCAAAACAAAAACTACTGTTGCAAGGATGCGCTGTTCATCCATCCATTTTCACTCATTTTTCAACAAAATATCCGCAAACTCGAATGAAATTATGAACTGCCACATTTTTCGCATCAATTTAAGGTACCTGGGTCATTAAATGGCCGCGAAATTTAACTTATACATAGTGCAGCGCCATCTCAGAGCGAGTCACTGCGTTGTCTTCGAAGACAGTTATACGTCTTCGAACACATTACTGACGAGCAAAACCAAACGAAACGAAATTCCGCGCCAGGCTGAATTTGTATAGGATTTGACACTTCGTTTCGTTTCGCGTCGAATACATTTCAGGGCTTTACTATAAACTTCAAAAATCTTGGTATGGTATGACATAGCATGCAACGCTTCTCGTTTGTTTAGTGGTTTGGACCATGTACAACGTAGATTCACACGCACTTTTTTGCTTAAATTTTGCAGCCCTTTATTATGAGTATACTTCGCGGACGAATAGGAATCCGTCTTGAACCTCATG
The DNA here is from genome assembly GCA_963978885.1 of Nemotelus pantherinus. Classification (NCBI taxonomy): domain Eukaryota; kingdom Metazoa; phylum Arthropoda; class Insecta; order Diptera; family Stratiomyidae; genus Nemotelus; species Nemotelus pantherinus. Next base: position 117,666,158 of record OZ022265.1, on the reverse strand, counting down.
TGCCATTGTCCGACTTTGGCAAAATGAAGAGTGGCAGCGTTTAGTGCACTCATTCTCTCTAATCTGACTCGCCTTCTGTGGTTGACCTAAGAGGGATAGAGCGGTTTTTCAAAGGAAGCAATTGGTTTTCTTATTTTAGTGAATAGGGGAGAAAAATTGCTGTGATATCGCTAGAGAAGGTTGTGATATCACAGCAAGTTTATTCTCAATGTCTATTTATGTCTATTTGCGTCTGTCTGCAATCCTCTTTCGAGCCTAAGCCACTTCAACCCACCTACTTTATTTTGAGCATAGAGATTGTTTATCCTTCTTGCGTATCTCGTCTTTAGAATCCCCAAGATTTTTGCTTGATGAGTGTTTGCTGTTTGAATATGTTCACTGCTGAGCGTTGTCTGAACTGTTTTCTCTCTCTCTCTCTCTCTCTCTCTCTCTCTCTCTCTCTCTATGTTAATCGTGTTGGCAGATCGGCGATAATAGTCGCCTTTCTTGCACTGCTTTCAAGCTCTGGTTAGGTTAATAGTATTGAAATTAACAAATATATCTTACCTCAGTGATTTGGGTAGCAAAACCGATTGATTTATAGCTCATGGGCTCACAATAGAGTGCAAAATTGGGAGAAATTTTTTGAAATGGTTGATGCAACCAGTGCTTGTAACCGTTGCTCCAACCAATGAGAATTCACAAACGGACAGTTTGATGATATCCAAACACAAATTCGAAACCATTTACGTCACAACATTAGACAACTACCTACAGAATTTGCGTTATACGTCAAGATAATATTTCAATATCATTGACTTGTAAAGAAATGACTGTAAAATCAGCAACTCAAGTGAATGCAGCACCCTAGCTGGTCTGGACCGTTTCAAACCAAATCTGATTCAAAGTGGAAAACACGTGCCTAATATTTAGTGTGCCCTTCGAGTGAGCCGTTATGTCACATTCCCAGAATACACAATGAGCCCTAGATTCGCCCTATACCTTAGAGGTGTTTACAATTTAGGCGACAAATTCAAGTTTCATGTCTAATTCCCATTCTTTCATATGTATTATTTGAATTCTTGCTTTAAGTATTTCTCTGCTCCCTATACATACATATGTATATTATGTCTAACTGTTTTTTGCCTTGTACTTTTTAGGTTAAACCTGTTTTTTTGAATACTTGTATTATAATTTCCTAATCTTGTAATTGGGCTCCGGCATGTAAAAATATTTACGAAATAAAGAAATCAAACTGATACAAATTTGCAAATTATCTTTAGACAAGAGAGCAATCTAGATATTAAAACATTTGACTAAACTCTGTCCAGAAAAATGCCTCAAACAAATTAACATCATCATCGCCATTTCAAAGATGAAGTATAATCTGAATTCATGAGGACATTAAGATAAGATAAATAATTATTCAACATGACCAATCATCACCATCATCATCATTTTCGCGTCAATCGCTCGTTCGGCATGTGTTTTCTTTTCTGATTTTTGCCGACAATTTGAATTTGCATTAGATCTGTCGATGAACTTTTCATCGATAAGAATAACGTCGATCAGATAAATCGCGGATCTGTTTGACGGTCAAAGATGATTTTATATGCAAATACCCACGAATTTTTTGCTAGAGTTTGAATATTCATGCACTAAACTGTGTGGTTCAGTAGAAAAGTTTGAAAATTTTCTATGCGACAGTCAAAATTAAATAAATGTTTTCCAAACCTAGAAAAAAACGCGCGAAGATATGTTTGCAAAACAAAGAGATGGGACATTTTATTAGCATAGTTTTCTTTTTATAGCAAGGTTATTCGATTTTTTTCGCAGCTATACTTCGAATTCAAATAATTTTCTCTTAGATCATCAGCATTTGTTTGGACTAAAAAATAATTGTCATAATCTAGTGATTTATGAAAATTGACGTTAATTAAATTGTTGATTTGACGTCAGGCTTTTAGTTTGTGTAATCATATCCAAATAATCTGACTGGATTGTTGGAAGCTAACGGTAGAATTCTATTTTGTTAATTGCTTATTTTCTATCACAATCTCAGTTTATATCAATTCTTTTTATTTACTTTCAATTTTATTCGTTTGAAATTTTTCAACCCCATTGCAAAGCATGCAAACGCACTTAGGTAGCATCTTAAAAATCCAAACAATGCACAACAGCACGAGATCCGCATTCTGAAAATGATAAAAATCGATGACATAACTCGACAGAACTTGGTTATGTACCATTGTGTTGACATGAAATTAATAGCGTATGTAGATTGTTTGTCACATGCCCTTTCTGATGCCCACAGCTGATTATGTTGGCTCATGAAGTGAGATATTTCTTTGATAAATTCATATGAGTAGGTACTCGTAATTCCTTTGAATACTCTTTTAATAAATGCGGACATAAGAAACCTGAAGGTTTATCTTTACATGCACAGTCATTTCTCAAAACGTGCGATCTGTAAACTAACGATTCTTAGCAGCTGGCAAATTTTTATCTTGACGATATAAATTAGAAGGAGTAGCGTTGAAGAAAACAATGAGTTTGTTATTCGTAATGACTTGTGGATGAATGAACTGGCTGTGATCAGTGTGTTTCAGGTTATAGTAATTTGTTTTGTTTTTTGTTACATGCACTTATCACTACAACTTTTTGACCCTTGCTGTTAATGACGAATTTGAATAGTAAGATAAAGATGCGTTTGTATTTTAGTGTGCTTTAGGAAGTGATAACAAATTCTCATCCATTCATCTAGAATATACATACATATATTGAATGTTTTAAAGTAGTATTTGTTCAAAGGTTCATTTTTCCCAAAAGTACGCATTATATCATTGAATATGACCCTATTATCACACACGCAAATATTATTTCAAAAGCACTGTATCTTGAATAACAGTAAACTTGAAGAATGTTTCCAGAATGGGCCCAAAAAGGCCCAAGAAATTCAGTTTGAAGCCAGATAAGATGTTGTGGGCTCTTAAGTCGTACAACCGTTGCGCAAAGTACGATTGCGATCTTACAAGTCTACCAGTCTGTTTTATCTACATGTCCAGATGTTTCACTGCAAATATGAACATAGTACCCGTTCATGCTGAATCGCGCGAACCTAAATACGAGGCGCGATCTTTTACTTCCCTATTTACCATCAGATCTTGGTCAGTGAGAAGTGCTGGAACGGCCATAAGTGTCGGCATTCTGAACGAGGAAAGCATGAAGCGGTGGCGAAGGTGTTTTCAATTTCCATTCCTACAATATCATGCTTGCCGACGAGTCTAGTCGCACTATAGTATTCGAAGTTGAGCCATTAAGCTATCATACAATTATCGGGAAAAAGATGAACCGGGTTCTCGGTCTGAAAATGAATGTATGATAGTAGAAGAAACTCGTTGATTATGAACTCTTTGCTTGGTCTGTGTTTACAATAATTAACACCTGTCGGAGATCGAATCCTTTTAATAAGTCTGCATGCAGTGCTAGTTGGCGAAGGTGTTTCAAAATGCAATACACAATGGTCAAGTTGTCGTTGTTGAAGAAATGCTAAAAAAATTGTTTTTTTTTTCGTATATTCATGCAAAAAATATTCTTAGTTTGCATTGTAAACTTATAGGTTATAACAATAAATGTGATATATTTTGGTAAAATGCCTCTTAAATAACTGCATGATTTTGATGTCTTCTAAACATTTATTACTCAAGTCGATTATACAAATAAAATAATATATATTGTTGATTGAAACTTGCAAGAGATGCCAAATCGTTTAATTTCAAGAATATACAACTTCGTTTATTATAATCTCTTGCCATATAAAATATGATTTTATGAATTTCCGAAAACGTGAAATAGAGATAGATTATATTTTACTCATATAAGTGGTTTAACTTAGTAGAACATTAGAAATTAGTCTTTAGAAAGAAAGGAACGGATTACCATCGAAATATTGATCACTGCCAGAAAACATGGAATGTTTCTAACTTTTCAAGAAAAATACAAGCAACAAACAAAAATGCATTTTAAAACCTGAAAGCACTTGAATCTCATTTATTTAATTTAAAAAACTTTGTACATACGAAGATATTAAACTGTTAGTCACGCTGACATGCACATATACGAGCAGCGAAAAATGTTCTTAGACATATTCGGATGTTTAAACTCTAGAGCTTATATAGTAAAATGTTCATGTAGAGCTATTAGTTTCTGGTTCATGTCGGTATTTATCAGATATTTGCGGTATATTTTTGATTCATTTTGTTACTTTTGGACATAAAATAGGGACAATTTAACATTCACTCAAACGATAGCACTAATAATAGTTATTTAAACACGAAATATTGATCTATATGTGAAAACATTAGCTAGTCTTTTAGTGGAAAAGAACATTCCAAATACTGTCTATTTCAAAAGATTTTATGTGGATCCGTCAACTACGGTGGTGAAGTACACAGTATTAAGTACGGTCAAATGAACAATATCGCAACACTATCAGCGGTACCGACAAATTCCGATCTTAAAACAACCTCGTCGTAACCATCGGATGCGGGAAGTCTTCATAACAAATCTAAGAATGGCAAGTGTGTGTGTCTGGCGCTTTAAACTAGACTCTACAGATTCAGCGTGGGCCCCATCGTTAAATTTGTCTATACCCGAGAGAGTACCCGCACCAGCGGTTGTTGACTACATCGCTCCGCAATGCATACTGGATTTGGAGTTCACAACTCGCATTCCTGGCAGGGAGGAATGGTGTGATATTGTCACCCTTGATAATGGGCTTATCCATGTGTACACTGACGGCTCAAAGCTAAACAATAGAGTCGGGAGTGGTGTATACTCAAATGAGCTGAGTCTCAACCTATTCCTCCGTCTACCAGACCACTGTAGTGTCTTTCAGGCGGAGGTAGCGGCTATTTATCAGGCTATCGATTGGCTTCTGTGTAATCGAATATTCGGGGTCAATATTGGTATTTTCACAGATAGCGAAGTAACTATTCATTCCCTTGCTGGTCCTTGTACAGTGTCCATGATTGTTGCTGAATGCCGTGCATTTCTTAAGGAAATGTCGAGACATTCAGTTGTTCAATTGATTTGGGTACCTGAACATAGGGGTTTTCAGGGCAACTGTGAGTCCGATGAGCTAGCAAGGCTCGGAATTTTGCTACCTGAGGTCTCTTGCTCCTTTTCAATAGGTATATCGATGACATTGGTCAAACTGGCCATAAGGCAAAAATATCTTGAGGACGCTAAGAAGTTCTGGGTAGATGAATCTTCCTGTGTGATAACAAGGCAGTCCTGGGTATCCATGGATGCGCATCGCACCAGGCAGCTTTTAGGCTTAACTCGAAGCGCCCTTTGTTGCACTGTGGGCGTTCTAACGAGCCACTACCTTATAGGGCGGCATGCAGAATGTTTAAGCGTAGAGTTTGATGGCTTTTGTCGGAGCTGTGGCTCAGAGGATATGGAGGAATGGAAAATGAGGGAGCTGTCAAAAAATTCGTCATGGAAAACGAGCAGGCAGTGAAGAACATAGGGCTGCACTTAAATGGAAGAAAATCAGAACATGAAGAGGCAGTGCCGGTGCCGAAAATCATCAAACTGATCTACATCACGTCGGTAAAAAAGACAATCAAAACACTGTAAAGAACACATCCCATGGTGAAATTAACTCCGAAGAAGTTACAAACATTTGCTTATTTAAGAGGAAAAATCATAGCTATTAGCAAATACGACTGCACAGTTGTTGGCAGACAAAGAAAACCTCTTCAGTTTATCAAAACTATTTTACTTAAGTCTCTGAAAGAAGCTTAAACTCCTGCTGTTCAGGACCATGGTCTTGACAGTCCGCATGTATTCGTCCGAAACATTTATTCGTGGTATGAAATATTGCGAGCGCTTATTACCCTTTTAGAGCAAGACCCTTTGATATGGGGTTAGACGCTGCGACAGCCGCCTATGCAACAAAGAAATATGTGAGCGGCATCGCAACCGTGATGTTGCTCATAAGATCGGGCGCAATAAGCTGCGTGGACTGGACACGAAGTAATGCAAACATTATACTATTATATTTGCAACTTAGCTTCGACTGGTTATATAATGAATGTCATGAAACTATCGCAACTTGCATGGAAAGCTTTTTGCATTTGATTGTTGGAATTGAACAAACCTACAATTTAATCTCACCACTTTGAAAAGAAGGATAAAAATTAAAATAAAAATCCCTTTGATTAATATTATTTAAAAGGTAGAATCTTAAATAAAATCTTAAAAACTTAAAGTATTTTTGAATTAAATAGAAAAATAATGAAACTTAATAAGTACTTGAAAATTTGTGTGCAATTGAACACAGATCGCTTAAATTTATTCATACAAGTTAAATAAATGGCAAATTAATAGCAAAATGAATTGGAAATCAAAATTATACCTTAGAAATGAGTTTAAAATCAAGATTATACCTTCCTCAAAATCTGAAACACTGCCTCACAAATCGGAATTCTATAAATTCCAGCAAAATAAGACAAGTTTATTTTACCGCCCAACGTGGGTGTAGTTATCTTAATTATTTAATTGAAAATTGCTAAGCACTCTGAATTCGAGAATACACTAAGTGTTTTTAAATCCGATAATGATTCGGTAGTGTGACTTGAACAAAGATCTTTCAATTTTTATAGTTAGAAATGCACAAAAAGTAAATTATCAAATAAATTAGTAAAAAAGTAACATGCAGATTAATTTGCGTAGTCCACCAAATATAATTATAAGTCAACGTTTAGTAATCCCATTTTACATATTTTAAGCCACTTCATTGATTGATCTTAAACTGCGAAACCAGAATATTTTGCATATTTGGTAAAAACCGCCTCATCGCAGCTCTGACTTCTTCCTATGCATATACAGAGCATATCAATCATAAAAATGAACTCATTCAACAAACTTTTTACATCTCGGCCATGTTCTTGACTGAAAATCGCATTATAAATCCACAAATCTTGTATTCTCTGTGCATAAAGTTGCTTGAGTAATATTTTCAGTGATCGGTTGCTTCCCATAAATAGCGATACAGTCTCAATACTCACTGCCTGCAGGCCATGTACCTGTCCTATGCATCTTCCCTGATGCATTTCATACCAATATGTATTTCCTTTGCATTGCTAAAAGCTATGAGTCCCACAGTCACGAAGAAAATGTTTAGCAACAGATGTGACAGTCGGCTCGTTTCTATTGCATGAATTGATAAATTATGGCCCATTTTCATGGTTACGTCCGTTGAATATTGCATGACCTTTTGAACAGTTATTAATTGATAAGAACATTTATAAATGTTTGAAATTTATTACCGACTTATTCAGAGATTATATGGGCTAGGTAATGAAAAAAAAAGTATTCAGCTCTTCATGCTTAGGAGAAATAGAAGTAATTAAGTCAAATTGCAGATATGCTATTTGCATATTTATTAGCGAATTAGTAACATATTGAAAGATATTTTGAATCAATCTTAGGGCTGATGCTGATTGAAAAAAGGGTTTTACTAAATAAATTCACTTTTTAATACTTCCACCACCAAAAAAAAACTATTTCACGAAAACTTATAAACTTGTTTGTGTGCTGAAAAAAGGATTAACTGTTTCTGTTCTTGCAAAAACATATTTTGAAAAATGATTTTACCCAACTTCTCCTATCCATAAATGACAAATCGATGATAAAAAATTTTGTTTGAGCAGACGTTTAAAAATAACCTCACATACATATAACTTAATGCTTGCATGCACATATTCTCTTACATGCGTTACCTGTGCATCAACATTTAAAAAGATGTAAATAAATGCACACCTACTTTATTCATTCCCAGTATAACTTGAATCACATGTTACAGAGAAGCTAGCCAGGAGAGAGACAGGCTTGTTTTGATTGCTATGAGAATATTTCAATTTATCTTGCTCGGTCACTTTCTGCTCGAAATAGATTAAGATTCCAACGAGACTTTACAAGTAGGCTAGACTGAATGATGTTTCGAACTTAATAAAATTACCAGGATTGTTTTCTACAAGTGAATCGATACTCAATTACTCGGTCAATAAATGTGCGAGCAAGCAATTAAAGAAAATTAAGTACTGGTTTGTAGTAAATAGAGAGCTATGCAGGTGCTATTGACAATTATGAGTATTATTGATGTGTGAATAATGATAATGATTCGAAAGTTAATAAATGGATACTGTCATGCAAGGCGTACTGATATCGATAAAATAATTAGAATAGAAAGTTAATGGAATTTTAGAGAAATGTAGTATTGCATGATACTGTATAATTAATTTACTTGAATATTTGTACTGCAGTTGTTTTTTCCTTTTTTCGCAATACTATTTCAAAATCGGTGATACTGCTGTTTTTTTTACTAACGTTCGGAGGAGAACATTAGTATTAAAATCACTTTGGTCAAAAATTCATATTTCTATACATATATGTATATCATCAAAAATTTCAGTGAAAAAATCTCAGGAACGCACCATCTGTTTGAACTAAAACTTTCAGGATACATTGGTTTATATGCAGAATAGTGCCAGGTTTCACAATAAGTTAATAATCTTTAACTCTTTGGAGCCGGCGGCCATTTTAGTGATATTTTAAACATACCTATTTTTCTGTCAACATGTAACTTTTGCAAAAATAAAGTTTATGTAAGAATTATGAACGTAATTCAAATGTGAATATGATATTTATTTTTAAATGTTTAACCCTATGTGTGTCTCGCCGAAAGACAAAGTAGGCCTTGAATTTTTTTTTGACAAGAAAAAAAAGAAAAGCGAAGTAAAAATATAGACAAATGTGAAACAACCAATCAGAACGGAAATTATTAGATAAATGTATTTATAAACAAACTATTTTTAATTTATTAAGCCTTTTCTTCCGCCGCCATAGCAAGGCGCCTGAAATGAGTTTGTGAAAAATTGAAAATTTTTGAATAGCGATAACTTTTGACCAGATTATCAAATCATTATGAAACTTATGGAGCATATTGTTGTTACTAAGCTGTAGACGCGTGTGGAACGTGCTGGCAACTCTGCAGCTACGGCAGGCATTAAAAGTGAAAACCTTCAAACCATCGACTCTTATGAAAAATGTTGCAAAAATCTAATCAAACTCATGCAAAAATCAAATCTACAAGAATGGTAACCCTCCTCCAATTTACCTATATTTTAAGCTTCAAAAACTTCTGCTCACTAGAACTCACGATCCAATTATCAGATATAAATGAAATTCACAGAATGTATTGGTAGAGTAGGACCAGCTCTGATAGAAGCGATTTTGAAATGCGGGCAACTTTGTGCCAGCGGAGCCATCTTGAAAAATTATAAAGAAAAAAAAACTGCTTTTGCCTTATGAACTCTGATTCAGTAACCAGATTATCAAGAAATTGACACAGTAGCTGAACCTTGCTCTAAACCATGTTTAATAAAAATTTGGTTGAAAAATTCAGTTGGTGCTGCCAGCTATGGTAATTTTGGTGTCGTGGGTTTTGAAAATTCGCTCAGTAAAGTAAAGCTTTTTGCCCTATAACTTCCACTGTAGTCATGAAATCAAAACGAACTTCATATGATATATGGAACTTAATATACGCATTATTCAGAAGGAATCTGGTAAAAAAAAACCATTATAGAGTTATTTACATTATAGAGTTATAGCTATTGTTATTTTTGTATTTATTTGCAATATCTTTATTAAGCTATTTTACCGTAAAGTTTTCAGACGTTAATGCTCTTGTAGTGACAATAAACAACAACTATTAAGTTTTCGAGAATTCGAAAACTGCTGTCACTGGTAACCTTAACTTTTTTGTACCCCTATAAGTTCCAAAGCAGTCATCGGATCAAAACGGAATTCGCAGAGTAGGTTGATTTTAATGTGCGGCAGGTGTGATATATTTTTGGCTCTGATGCTAGCAAAGGGTTGCTGGCGCGAGGCGTTTTCGCTATTTTCGTATCAATAAATGCTTACATTAAGTATTCATATCGCGAACATTTACAATGAAGTTTTCTAAGTTTTAGAAATTTTGTCAGTCCCAAACATCTTTCGTTTTTTTAACCTAAACATCTTTCTATCCGTGTAACTTTCGACGAAGTTATCGAATAAAATCGGAATCGATAGAGTTATTTGATTTTGACGTGAGGCAATTGTGGGAGACTTTTAGCTGCAGTGCCGGTAAAGTGCTGCAAGCACTAAGGATTTTCTTTGTTTATGTTATGTTAAGCTCAGTGCTGTTGTTTTAGTTTTTCTTTGTGCAGTAAATAAAGCTCCAAAGTTGTAGCAGATTGCTCTAAATTGCAATTGATTGATTTTTCGTTAGGTATATACATATGTGTGCATACATAAGTTTTCTTACATTCCTTTAAAATACAACTATTGCTATTTGAAAAATATAGCAAAGCATATTCAACAAAAAATGTATAATTGTTTTTAAAGATATTATCAGATTCGAGCTAAGTCATTTGATGAAAAATACATACTATTGTTAATTTCAGTTTTTCCATATTAAAGAAAATAAATCGCAATATACAGTTATATCTCCAGGATTAAGAATTGAAGAAATTTTTATTAATTCTTAGTTCAAAATGGCTAGCAGTTGCATATACAACAAAACAGAGGTAAACTTACTTACTAAATATGCCAGCTAGATTAAACAAGTAGCAATTTTTATAAAATGCAATAGATGAAACTCAAATGCAATGTTGCAATAAACTGTATCAAATTGCAACAGATATACTGCAATTGCAATAAAACAACATCACTGGTTATGCTGCTTTCAACGTTTTGCAGTTCTTGGCTTTCCTAAATCTTGAAATTCCTGAATTCCTTTCCACCTTATCAGTTTAAATGCATTGTTAAGATCAAAGTGACTTTGCAATCGAAACAGGTTGGAGCACGTGTGGTAGAATATGCGCTCAGAATCTGCACGGTTCTTCTACTGTTCATCGAATATTAGTGTTTCTAGCGGTTCAGGTGCGCTAGATTTTTTTTTATATTTGAAATGAGTCAGCAACCGAAATAGTTCCAATAAGTTTTGAACTTCAAGTACAAATTGAAAGAAACCATGTGCCCTCTGACTCGAGTTTCACATTGAAGGTGTGCCTGTATTGTATAATGACATTGGTACGTAAATAATCAATCCTACACACTTTACCATACATACGAACCTCCATGCTGTCCTAAGTTACATTACCACCCATTTAGATTTATATCACTGAAGCTCTTTAGTTTAGTGGAAAGTAATTAAACCGTCTAAGGAAAATTGTGATTCGAGATACCCACAATTTACATGTTAAGGGAAAACCAATAAATATCACTTGACTCATAATCATATGAAGCCGAACAGCTGATTACTATTTACTGTCGGAGATGAAAGAGAATTTATTGCCATTGATATGGCGGATACGTTACTCCAAGTAGGCATGCATACGTATTGCTGTGAATCGTTTTTTATCGAGTGATTAAATATTGATAGGATAATTTGGAAACAATCGTTCCTTGTTGTATTACCATTCTTGTATACTTTTTGATTATTGAGTTCTTGAAAAATTTCTGGCTACTAAATTTAAATAAATATCTAATAATGTCACCCGTATTGAGTCAGATTTCAGTTAATAGTAAATGTTCAAATCTATGCTCACTGAGTAAATCGCGAACAGCAGCACTGATTATTGAGTTGGTGCAGTGTTTGCCTGGTGTTTATGCCTGCAATTGAAGCTATCATCTTCTAGCATACACATACTCAATGTGGCATATACATACTTATACGCGATATATAGCAGTTGTGAACAGTAATTACTTATTAACAAATGAACGTCGTTCACTTTGCAGAATAGAACCAAGCTAATAAAATATCTTGTAGGTGCTACCTATTGCTACAACTGGAAGGAGCAGTGAGTATGTGTCGTGCACAAATCCATTGAGAACTAATTGTCCGCAAACATTGTATTGCTAACATAGTACCATTAAGCAATTAGTACAAAGAAACTACAATATTATTAACAATAGTTTCTAACATATTAATATGGCAATCTAATTAATTTCGTAAGAAGACAAATTAATTGAAGTTGTCATTATTAAATGTTGATTGACTTACACAGAAAACGTTAAATGTTATATTAGTGGGTTGATTTCGAGAATCTTCGCAGTAATTCGAGAATCTTCGCAGTAATTTTATGAAAAGAGGAAAAAAAGCTACTTAAAACTAAAAACTATTATTATCGCTGAAACAATCATCGGCAAATATTTTTACACTTACAATTGCAGGTTTTTCAATAAAACTAGAAACTGTAGAGCACACACATTGAAGAGCAAATTTCCACGGCAAGTGTAATAGTAACTGAAATGTCCGAGAAGAACTCAGACCAGAATCTTTGATCAATCGGTAAAATGAATCAATGAGCCACGCAAACGGAAAATAAAACTCCAAACTTATTCATCAATTGAAATTTGGACTGTGTAACGCATGTCAGCAGGTAAATGGAGCTACGATTGCTCCTTCAATATTGCAGAGGCTAGAAAAGTAATATTTTGATAGAAAAAATGAATCAAGTGAATAGCCACCACCAAACCTACAAGAAAAACATTTTTCGGAAAGACAGCCTAGACAAATGAGGCAAAAAATACATATAGTTGTGAAATTATAAGATTTTACACCACATGCTTGTCTACGATGCGCTAGACAAATCGAATTAGCTCAAAGTTCACACTCAAATAACAAATATGACCGTCTTTACAGAAGACCCAATATATTTCGAATGTAGAATGATCCCAATTTAATGCGGTATACGTACGTAAAATTTGAATTTGCTACTGCCTATCAGCCAAATTTCATGTAGCCATACAAATTTCCATATATTCCATATCTACCAATACATTGAAAAACAACAACAAACAGCTGAGTATCGAATTCCTCTCCAGCCACACTTACAGAGAAATAGACTTTAAACACAATTTTTTGAAATTGATTTAATATGCGGCAATTTTAAACCAAACATTTTAATTTAACGGCAAATTTATTTTTAGATTTAGATTACTTGATAGATAACGATATTTTGAGAGTGATATGTCCTCCTCTTCAGTGCCTATCGCCTTAATCTTAATGTGACCTAAACATTTTATTTATGCTGATTAGTTTAAAAGTATTGATCTTGTAAGACTGGTTCTATTTCATTCATTCAAACTTGCCGCAAGCAAACTCATGCTCACCACTCAAGCAACCGCTGTAACAGGAAAGAAGTCAAGAGTGAATTGGGCAACGCCGCTTTGCAGATATGATCGTGATCGTGGAGAACTTAAAGGATTGAGCAGTTAGGTAGTAGAAGTGGCGATGACGTCGACGGTATAACCTTCCACCATTAGCTCCTTCGATTCTCTCGCGCACAAAGCATGTTAAAGCAGCGATTCCATTCATTGTCAAATTGGAGGGAAACTACTTGGATTTGACCAGATTTGACCAGATTCGACAATGAACGGAAAAAATTACTACCATACCCTTCAATTTAAATCTTATGGGCATGTCCACTCCATTTCTACTACCTCACTGGAATTGAGTCTTGATAACGACGCCAATCGATCCTGGTATGTCAAGCTGATCACAGCGAATGCTAGAAGTGCGTATAAGAAATAAAAGTATTTTATAAGACAAAGAACTTTCGTGTATTTGTGTGAGACCCTTATAATCTTATTAATTACTTTTTCTTTTACAGTAATTTTTTGATTACTATCCACCATCCATAAAATGACCATTAACTTATCAATTATTTGAATTTAAGCCGAAATATTAATTTGACCGTTTAGACCACGCTCTGCCTGGTATAATCTAAAATCTGAATTAAAGTGAGATCTCGTGTATCTAGTTGTATCTTTGCTAACTGGTATCTCAGAAAGCTTGCCAAATTGGTTTGATTCTTTCTTAAGAAATCGAACAAAACATGTAACATTTTAAAGTTTTCTTTCTAGAAAAAATTACAGTCCCAAGGCAGCCACCTAGGACCACCCCTGTTTAATATTTTTATTTCGGATCTATCGGAGGTGGTATTGGACATTCCACACTTTTTTTTATCCAGACGACCTCAAAATGTGCCACACTATTCAGTCGGAAACTGATTGAGAATTCCTTCAGTCAAACCTCGTATTGCTTGAGCAATGGGGTGCCGAAATGAATTTCTTCTTAACATTGACAAATGCCATTCCATAAGCTTTTCCCGTAAGACCTCTACTGTAAATTTTGACTACTGCCTGAGTAATCAGCTACTGAAGTATGTAGATAGTGTTATGGGTCTCGGTGTCGTTTTGGATAAGAAGATTCGCTTTAATCTTCAATACTACCTACAAAGTACTTGCAAGAGCCAGCAAGCAGCTGGGATACATTAAGAGGCATGTTGTTGATTTGGGATGCTATTTTCTACTGTTACGGCTTGATCAGAAGGATTTTTCCCAGCGATTCATAGCGGTGGGTAAAACATGGATCTACTACAATACTCCACAGTCTACTTAACTGGTGACTGCCGAGTGTTAAGCAGCGGGCCAAAGACGTAAAAACCATCTGATAAGGTCTTGGACAGTATTTTACACCTGGAACAATATTCGTAAACTATCTTGAAAAGAGAAGAACCGCCAAAAAAGACTATTACGTTGAATAACTGGGCCGTTTGAGCAAGGAAATCAAGAAAAACGAATGAGAAATAAAAATTGCTTATTCATAACAGCAACAAAACCGCTCATCCTTCAGTGATAGCAAAATGATTTGAACTACTAATTGGTTTCAAACCAACCATATTCTCCAAAATTGCCCTCCAGTGACTATTGGTTATTTCCAAACATGAAGAAATGGATCCAAGCAAGGAAGGTTTTTTCAGATGATGAATGGTTATCGTGGGATCATTTTACTGTACTTCTATGAAGAAAAAATACCATAGCTTTACTATGATAGCGTTTGGATTTTTCGAATGTGGGCGTTAAGTGCCTAAAAACACAAAAAAATTTTAAAATTTTCAGTGAAGATAACTTCTGACAAAGTAAGTAAGTAAGTTCTGACATTAAGAAATATATAAAGTAAGTAAGTTCTGACATTAAGAAATATTTGACGCATGTTAGTGCCCACAAAAATAGGTATAGGCCAACGCTGAAGTGACGGCAAGCAAGTAAAGAAAATACCTACGAATAACTGAAACTTTCGAAAAATCATTCTTTTTTGGGAAAAAATGCAATTGACGAGTAAATACAATACTGCATCTACAGCTACAGTGAATTTATTCAGTTTTGTACAAGTAATGCTACCATTAAATTGTCAAGTTGAAATAACGCTATTGGAGTAATGTCAATTTTGAATTTTTTGCAATTGGTGATCCTAAACAACTTTTCGTCCTTATAACTTCCGATACAGTGATAAATTTGAAAAGAAATTGTATTGAAATAAAGAAAGTTGATTAAAACACGAAGTAAATTTAATGAAAATTGTCGGTTGCAGTATATAATTTTTGTAATAAAAGATACTATCACTACACATTTATATGATAAGATAAGATACAATAGAAATAAGTAACAAAATTTAATTTTTTTTAAATTCATAACAATCATAAAAAAGCCGGCACCACACAAAATGTTTTCATGCCTATAACTACTGATAAATTTAGATAAAGAAATTCGCAGAGTTAGTCGGTTTTAGCCGTTTTAAAGCAGAGCAAAATTTACATAATTTTCATACCGGGGCTAGCAAACAGATGCTAACAGCCCTTTGTTTTGGTTAGTGTACCAAGAGATGTTACCAGTAAATTTTTATTTATTTATTGACAATTTCATCAACGAAATGATTGCTACTAAAGAATATTTACATATATGAAATTATGAAAGGCAATTAATCGGTCATTTGATACGCCGAGTTAAAGCTTCGGGCTATTGCGCAGGTTGGTCTATTCAATCCATAATTGGTTTTGTGAAACGGGATGGATAAAGCCCTATGATGTCTATGTTCATCATGGCAAACACGAAAGAATAGAGCTTTGAAATTTTGACGTCGAGTTTCAAGAGTGTCCAGTCCATGGTCAATAATTGCCAGCAGTTTTCATAAGGAGGTAAGCGAATAGGATCAGATCAGAGGAAAGAACTAGGAACAAAAATTAAAAATCTCTTTTGGACAAACTCAATGCGATCTATGTGCTTCTTATAATATGGAGACCACATCAATCATCCATATTCTGGGATAGGGTGAACCAGAGAGCAGATCAGGATTTTAGATCGTCTTTTTAAGAAGCGAAATGCACTGTTAGCTTTTGTTGTTATTGAGTCAATGTGGTCATTAAAAATGAAAGCGGTGTTTAATAGTACTTCTAAGTAACGAACTGTATTGGAACGAGTTTGAAGAGTATCGTTTAAAGTGTAGCTGAAATTAATCGGACATGATTTGTGGGAGAAAGAGGTAACTGAGCATTTTTCAGCATTTAGTGAAAGTCGGTTTAGAGCGCACCAATTAGCGAAGCTTGACACATTGCGTTGCAGGATCGTACAGTCATTAAGTGATGATATTGTATTAAAAATCTTTGCGTCGTCAGCATAGAGTAAAATAAAAGACTGGAACAAAAATGATCAGGTCGCTTATATAAATGGCAAAAAGAATCGGACCAAAGTGGCTGCCTTCTGGAAAACATGATGTAACAATTATGTCAGTGGATAGAATGCCACGAAATCGAACGTTCTGCTTGAGATGAGAGAGATAAGATTTAACCCAGTCTATTAACTTATTAGGGAACTCAAGAAGATGCAATTTACATATGAGAATGTCATGATTCAGCTTATCGAAAGCTTTCGTGAGGTCGGTGTAAATGCAGTCAACTTGTTTACCTTCTTCAATCGCAGTGATGACTAGGTTCGCAAGTTCTAAAAGGTTAGTGATGGTAAATTTACCTTTAATAAAACCATGCTGGCAAGGTGAGATTAAAGACTTAGAGTGAAAAGATAGCATCTCGGTAACTATGGCTTCAAAAAGCTTGGCGACGCATAGTAATTTGGCGATTGGCCTATAGGTGTGCACGACTTCTCTGCTGCCTATTTTGTGGATCAGGGTAAGTGAAGAATATTTCCATAAGTTTGGGAAAATACCGGAGGAAATCGATAGATTAAAAAGATGAGCTAACAGCGGTGAGAGGAAATTGCCGCAACTTTTAAGCACTATGGTCGGTAATCCATCAGTACAGGGGTGAAAATTATTCTCAAGATGAGATATATGTCTTAAGATAGTGAGAATGTCGATGTAAAGGTCTTTCATTCCCAACTTTGTTTTGGGAGAGTCCATCAGGTGATTTAAATTAGGTTTATTGAAGTCGGAGAGAGGTAATCCATACGCGGATTGGAAGTAATCTGCAAATAAGTTACTGATTGCTTGCGAGTTATTAATGACCATGCTGTCAGATATAAAATGATAAACACCTTATAATGGCACCAAGCAGCAGCTGCTTGAATTTCTTTAAAAAAATGTATGCTGACGGTAACTGTCAAAGTTTTCTGTCCCTTTAGCTTTCTATGAGCATTTCTATCACTAAACTTTTATTTATTTATTTATAAAATCTATTTTATAGAGAAAGATACGACAGTAGTTGTTAACTAAGCAAAAGCTAACTAAAGTAAACAGATCGTTAAATTACGAACTACATAATATATACAAGATTTGAAAGTGAGACAATATGAATAACATTTTATAGTTTGTAATAATATTATACTTTGTTCTTGTAATAATATTATACTTTATAATTTATTGACTATTATACTTTAATGATACTTTACATGCTAAACACTAAACATTTCTTATAAAAACACTCTTCGAAGTCTGTTTTTACCTTCTTTTTGTTTTTCTGATTGAATTTTTTTTCCAAAGAAAAGCTCATTCAGGCAATCAAAACAATGTTATATTTCCTCTCAAGGCAGGATTAATCTATTTTGCTAATCAATTTTACTTATAACGATTTTATTTCAGAAAAAAGCTGCTCTATCTATTTCGTTTGAAAGTAAAAAAATCCATATCCATATAAAACAAGCCACGACAAATCAATCACAGTTTCGACTTTGTCATTTTATGAAATGTTTTGAATTTTTTCCAGTTTCAAACTCAAGATTTTATTTTTTATTTTAGCCGTTCTTCGAAAATCATCATCAAAATAGATGTTTCAATAAAATTGTCTCAGTTCGATTTTATCAAATTTACGTCTAGCGTGAAAACATCAGAAAATTTTTTTAATTTCCGTATACACATCTCAACACAATGAAGCAATCATATGTGCTGGACATTGTTGTTAAGAAACTGGAATTAATATCGAATTTGCACATCAGACCCAAGGATGTCATGGTAGAGTTTAATTGGAATGATATTTCATTACCGATTACGGCAAGTCGAATCAACACTACTGAATTTGTACCAAACAGGAGCATAGAGGTTAGTTCTATGTCAAATGAGGAGAAAAATGGAGAGTTTCAATTGACTGTGTTTAAAAGAAGTATCGATGCAGCAGAATCTGATATTATAGGTGAGTTTAAGAATGAATAAGGTTTGGCAGAATATTTATATTGTACGAGGACTTTAATGATTAGGTGAATCCTATTGTGAATGGCCCGTTGAAGAAGGCAAAGAATGGGGTCCCGATCAACCGTATGAACATACCTGCGATATTTTTAGGAATGAAGAGTATATGGGCACAATAACGGTGAATATGTTGTTGATAAAAAAATGCGACGATATCAAACGGTGAGTATATCGTAATTGAAAGCTTTAAGAGCTAGGAATGATTTTGAATAATTTATGAAATTTATGTATCGCTATGGTTGTTTTTTAACGAATATAATAACAGCAACTACGTTACACAATCTCTACCTAAGCTAAGTGCATGCTCATTGCGCAGTGTTTTATTAGTTTATGGCATTGTCATTAACAGTTCTTTTTACTTACTCTACGCAAACTAGCATTCAGTATAAACATTTTGGTCTTGGGGGTTGAAAGTGGTAAGCAACTTCACTCACAAATTTACAATGAGCTCGTACAAGTGTGCAGTGATTAGTTCCAAAGCTCACTTTACCCCTGGTTTAACTAAGGTACCTTCTAACCCACACAATAAGGTCCGATACTTTACCCACTAGACTACATCAGCTGAAGCGATAAAATACCAATAGAAAATTTTCACAAATATTCCCAGTACTTGGCAGGAAGTTTCAAAAAAAAAAAAAACATTTCGTTACAGTCCAAATCTAACTCGCTTGCCATTAACGGACCAAAATGGAAAGCTTTCAGTATTAAAAGACATAAACAACTCCATTAACCCGCGTGATGTGTTCTTTGTGGTCGGCGATAGCAATGCAACGGAAGCTGGTGGAAATGCACTCCAGTCATGCAAAGGAAATGACCGGTGCAAGGTTCCACATGATCACACACGTTATCGTTTGGTGAATGGCAGAATCGTTAAAGACTGCAGTATTTTACCTGGGTGCGTCCACGGTGACTGTTGCGAAAATGTGGTACTGTGAATACTTCACTCATCATATACCATATGCTAAGAGTATATTGCCTTTCAGAATTTCTTAGATGAATTCTCAGAACTTTTCAAAAGAAAAGATGCATCGAATTGTTTGTCCACTTCTTCCCGCGATAGCAAGTCTTGCGCTCCCTCAAGAATGTCACGTAAATTTGATGACTCTTGTGAATCAACAGAGAAGAGTTCTTGTGAGTCCACTGAAGCTTCATGCACGACTTCGGTTGAGGACAACTTGAATCTTGCCAAATATCAATATAGCGACTCCAACTGTAAGAGCTATATTCTTTTTTTAGGAAATCCAACTAATTACAACTTTATAAATTCAACAGCGTCAAGCTGCAGCATCTATTCGGCACCAAACATTCCTACCAAAAACATGATGTTGCAGGAATCTTCTAGCTGTGGATTTCAGGATAGTAAGTAGAAATTGGCTTATTTTCCTGTAGTTAATTAAAACCCATTTCTCAGCATCATCCTGTTCGAAAACATCTGAATCACGGGCAACACAGCAATCCGCGCCAAGCGGTTCTCCTGTAAATATCCAAACTATGGTGAATAAAGTACTTCAGATGGCCGAAAAATGTAAGAAAGAGGACGAACCACTTCGAGTGTGTAGTGCTCCAAAACTTGTTAAGTCTGATTTTGAAATCGTTCCAAGGTAAGTTATGTTCCTTTCATATAGTCAGGGGCATACTGTTTTCCTATTGTAGGTCCTGCCCCATCTGTTGCGAGGATATGTCTTGGCTGCAGCCGCACACACCATGTCCTAAATGTGGTTTTCTACTAAAGATGGGTCTTCCTGTTGAAGCAACAGCTTACGATGAGAATCAGACGGCTGCTGACATACTTGAAAAATGGAATAACGAAGTTGAAAAATTCAAACGAGAGAAAGATATTAGCCCGCTTGGAGTTTGCCTATGCACAGCGAAAAAAGAATGCATCAATTGTCAAATGAGACACACTAGTCAGAAACCTATCAAAGAAATGGCAGCAAATATTATGAATCATTTGCATGTTCAAAAAGGGGTGGAAGATATTATGAAAACTGAGGAGACGAAGGCAGCCACTTGCCAGAAAACGATGGTCAACCACATCGTCGAAGAAGTACTAGCTTTGCCCATCGCACGGCCTACAATGGACATCGAAAAGCTTCTGGTAAAACAAAGTTCAGAGCCAGATATGGCAAAAGCTTTGAAATGGATACGAAATCAATTTCCGAAGAGGAAAACACTTCTGGACTCAGAAAGTAATATTTCGGAGCGAAGCCGGACAAGCCTCTTGAAAAGACTTAAAACTACATCAGACGCAGAAGAATTTGAGAGTGGACGAGATGAAAAAGGAAAGTATCGAAAGTCGACATTCGAAAACAAGCGGCGAAAGCAAAACAAGAGAAGGTTATTTACAACTTAAACTTTAATTAAAATACTGACACATTTTTTTATTTTTTTTACAGCAAAGAAGACCTTGAGCTTCAACATTTCAGTCAAAAACTTAAGCAACAATATAAAAATGAGTACAAATATCGTCCGCACGCATTTGGTCACTATATGTGCAAGCCAGAAGCACGACGAGTTCCCAAAAATATGGGCTGGTTCTGGAGTGCATCAATCGATAAGTCACGTTTGGGTTGGCAGCCCGGAGCGATTCGACGTAAGACTCATGTCATAATGAACTACTTCAAGCAAAAGCGGGAAGAAATGGAGGCCAGAATTTTAGAGGAGCAAATGTTAGAAGAAGAAAGAAAACGGTGGAAACCGAAACCCATGCAAATGCCCTGTTTGAATATCACCAAAGAAAAGGGTAACTACAAGGTCACACTGCAGCCGTTGCTTGATCCAAATATTCCAAAAAGTCTCATGCCGGCGAGCATGAAGCCTGTTACTTTCGAGATTAAAAAATCTGGCGCCAGACTGCGACGACAACAAATCAAGCAGTGCTTTAAGTTTGTTGACTATTTGAAGAACCAAAGCAACGCAAAAGGCGAATGTGCCAAAGAAAACGGTCCATTCGAAGAAGCGATGCTGAATTTGAATGAGTTGCTGAAAAAAGAGAATTTGCGAGATATTTTTGAATCATCGACTCAGAGTGAAAGTAGTATTGACATTGAGTTCGGCGGAGGAGATCTTGTTTGCAAAAAAATCAAGAAGGCTGATGCATGCGTTCAAATTGATAAAGATTTGTAAGCTGTAGATTGTTTATATAACTTTATATAACTTTATAACTTACATATTTAATTGTAAACAATATTTTGCTAAGAGGTGTTTGTATTTTTTTTCGGACGCATTACCAAACAGATCTAAAGAAAGAAATTTTTATACATCAATCAGCTCATTAGCTGAATTATTTTCTGCTGCAGATATATTGCTTACTAGGTGAATGCAATCAAGTGAAACGGAAAGTGTTTAAAATGAGCCTTCAAAGTATTTAAATTAATTTATGAGTGTTGAAGTCTCGTATAACGAACATCTTAGCCACTTACCTGCAATTTTAATTTTCAGAAACCAACCAGTCTTACCACCGAGTTCGACCGAATTGTATTACCGGAACCCATGGGACGGTGTTTGTAGTGGGCCATATGAAACTCGTCCTACTGATGCATCCATTAAACCTCGTCCGTTAGAGAACCTTTGGCAGCCTGGTGGTAGAAGAAAACCTATCTTGACTCCTTGGGACCCCACTAAGCCCAGACCAAAAAAATCGAAGCCTGGATCGAAGCAGCCACAGGAATCGCCTGGTAAAAGAAAACCAGGGAAAAGTAAAAAGCCAAAAGGTGAGTTTGACCAGATTTCGGATAACTTTTCTTGCCTTAAAACTCATTATTGTGAAAGTGTTGCTGTATTTGATTAGCGTTATTGTATTGAAAGGCTATTTATACAATTTCCTATGACATTTGCTAAGTGAAAAAGGCGTTTATTCTACCAATAATGTTTTTATTTGATTATTTTTAATATTTGATTCTTATTTTTATCAAACTTACTACAGAAAGATTAACATTTAAAAAACGTTTTGAATTTCAGGTAGCAATATGGGCCCCGATGGTGATACTCACAGGAAACCAAAAAAACCTAAGTTTGATACAGGCGATTTGTCTGAAAATTTACAAAAGCCCGACAGCTCAGCAGTGACCGGGATCCCTGGGAAGTCTTCGAAGTTAGGTAACGGGATGCCTGGGAAGTCTTCGAAGTTAGGTAAATCGAAGAAGCCATCAGGCGACGGCGAAACCAAACTATCAGGCCCCGGCGAATCCAAACCATCTCGTACCAAACCAGTAATTTCTGTTCCAAAACCAAAAATCCGACCACCAGCAATGGAAAAATCAAAGAAAGATAAACCAACGCGACCAATGCAAACTCCACGGTCGCCACCATCAGCAGTTCAAAAGGATATTATTCGTAGAAAAACAATGACTCGTCCTGAGAAACTAGAGCCTATTATTTATGATCCTAATATGTTTAAACCACGAAAAATCGAATCTTGCGTATACAGTGAGGAACCATGCAGAACTGTTCCACTGACAGAGGTAGCTTTCAAGGCACATTGTTAGGAAAAGGATACTTCCATAAGTTTGTTTTAATGTTCCTTCGAAAATTGCCAGTACTATGTACAGTAGCGTAAATTACTTAAGTAATGTGGTTGAATACTTTTGTGTCCGACTAGCCGTTTTAAGTTTACTTTGGTTATGCATCAAAAACTGTTGGAATGAGCCATATCCGCAAACTGCGAGTAAATATTTATTTTTAAACTTTACTTGAAATTGTTTGATTTGGGTTAAATACGAATTGCATGAAAAATAGCCCTAGCATAGCGTAGAATTGATTAAGTAAGGACATTTGTATGCGCGCTACAGCAACGGCCAAATCTGGACAAAGTGCAGAAAAACGACTTTCGTGAGTGGTTATCGAATGATTTAATGCTGCAATTCGCATATAAATTTAGCTGACTGGAGGACACTTTCGGTAATTTTGTTTGCAATGTTGTTATAAGGGGTGATTTAAATCCAAATACATTTGAGGTGGTATCAATGCTGAGTTTCTGGTGAAGGTAAAGGAGGACATCACAGGTAGTTTCGCATCACTGAGAGCGTAAAAAGGCATTTTAGCTCATCCTATATGGCACTTGGATTGAACGCCACCAAGGTAGACGGAAATCAGATGATGGTATCACTGAATGCGAACTTGGAGGAAATAGTACCACTAAAGTAACAGCACGCTCACTAAGATTCCATTGAGTTACGGAACAGCCGACGTTATTGATGACAGCACTATGGGGCAGATTTTTAGAGCATGTGACGCCTCAATGCCTCAACAAAAGGCCGTCCTTAAAAGGACGAAATTTTAATTTTGGAACATCGAGATAGCTCAACTACGACGCATATCTTTGTGTTCAGGTTTGTGTTTCGTCAGACAGTTGATCAAAGCCACAAAGAGGTCCAAACACTCCAAATAGAAGATTTGAGAAGGAATCAACTTTGACCTGTGAGATAAGGGATACAAATTGGTTACCTACACAAACAGTTGCATGTGGTGCATTGTTTGTTCGCTGTCCCTGGCGCAACCGCGACGTGCAGATGATCACATCACCGTAAATAAAACCGAAATTTTTATCAAACCAAGAAAGAGGGGCTGAATAACGCAGTGTCCAGTTTGAGGAAACGGAAAGTACCAAGCCATGATGGAGTGTCAGTCGACGCATTTACAGTTTTGGCGGGAGCCAACCGTGACTACTACTGGTTTCATATGGTTCCTTTTTAATGGCGGTTATTTTTGTGGAACGAACCAAAATGGCTCGACTATCACTCATAGAAAAGAGATCAATAGACACGGAAGTAGAGGGCAAATCGCCCCACAATTATAGAAACGCGCGAGAAAGTTACATAGAGCTGACCGTGGGAAAAACATGTCGTGCCTAAAAGTACTCGTGCTATTTTTAAGGTTTGACCCTGATTTGTTGACGGCGTTGAAAATGCAACTTTTAATGGCAACTACAGACGCTTAAAATTAAATGGTAAGCTATTAGGTATGATTGGGATGCGTGATATAAGCACATTTTCTCCCTTGGCTTCGCCAGTTAAGATTGTGGCTTTCATAATATTCGTTCCTCGTTCGCTGACCCGCAACCGAGTACCGTTGCATAATCTTGGTGCGTTCAAATTGTGCAGTGACAAAACGGGTACACCTATATTTAATTCCAAATTATAAGATGGCACCCCGGATAACTCCAAAGAGTTTAGCGGCATAGCTCGTAGTGTGGAGTAATACACTGATTTTTCGCTAGTAAATATTTTGTGTTTTTTTTTTGCATTTCCCCTCACAAAATGCATATTCTCATGACAAATAATTTTACATATAAATGTTTAGAATTATATTTGTAAATAATGGGTTATTCAAATAAAATGCATAGCAAGTAAGAAAAATTTTTGATGTATATTTTTAAGCATATTAATACAAAATAGAATAGAGATAATCACCCATATTATGAGTGTCGAATCCATGTTGATAATATCGACATCGACGGCATATCGACAGATGTGTTATTGTGACTGTCGATATCGATTGCCGATTATCGATTTGACTGACAAGTTTTGTCGATTGCAATTTGTTTCGCAACATTGCCTCGAAAGGTTGTTGGACATACGCAAAATGTAAGTTGTTTTGTTTGAATATTAAGCCGCTAATAAAATAATTATTAAATGATGAAAATTATAAACGCCAAACGATTTGAACGCTTGGTATCTTTACTTGAGAAAAACGAAGAGTTTGCAAGAGGATTTGTTAGGGTTTGTGGGCAAAATGACGAAATGATGGATCGTTGGAATAGATTTGCAGAATAGCTAAATAGCTTGGGTCCACCAGTAAGATATCGTGGTGGTTGGCAGAAGGCTTGTTATATTAGGTTTACACTCTCCAGGTGTGAATCGATTTCAAATTTAACATTTGCAAAAAGCTCGTGAAAAATGAAAAACTGGTGAAGAGTGTGTCGTAAATCTATTTAATTTAAATGTTGTGCTCAGCCCCACTGGCTGTGAATTTAGAACGCTGCGCGATATGAGTGTGGAGATTGTATTGTCGAATTTAACTAGTTCCACAAATAATCAAGCACCCACAGTTGTAAGCGCTTAGCCACCAGCTCCCATAGATGCAACTTCTTCAACGGAAAGAGCACATCAAAAAAGTAGATCTGCCACCACCAACCAACAGGAAAGTAGACTCCGGTTACTCGAATGCCAAATTGAACTGCAGGACAACATTAATAAAAATATCGAATATCTTGACCGGAAAAATGTATTACCTTAAAAAGGAACAAGTTTAAATTGCAAGAAAGTCCTTACAAACGAAGCGAAAAACCCTGTAGATTTATGAAGAAGATGCGAGAGAAAAAAACTGTGCGCAAAAATTAAAATTAAAAAAAATATGAGCTGGAGCTACAACGTTTGAATTTATCTACATATTTGTTACCGTAACCAAATACATAAAAACGTTAATTTAGTGTTTATTTATTTATTTATTTACATATTCAACAGATAAAAGTCCAATAACTGAATATAGAAACATGAATGTAAATTAGAGAGCACAAAATAATAATAATAAAAAGATCAAATATCATAAACAAAGGCAAGGTGAAAAGGAATAAATTCAAAATTAAGAAAAATAAGAAAAAAAACTACATTGAAAAAGAGAGAGAAAAAATGTATGCATATATATATAGAACAAACAGAATATCGAAAGCCAATTAAGAAAATCAAAATTAAAATTCATGTATCATATGAGCAAGGAAAAAAGATAAAAACGTATTAAATAGAAAAAGTAACGACTTTATCCATTAAAATGGTTTTGAAACGTGACAAGGTCGGTGGCAGAGAACCTAGTCCGAGTGCATTATGCTGCCTAGGTATACGTAACTACGGTGAGAAGTAGTACGTGTCAGTCCGCGCAAAAGGAATATTAAATGTTGACGTGGATCTATTTGACCGATCCGTAACACGAACGGAAACCTGGTTGCAGAGGTCAGATGGGACAAGTTGACGGCGCAGTTTGAACAGAAGGCATTCATCGAGAAAAAGTCTGCGAGATTTCAGGGATGGTATTTGCAGCATGGTAAGTCTCGCACTATACCCACAGTAAGCAAAATTGAATTTGTAAAGAAGAGAGCGGGTGAACCTGCGTTGTACAGATACAATCGCATCAATCAAATATTGAAAATGTGGACACCAAATTTGACAACAGTATTCGAGAATACTGCGGACAAAGGAGACAAACAAGTGTACACAAGTAGAGATATCAGTAAAATATTTAGAAGATCTCAGTATAAAACCCGAAAGTCTGGACGCTTTGGAGGTTATGTGCAAGATATGTTTATCAAATAGAAGTTTAAAGTCAAAAATTACTCCGAGGTCTTTAAAATTTAAAACCACTTCGAGAGAGGCTCCAGAAACGTAGTAAGAAAATACTAGTGGGTAAGTTTTACGCGTGAATGACATTTGGCGACATTTTAAAACATTCAAAGTAAGATGATTTGCATTACACCTGTTGATAAGAGTGAGCAGGTCATTCTGAAGCTGTAGGCAGTCTTGGAATGTATCGATTACTCTGAATATTTTTGGATCGTCTGCGTATAGAAGAGAAAAAGAGTTGAGCAGACCCGGGAGATCATTAATGAAAATTAAGAATAATAAAGGGCCTAGGATCGAACCCGTTGCAACACCTGAGGAGGGATAGAAGGGAGTAGAGGAACAGGAGTTCATCGTAACAACACAAGTACGCTCATGAATGTAGGTAGAAAACCAGGAAAGCTGCGGACCATAAAAACCATATTTCTCTAATTTCAACAGAAGAAGCTCATGGTTGACAGAGTCAAACGCCTTGGAAAAATCTGTGTAAAGAACATCCACATGTCTTTGCTGTTCAATGGCGGAAGTAACAGTGTTGGTGAACGATAACAAATTAGTAACAGTCGATTTGCCTTTGACAAATCCATGTTGCTCGGTGGCGAGGAAAGGCACAAATAGAGGATATACTCTGTTGTAGACAATTCTTTCTAGTAGTTTACTGAAGCAAGGCAAAAGCAATATAGGGCGGTAATTCGAGATGCAAGCAGGGTCACCGGTTTTAAGTATAGGGAAAATATTGGCAGATTTCCATAAGAAAGGAAAAACGCTAGTTGCGATGCTGAGGGTAAATATTATCGACAAGGGTACACAAAGTGAAGAAGATAGTGACTTGGCTAGTATGTTAGGAATACCGTCAGAGCCACAACTAGAGCTAGAATCGAGACAACTCATTAAGTTCTCAACTTCTAAAGGGTTTGTATGGAAAGAAGAGAGTGCTTTCAGGCTATCACGATACGACGAAGGAGTTGAAAAAGAAACATGTGGAGGAGAAAGAGAGTTTTGCGGGGTTAAAAACGACGAAAATAAACGAGCAAAGAGGTCGAGCAGGTCTCTTCAGTTGTGGCAGCAGAATTTTCGTGAAGAAACATGCTTTGAGGGATAACGGGGGATTTTTTCAGGGAGTGAATGAATGACTAGAAGGGTTTAGAATTGTTGGAACATATCGAACCCTCAACAACAAAAAGTGTTAAGTAAAAATTAAAATATTTGCTAATTATGTAGTAAAAATGAAGCCTCAACAACAAAAAGTGTTGAGTAAAAATTAAAATATTTTCTAATTGTGTAGTAAAAATGAACATATTTATTTAGAAAAATGTTTGGAAAGTCTGAAATGCTGTATAAATCTACTCTTCATTAAATAAATCAAGACCATTGTAATCGACAGTTCTTACTCCGCATTGTCCATATCCAAAGGATTTGACGAGTCTCTAAACCACTTTCTCCTTCGTCTTAATTCTAGGAGGATGGCATAATTATCTTTATCAAACTAGTCGTCAAAAATTAATAAAATGAGTTCATTTCACAAACTTTCAATAAAAAAACCAGATTGATTTTCAAAAATTGCACTTGACATCTAACGGATGCTAAAATTGTTCACAATAGCAATTTAGTTCACAATAGGACTCAATTCAAGCTTTTTCCTCGATTTCAATATGGTAGTACTTATAAGTAGTTTCGATCGACTCTCACAATACCAAAACGGCATCGACTCGACCACTTCATCGATTATCGACTAGCGATCGACTCGACACTCACAATACGGGTGAATGTCACACTAATATTTACTTCTTACCATGAAAATCATAGAAACATGGTTTATGTGTATCTATCTCAGCTCTTGTGAGAAGCATTCTTATTTGCAAGCATAAGGTAGTTTTTCTTTCCACCTACAACTTCTTTAATCAAATTTTTCATCCTTAAATCAAATTGTTCGCCTAAATCCTCCATTAGCTGAATTAATCTGAATTAATATGCTCTTGTTATTACAAAAACTATTTGTGGATTTACATTTATATGATCTAAGCTGCTTCCAAACTACCAAAAAGATTTTCCTATGAAAATTTAGTTACTAACAAATGAATAAAACATACATATGTACATATACATATATCGCGCACGTGCCATTTACGGTAGAAAAGAAATTCAATATTTTCAATGTTTAACATTCTAAAAACAAATTAATTATTCGCATAATCCACAGCATTTCGATTTTGAATACCGCTCACACACTTCTATTAATGGTAGTTAAATGTTCACGCACTATCTATTAATACTGCTTAAAAGTAATTAATCTGAAAAAATTTTTCTTGGTGCTACTAAATTGCACTAATTTCAATTAAAATTATATTTCCGTTTTAGCTGTATGTTACAATTAAGTTCAATATTCGGAAACAATTACAAACGGAATAATCGATAGAAAAGTTCGTACCCAACAAATAGTCAGAACATGACAATTAAACTGCCACAAATCTCAATGAAGACTTGGATATATAATATAAATTGTTGTTTTATACAAGGGCGTTCATTTAACACATCAGGTAAAAATACACAATTACGAATTATGTAAACTTACTGTTGTAAAGGAATCCCCTAAATATCTTTATAAATTATAGCCTATGTGTTATTCTGATATATGAGCTATATTATTGTAAAGATTAATTAAAATCCATTCAATAATTTTTTGCGTGAAAGAATAACAAACATCCATACAAACTTTCGCGTTTATAATGTTAGTGGGATAGTTTATTTTTTTGTGACCTTCGATTAAAGTTCACGTTACTTTCGTATGGTAGTAAACTTCTGTATTTTAAGTTGTTTAAATACTGTCTGTCTCTCACACAATTTTATAAAAGCTTATCAAATAGATAAATCAGAAAAAATAAAATTATATTCGGTTTTATATTTTTGTTTGTTTTTTATATTAAACATTGTTTGTTTGTTCCATATTGCATAATTTTTTTTTCGAAAAAGTCAAATTCAAATCAGCAAAACTTAGAAAAATTATTTTTACACCATTATTATTTTTGCAAAGTTTGAGAGCAATTGGAGTTGTAGCTACTACGAATTTCCAAAGGAAAAGCTGAGACGAAGAAGTCTACACAGAGAAATAAAAAGCACAGCTCCAAGACAAGCACCTACAGGCTTTTACTAGTTTAGTGCCATTCTTGATGTCTATACACTCAAAGTATTTGTTTTAAAGAAAATGCTCAAAGCTAATAACCCAGAGAGTTGAATCTGTCGATAATTATTTTTCAGAAATGTATGCAGTCTTGATCACAAACTAAAGATATGCAAGACCGTATTTCTAGATACACTGCGTTGGATACGAAATGGTGGATCGATTGTCTGATGGTAGGCAACATAGGCATTAAAATTCAGAGAATTTCATACACGATGATTTTTATATATTACGCCTAAGTGTATGAAAGTTGGTTTTCAGTTAATAAACTCAACTGTTGTAGATTTCAATGAAATTAAGAAAGCTAACTCTTGCATGTATCTGAATATCTTTTTCAACTAACGTTTAAGCTTTGATTGGATAAAAAAGTATTGATGAATTCAATTTCACATTCTTTACCCAGAAAGAAATACCATGGATATATTTTTTAAATATAACATACGATGCACTTTTGGAAATGAATATTAACAAATGGGGTATGCAGATCAACTGTCTTTTTTTTTCAAATCTAAATCAGTTGAAAATTGTTTGAATCTGATTTAATATTTTCTTGCTTTCAAAACCAAGTAATTTGATTTAAAATGTATAATATCCTGAAGACACTAGTTATGTCTAAATATGAATATAGCAAGCTTCTTAAGAAAAAATTGGTCAATTGAAAAATCAAAATACTTAAAGTATTAACATGTGAATTGAAATTTTTGTGTATATGCAGGTCTCACCAAACATTAATTATCTTTAACGCTTTGGCGCCGGCGGCCATTTTAGTGATATTTTTAATATCTTTATAAATCGATCGGCAAATATTTTTTTTCAATAAAAGTAAGACTGCGAAATTAATTTTGAACGTGTTTCAAATGCAAATGTTATAACATTTCGGAAATTTTTAACACTATGTGTGCGCTAGGTGCCTAAAGTAAGATCGAGCTAGTTTGAATTTTTCTTTTTTTTTAAACAAATAGTGCTAGCTGAAAGGAATCGCATTAGAGATTCCGTAAAGAGGCTATATTAAAAAATTGGGGAAATCACACTCAAAGTTTACTCCCTACATTTAAAAATGGCGAGTTATACTTTAGGTAGAAAAGGGGACATTTTAGATATTGTAGGGAAAGCAAACAGGGCCTTTGAATGTGAGAAAGATAAAAACAGGAAAATTCTCACAAGAAAACTGAAGGAGCTGACGAGAGGAAAGGATACCATGGAAAAGAAGAAAGATGCTATAGAGACCATCCCCAAATATGTGGTGAGCAAATCCACGGTCCAATTCACAGAAGAGCAAATGGAACTGCTTAGCCAAGTTTTGAATTTTGCTGACAAAGAAACAAAACTTCCTACAGAAGACTTGGTAGTAGACGTCGAAGCCGCGGTAAGAAACCTTCCCGAACAGGAGAAAGCACAGATTAGAGGTAGTGTGGTTAAACTCATCAGGAAGGAAAACCGTAAGAGGGGGAACACTGGCAAGGCACAAAAGCTGCTTAAAGAGTTGGCTATTAAACCGGTCTATTATACCAAAGCAGTTAAAGGAAACGCCGTGGTTATAATGGACAGATCAACAAGCTGCGGGTCTCAAACCCGGCGTTGCCAAGATTTAGGTGCCTTTCGAAGATACACAAGGAAGAAAATGAGCTAAGGGAAATTGTAACGGCCACAAATGCTCCGACAAGGAGAGTCGCAAAATGAATTGTAGACGAGTGTAGATCCTTAGGGAAGATTAGCGATAGACCGGTTAAAAATCGAGACGAGTTGATAGAGCGACTTTGAAGAGTGGGAAAGATGAGAATAGGGGAAGATGATCTAGTTGTATCATTTGATGTTAAGGCTTTATTCCCAAGCGTGCCGGTAAAACAAGCACTCGCGTTCTTGGAGGACTGGCTATTCGAGAAGAATAGCTCACCGGAAGGGAGGAAGAGGGCTAAAGACTATTTGAAACTTGCCTCGGTTTGCATGAATGAAAGTTACTTTACTTTCGGGGGGAAATACTTTAAAGCTATGAAAGGTGTTGCCATGGGAAAAACACCTTTCACGTCTGATCATTGGCATTACCCAAAAATGGTGCCCTTCAAGTCGATGATCCACCGGCTATTAACAGTGCCCATGGATCAGGAAAGTTTTAGCTCAGAAGTTAAGTATATTAAAGACACAGCGAGATTTGACGAGAAAATAATTGGAAACCTTATCAAAAAGAAGAAGGAAAAAATACAGCGTGATCAGTTAATGACGCTCTTTACACAGGAAAAACAAAAAACAGCCATAAGACTTCCAATCATTTTTTCATCAATATTCAAAAACATTCAGGAACTTCTCGAAGGCTTTGATATAAAAGCAGTTCCAACCAGTAGGGTCAAAAAATGAAGTGTTAAATTATGTCACTCGAAAGATAAAAAAAAAAATAAGAAGGAAAAATGTGGAATATACAAAATTACTTGCCCAGAATGTGACAAAATACACATTGGTTATACGAAACGGTTAGTTGGTGTTAAACTAACCGAACATAAGCGGGAAGCAACCTCAGCAAGGAAAAGGAACACAACGGTAGTACGATCAGCAGTAGCGAAACACATCCTGGAGGAAGAGCACAATATAGCATGAGACAATGTACAGGAGGTACGAATACTGGATGCGTACGAAAGCCTGAACATATGGAAAACCCCGATGGATAGGCGACTAAACACAGACCAAGGAAACTGTGTATCATCATTGTTCAGGTTAATTTGAACATATATTTTATGGTGAGGAGAATAATGTAATTAATATAGATAGTTAAATATACTCAAGTATGTAATTAATAGATATTTATCTGGTAATTAGTATTAGTCAATACTTTAAAAGTAAGCACCTTAAATAAGATACCTAAGTAATTTTAAGATTAGACCGATCGACACTGAAGAAGAGGGCAGATTACTCTCGAAATATCG
Organism: Nemotelus pantherinus; assembly: GCA_963978885.1. NCBI lineage: Eukaryota > Metazoa > Arthropoda > Insecta > Diptera > Stratiomyidae > Nemotelus > Nemotelus pantherinus. The sequence continues at coordinate 117,633,161 of OZ022265.1, read as the reverse complement.
ATACATGTCGAGTAATGAAAATAAATCTAGCGTCAAAAGGAAAAAATTGGTTTAAGTTAAAATATTTTTACAAGATAGGAAAAAAATTGGTACACAATAAAAACAATTGAAAATTTTTGAATTCCGATAGCTTTTGATAGAGCCCTTGAATCTTTATGAAACTTACAACACATGTTAACGCTGCTAAGTTGTGGACTTATGTAGTTTTTTTTTATGAACTTGCTGGTAAGGCTGCAGCTACAGCAGGCACTGAAAATCAAAACCTTAAAATCATCAAGTCCCCTGAAGACTTTTTGCTTTGAAGAAAAAAAGTTCTGTATATGTAAGTCCAATGCTTTGTCTATAAAGTCAAAATAAGATATTTGAAATTTTATATCGGACAAGAACGGTAATACTTCCCCCATTTACCTTTATTTTTAGCATCAAAAACTTCTGTCTACGAGAAGTCTCGACCCCATACAACTAAAATTCACAATTAATTTTGAGTAGGACCAGGTCTGATTGAAGCATTTTTGCAATGTGGGGAAAACTGTGCCAGTGCTGCCATCCTGAAAATCACATCGAAAAAAAAACTGCATTTTGTCCTATAAATTCTGATTCAGTCACTAAATTTTAACGAAATTCCGACATTCGCTTAACCTTACTAGTCAGATAAATTTAGTAGAAAATTGGTTGAAAATATTAGGTTGGAGCTGGCAGTTACGGGAATTTCGTTGTCTGAATTTTGAAAATTTGCTCAACAAAATAAAGCATTTTGCCCTACAACTTCCAATGCAGTCATGAAATCAAAAAAAAATTCATATGATAAATGGACCTTTTTGTTGGCAATATTCAGTAGAAATTTAGTTGAATAATCATGAAAGGGTTGATAGCTATGGCTATTTTTTAGCTATTTTTTGCCAAATCTTTAGTAAGTGATATTATCATAAAATGTTCGAATGGTAATGATCTTGCAGTGACAATAAATAACAAAGAATAATATTTCGAAAATTTTAAAATTTTTGAGCATGACAGCCCTAAATTTCTTTGTACCCCTGTAGCTTCCAACGAAGTCATCATCTTCGTAGTGATAAATACTGAAAAAGAGAGCAGATAACTCATGAAATACCGATATTTGTCAAGAAATTAAAATATTTTTAGCTTCTAAAGAAAAAAAATTGTCTAAATTAAGTCATTTTTTTAACGCTAGAAAAGAATTAGTACAAATCAAAACAATTAATACTTGTTCTCAAAATATCTTAGTTAGAGAAGAAAAGCTGCAATAGTGACAATGACATTCCACATTTTGCCGTAATGGAGGGTTTTGTATTCAAACAAAATGTTTCCACAGGAGGATTTTTAGTGCATTAGATACTATGGTGAAAAGTCAATATAATATTATTTGACTTTCTTTGGATGACTCCTTAATTCACTTGCTTGCTTTTTTCTATAAGTTACGAACCACCCATGCTTTTTGTGTACTCATCTTTAGTTATTGGTTTCAGGTCAAAGCTCTTTAATGGACACTGACGGATGCGTTTCTTCATGTTACAACCCCGTTTTCGTATGATTGGCAGCATGGAAGAGAATTTCCTCAAAACTTAATGCCATGAAAATACTCAGGATTCCAATGGCGTTAATTCGCATATCATACAACGTCATTTATCTTTTCCACTCTTTGATTTCGGTACATATTTTTTACAAAATGGGAATAAGAAGTTTACCTACCGTAAAAAAGTTTGTTGATATGATTCATAAAAGCATGCATGCACTGGCGTGAAGTGCTAGAAATTAAAAAAAACTAGCTCCTAACGAGGTTTAAGCGAATTAATTTCCATATCTATTACTAGATGTTCCTCGTTGATGCTCTGTTAAAATGAACCAAAAATTTATTCACCCCAAATCAGATGCATAAAAAGCATCTCTTTAGTCGTTAGCTTTTTCATGCAACTCTTACGAATGTAAGTTACGACTGAGTTGAATGACCGTTACAAAAAAAATCAATCACAATAATCACGAATTGTCCGTCACCAATAATAGAATTTAGCTACGCCACCACCCATAATCGTTTAACTGTTTCGAAATGTCAGAGGTAACTTCTGACCTCGAATGCTTCAAATTACTTCCATTAGTTCATAAATCATGGCATCTGGCGCGTGGAATCGTAATTTGTAAAGGGCATAGTTAACTGAGACGTGCAACATCAAAGATACGATATCATCTCAAATATTGATTCGGCAAGTCCGGTTTGAAGTAACTAGGCTCGGTTGCGTCTAGCCGGGACAGGCTCCGGCTTCAAGCCGTTTCTTACGGTATTTACATTACGCGGGAGCGTTGAAAAAATTGACAGGTGTATTAATTGTGGCCATTCCACTAACTCACCTCGACGTTGTGTCACTGTCGTTCGTTTAATTCATGACTACGAATCGAGAATCGAATATCTGCGCGGTCGAGATCGAAAATCAGATACAGATAGATTGGCAATTAATAGCCGTATGACATGCTATAGCTGGCGCACGCCCGATTCGTCGCTTGCATGAAACGTACAGGCAGAAAGTGAAGACGTCTTGAATAAATTTATGTTAAGTGACTGGTCGTGCCGTTAGCGCTTAACCACGGCGCTTATTCCGGACCACATGTCGAGCCATTACAATATGCACAGAGTAAATGATCTTAATCAATCGACTCAATCGCAGCGCATCGGCGCTAACATTCTTCCTCAGATCCGATCAGGTAGGGCTAGATGGACAGGTGATAATTTTTTGTATGGCCGTTACATATGTAGGTTGCTATACATGTTTGCCGGTATGATAAATGGGCAATATCTGTGACAAGATCATGTGAACTAAACGGGATGATCGTTGGATTGTGATTTTGATTTGTTTTGGTTTGGCGGTCTGTCACACGCTCGGACACACCAAAGGGTCCGATTGGATGATTTTATGTAGTAGTCACGCGTTTTGATGTTCACATAACTTTGATAGGAAAAAAAAAACAAGATGACCGAAGAATGCGAGTTTGCGGCATTTCGTTCAACTTTGGCCCAACGGTTTTTCTGCCCCTCTCATAAGGACATTGCACTTTGCCGACACTGTAAATCTAGAACTCTTGGCATGGAAATATCTTTCGAAAATTATTTGCCATGACTACCAAAAAACAATTGATGCTAATCAAAAATTCGATCGAGATACAGCCAGTTAAACTACCATCTCGTGATGGAAGAAATTGCCTACAAATTGCACACTTAACATTGTTAAGAATCATTCGGAGTACACTAAACGTTAGAATATGCACATTTTCCCTCATTTAGATGCAATTGTTAACACCATACCTACCCTCAACGAAGCGTTACCAGAGACCGTTATGTACTCTAAAAGATTGCTGCTCTTCGGATTGACCCTGTGCAAGCCAAACATAAAAATGTGCATAAATTTCATCGAGCTTAATCTTAAGCTTCAGCACTAATTCACACAAGTGCTAATACGAGCGAAGAATCGCAAGTGAGAAAATATAGCGCCTCCGGACATTTAGAAGGGTTTAATCGCAAAATTGTCTTTAATTCACTTAAGGCGAAAATTATCTATGTACATCTGCTATCTATGACTGTTATTCATACATATGTATGTGTATCTTTACGGCGGCGGCGCAACTTAGTAAGTTAGCTAACGGCGACGATGGCTAGTTGCTCGCCACTTTACAATGGCAATAAAAATTGTAGGCGTTTTCCGTTTCTGAATTAATTCAGCGTAACTGAGCATGCGTTTTTCGTGAAAATCGTTTTTGCATTAAAATGATTATAGGTTCGGTGCTTTTATTTGAAACTGTTGCGATTCATTATTTTGCGCCACTTAATTGCTTTTAAAAGCAAATTGAAGAGTATTATGATGGTACTCACTAATTTCGAGACATTTGTTTCTTCATTTGGATACAGTGAACTCATAGAAACAGTAGAATCATGTACATCACGTATGTATTTCCCAGGAGCTTTAAATGTTCGCTAACCTCGACCAACGGAGCAATGCCTAATGTTAAGTTGATTTACTTGCAGGGAAATATATAAAAACTGTCTAATTTTTCTAAGCTATTGATCGTCCACAATAGTTTAATATTGAGCAATAATCGAAAGATGAGCAAGTAACGTTCACCTTAAGAGCGATAAAGATGGGGATTCGGTATGAAAATATAATGCATGGAAGTTGATAAATTCACTCAGATGTAGAGTAGCTTGTGAACAACCTTAGTCGTTTATATTTTTCTCTATAATTGTTTTTTTTTAAAATGACTGGATCTCCTGAGAAAAAGCTGATCCTATGACTTTCGATAGCTTTCCGGAAATGAATTGTGTCTGAACCAAACTTGTAAATGCAGGAAGAGGAAAAACTGATGGCATATATTTGAGGCATGCATTTTGAAGCATGAGGCATTTCATCAATCTCTGTAGATTTGTAAGGTCGGAATGTGCTTATAGCGCATACAATCTTGACCTCATCTATTACTTTCTTGATCAGCTGCTGGGACGACCGGTCGGTGGCTTGAAATTTGTCACCACGCGGTGCCATGTAGGCCGATTCCGAGAAGTGAGTTTCCAGTAGCATATCCAGACATTCTTTCGGGTCCTTCACCTAATCTCCGATATGCCGGGAGTAAATCTTCTTATCTTCTTTCTGAACAGCGATAGCTCTTGCGTATATATAGCAATAACTCTCGCTTCAACGTTTCTGAGCCGCATTTTGCTATTTTTGTCGTGCAAACTCTAGCCTCTGTAAACTCGTCATTCCACCCAAAGGTATCTTTTTTCCTTTTGAAATCTGACACTAAGATTCCAGTTAATCGGTTCACTTGCTCGTTAAGTCGTCCTGGACTCGTCAGATCCAGGTCGTCTAGTGCCCTGAGGTGTCTATTTGTTTTCCTTGAGTAAACTCACCATTGTGGTTTTCTCGGGCTCCGAAATTTTTTTGGGTAAGATACTAGAACTATCGATTCTCCAGCAAAACCACTGCTAGTCTGAGATAAACGGCAGATTAGAAACCTGCCAGCTATGGACATTTTCCATTATACTTGGAGTTGCCAGGGTAATATTAATTACCTCAGCCCTGTTCCTAATAATAAATGTAGATTTTTTACCTATATTGAGGATATTGAGGTTGGTTGACGTTAGAAATTCTAGCAAACACCTGCCTCTGTTGTTTATATTGGTGCTTCTCCATATTCCGCGGTGACCATTTGCGTCACAGCCGATGACAACATCAGTTGTTATAGTCACTTCTGACACTACCCTCAGTCCAAATGTGGTGGGATCCATGTCGTATGGTAGATAGACCGCCGACAGCAGACGCGGCTGCTTGCTGCCACCAGCGATCCTCCTCCCCAGCACAAAGTTGTTGTATCCCCGTCACATAGTTACAGAATCAAGATTGCATTAACCTCTTTTTTCGTGGCAATACACTCCCTTGTATTGTTCCTATTCGTTAGCTGGAACACACTGAGACTCGCGACGAATCCACAAACTGCATTCTTATACAGAAGCAGGTTCTGTATCAGCGCGATGTCAGCGTGCCCCCGACTGAAGGGCCAAAGCAAATTGGCCGTCACCGCTCAACTGTGGTACAAATTTGTATTTATTCATTGAAACATAAAATTTTTAAAATCTGTCTATAAGACCTCAAAATCTTTCTACCCCTTTAAATGTTGATGCAATTGTTGAATCCAAATCAAATTCACTGGACTGGATGTTTTCGAAATGAAGATGGTCTATTATATATCAACATAGATCGCATTTGATCATCACATCATTTCGTCCGTCACTTCACATCAATGCCAGAAATATCGAGAAAAATCGAGAAATATGCACACGAACATACGACCGACGCTCTACCCCAGATCCAGAACCCGGCATAAACTAACAAAGAATGATTTCATCCATGCAGAATATGATGAATAAATTAAACAAGGACTTCATTCGACTGACGCTAAAGGATTCGTCAACTTGCGCTTTGGTTGCCTCGTATCAAAGTGAGAGTTCGTAAAGCACACGAGAAGTATCCGTGCCAAAGAGTCCATGTTGCCAGAAAACAAACAACAGACAGAGCTGTTGAATACAAGAATTATGGAGAAAAAGGGCATTTGAGATGTGATTGACAGTAAAATGGAAACTGAAATTTTGCCAATTGTACGCAGCAAAAAGGTGATTAAAAAAAAAAAACTGGCTCAGCCAATATAGCCGTGTCCTTCGGAGGGAGCGAGCTGCCAATAAATGTTAACTTCATGGGTCGGAGGCTGATTTTCCCATCAGCACAGCCTCCAGACTGTATTGACAAGAGAATGATTCAGTTTTGTAAAAGAAAACTGATGGCATACCAGCAACATCTTAGATATCGGAGTAACTAAGTCAATCTTGCGAAATGATTTGGCGAATACCTTGAGACCCAGTAGCTTGAGACAATACATACATGCAAATTAATTCAAGGGGAAATAGCTCGTTGGATATAGTTCCGCGATTCAGTGTTCCAGCATCGATTTCCACAAGCGGAAATAGCCAATAAAAGTATACTTGAGATAAACTTCTCTAGCCTTCACGGTTTCGGCCCGGATTCCAGAGAAAGGGTGGTCAAGTGGAAGGACGTTCAAATTAAGCCACAGGAAGAGAAACGACCAGCTGCGAATCTATGTCAGCAAATACACGAAAGTGTCCAAGTCCTCTGAAAATATCTTATGAGCCAGATTTGGTGTTGATTTTGGAGGCCACCAATTCTTCTCTGTCGATCCAATTAATGCTCCACCACCCAGTATTTTCATGTTGGCGAGAAGTCTATTCAAAATCACACAGGGAACTTATGTTCTCGTAAGCAAGGTGAATTTAGTAAAGCGAAAAAGAAAATGGAGTAACGAGAAGTTTCTTTCATTATTTTCTTGGGTACTGCAGATTTTCAATATGAACACAAAAGCACGAGACGAAGATTAAGGAAGAGTAAATTTGCTGTGCATCGAATCAATACGTTCAACAGGATCTCTGCTGCTTACAACTTGCTTAAAAAGATGAGGATACCATTATGATAGAAAACATGAGAAACTAAGGAATCGTTTGCAGGGCCCTTGGACATCGCCCAAGGTCTTAGTTAAAAAGAATGATGGCAGTACACGGTTTTGTGTTGACTATCGACAATTAATCGTCGTAATAAAAAAAGACGACATCATGGATACGTTGGCCAGTGTGAAGTGATTCTCAACGTTAGATACGAAGGCACTATAGTGTAATTGGATTCATTGGCAGGTTAAAATCAACAAAAGTGACCGTCGTTGGGCGATGCTTTTTGAACTCTATTATATTCCTCCATCCTTTGAATCTTTCATGATCTGGACGACAATATTGTTATTAGCAAACCATTCGAAGAGCACCTGAAGAAGCGAAAAGATATATATGAGTGGTAGTGAATCACTTATCTCAAAATGTTTTACCGGAGGTGAACCACTTACCTGAAAATATTTTACTGGAGCTCTATGAATGGTTATATTACGCTTTAAGTTTGTGCCAGCCGACGAAGGAAAATCTGTTCAATCAGAATCAGCAGTAAAAAGCAGCGTTTGGAAAGCTTAAGCAGGAGCTATTTGAAGCTCCGGTAAAATATTATGGTAAAGTCTGCGAGTATTTTCGAAGTTGCCAAACAGTTCGATAAATACTTGTATCGTCAAACTTTTGTTCTAAGAACTGATCATGCTACCTGAATATCAGTTTTGTACGAGTACGAGTTCCGTACGAGATGGATGTACGAGTTCCTCGAAAAAGAGGCATTAATAAAAGAATGCAACGTATCAAGGACACGCAGTCGAACGAATCGGAAATCCGGCAGTTTTTTCAAGATCACCATTCCCACACGATATGCTTGGCTTTTCACCAACTTCAACCCAAACAACAATAACTGTACTTGGAAAGGATTAACGTTCCGCCATTGGAGAAACCAGACTCAGACTGTTGGTCGTCGGAAAAATAAAGCTAGTAATAGTCATAAAATTAGTAAAGGTAAAGCTAGAAATAGTCATAAAATTAGCAAAGATAAAAATTGTAATTTAACCACAACTCCCATCAGTTCCCTTTCCAATCCTGACAATGGTGACACCAAGAATATTGATTCCACAAACCTGGAACCCAAACCGAACAACTCTCGTGTAATTAATCCTATTCACACTGACTGCAATGTTGTCGATGATAATCTCCAAGTACTTTCCAACACTGAACTATTCACAGCCCCTAACATCAGTTCCAGAGTAGTCTCATCTCCGTACAAGAATTTTATTCAGAGAATAAAAAGAAAAATTTCCCCAAAGCAAAAAGTCCCGCTTAAACTACCAAACACTAGAAATTTCGATTGTTTTCCGAATACTGTCACCAAAAAATCATCTGATCTTGTTAACACCGTTTCTAAACCCGTGCAATACCCTAATTTTGTTCGTGGCGAAGTTCAAACCTCCTCCATTACCCCTGGTATTATAGTTACTGCCAATCCCTCGTGTGAACCAGTGACAACTGCGCCTAAGTTCCTGGACCCACTAGTGCCTCCTATAGTTAAAGCCACAATCAACTCCAGTGCTGATCTCGAAAGCAGGTATCTGCTTTCACGGCTAAGGGATAAGAAAATCTATGAAAATGTTCGCCTCTACCTTGCATACATGCACAAAGCCACTGACTCTGCTTGTTTCGAGGGTAAAACGAAGACTCATCTGAAAGTCATGATTCAACAGGAAGGTCTTCCCATAGATTTTCAGGCTCTTCATACTGTTTTTGTCCGGTATCATGAGCAACTTGGCATAACAGCTGACCAAGTGAAAAAAGAGCTAAGCACCTTCGCCTCACATGTCCCAGCTAAGTATATTTCCTCCCTTCAAAAAGCAAGGAATGATTTTAAAAACTATCATTCCTAACAAGAAGTTTTCGTTAAACAGCCTCAAACTTTTTTACCACAACTGTGGTGGTATGAAAGGCAAACTGAATAGACTCTTTCTTGACTCAAAATCTTGCCAATTTAATGTATTGACCTTCACGGAAACCTGGTTAAACAGTTCGCACACAAACGCAGAAATATTAGATGGTAACTGGACTATTTACAGGAAGGACCGAAACTACCTTTCTACTGGCCAAACTCGAGGTGGTGGTGTTTTAGTAGCTGTTCGTAACTCGCTATCAAGCGAACTAGTCGAAAACAGCTCATATAATCTCTTCGATCACAAGATTATTCGCATTTCCTGGTCCAAAGGTTTCATTTACATCGGAATATTCTACATCCCACCCGGTTCAGACGAAGCCGTTTATAATGATGTATGCGAAGTGATTTCTAACTTAGTTTCATCTCTTAATGAGGAGGATAAAATTATAATTCTCGGTGATTTCAATCGCCCAAATTTAAAATTTACTTTTATGAAACTGATAATAATCTCATTCCTTTTAATCTTCTTGACTCCAGCGATTTCAATCTAGTTAGTACATTTTATGGCAATGATTTGCAGCAAATAGCTCCGACACCTAACCAAAATGGAAATTGGTTAGATCTCATATTTACTAATAGCTACGACGATGTAGTGGCTAACTCAACTGCTGATGCAGAAAATTTTTTTTGGCAACACTCTTCACCACTCTGCGTTCACAGTTGAGTTATTATCTACATCTGATATGTTCGCTTCCCTATCTTACAATAACTCTATTGTATATGACTTTCGCAATGCTGATTATAAGAGCATTACGGATTGTCTTCTCAGAATTGACTGGGCTAGTAATTTTTCAACGCTAGAATTAGATGATGCTGTATCATCATTCTATGAGTTGGTTTTTGACGCCGTTGAAAAGTTCACCCCAAAGATTAAGAGAAAAGACAAAATATCTGAACCATGGCTTGATGGCAACCTAAGGTATTTGCGGAATCAAAGAAATAAACTTTACAAAGTAGTTACCACCAGCACTGATGTCAGAGATGATATCAAGGATAAACATAATGAATTAGCTCAAGAATTCCTGTCGAAATCCCGTGAAGCGTATGAGCGCTATGTTAATATCATGGGCGAAAATATAATTCATTATCCTAAAAAGTTTTTTGTATAGTATATGAGTGAACACCAAACGGAAAACTTCGGGCTACCCTACTTCGATGCACAAAAAGAACCTTTGTTCGACATGGCCTCACGAAATTTGCGACCTGTTCGCTGAGCATTTCCAGGAAGTATTTTGTTCATGTACAAGCATGTCTAACATTCTTCTCCCTCAAACATTCCCACCAGATATCATTTGTGAAATGTATTTAACTAGAGAGGAGATTGCCAGGGCCATCGAAGATCTCAATGTCAACAAGGGTCCTGGTCCTGACTTACTACCTCCTAGTTTCATACTCGAATGCATGGAGTCGCTTATCTTACCCGTGTATTTAATTTTCAACAAATCACTTTCTTGTGGGGTTTTCCCTTCCTTCTGGAAATCATCCCATCTGACCCCGATTTTTAAAAGTGGTGATAGGCGGTCAATTGATAATTACAGAGGTATTGCAATACTTTCAGCATTGCCTAAACTATTTGAAAAAATTGTCTGTGATAAGCTCACTACTGTAATAGAACCTCTTCTAAATGAACAACAACATGGTTTTAGAAAAGGCAGGTCAACTTGTACCAACCTCGTGATTCTCGTCTCAAATGTTCTCATCGGCATGGAAAAAGGGCATCAAATTGATACCATTTACACAGACTTCAGCAAGACCTTTGATCGGGTTGATCATGATATTCTTCGAATCAAACTACAGAAATTTGGCATCTCGGGTCTTTTATTAAACTGGTTAGACTCTTATCTTCGAAATAGGACGCAGTACGTTAAGTTTCAGGGTATCCTATCCAAAAAAATCGAAGTTTTATCAGGTGTTCCACAAGGTAGTCACTTGGGGCCTCTTTTATTCAATATTTTCGTTTCGGATCTTTCTGAAGTCCCTCACCTTTTTTATGCAGATGATCTGAAAATGTACCACACAATTAAATCGAAATTTGACTCAGTTTTCCTTCAATCGAATCTTGAGCAGTGGTGCAAACAAAATAATCTCGACATTAATGTCAGTAAATGTCAAGTCATTAGTTTTTCCCGCAAAACCAGTAATATAAATTTTGATTACCGCCTCAATAATGTTACAATCAATAAGGTTGACAATGTCATCGACCTCGGGGTTACTTTGGATAAAAAGCTGCGTTTTAATTTACACTATGACAAAGTCTTAAGCAAGGCTAATAAGCAGCTTGGATTTATCAAAAGACGTGCGAAGGAATTCAAAAACCTATGGGTCACGAAGTCCTTACACATAGCTCTAGTTCGGCCATTGCTCGAATATGCATGTATTGTCTGGCACCCTACCTTTGATGTCCATAGCGATAGGCTCGAATCGGTGCAGAAGCAGTTCTTGCTATTTGCGTTGAGAGATTTGTATAATCCTTACGAATTTGAAAATCTACCTTCATACAGATACAGGCTAAGTCTCTTAAATCTATCAAGTCTATCTTCGCGGAGGATAGTCATATGCTCCTGCTTTACTTTTGACGTTATTAGGGGCTTGATCAATGTTGTGTCCGTGTCCAATAAGATCACCTTCAACGAATCAGTAAGGCAGACGAGGCACACACGTTTACTGAATGAATCCCGACACCACACAGTTTACGCCAACAATGAGCCAATCAATAGATGTTGCAAAATATTTAATAGCTTCGCAAAATACTATTCCCCTACCATTTCCAGACCTTGGTTTAAAACTGCTCTAACTCACGTCATGAATGCCCTATCCAATTCCCTACTAAAGATGGTTATATATTTTTAAATTTCTTCCATTGTTGTTAATTATACAAATTTATATAAATTGTTAGATATTAATTGTAAGTGTTTTGTACGCCTTGTTTGGTTGAAATAAATAATATGTCTTCAATATGGTCCGTCGAAAAATTGATATGCCCATGCTCTCTCCAAACGTCTATTTAGGCTGGATTATAGTCCTGCAATCGGATAAAACAAAAAAAGTCGACACCAAAGTGAAACGGATAAACGTTTCGCCAGCAAAAAAATTGTCTAAATCAGAACTTTTGGATACACAACTGACTGATGGGAACCTAAAACAAATCATAGCCTGGAACTGGCCCGCATTTTCACCTGAATGGAAAAGCATATCACATTGCATGCAGTTTGTATTTTCTTGGAAAAAAGCTAAACGACCATAAAAAAAGAAGTGAAAGACTGACAACAAAAAACCTTTAGCTCATGCATTTGTGAAAGGGTCCAGGATGTAGCTCAGAGGTGAGTCAAAATTTGGGAGCATCATGCGATAGTGTCGTCATCAATGCAGCACTACCGTTTTCAGAGTCACAACAAGTTAATTATTACCTGCTGGTAGTGCAAGACTATATTACCAAATACCCAGTAAGCTACGCTACTCTGAGTCGGGACACATCTAGAGGCACAATAAAGAAAGAATGAAGTGCCAACTTAGCTTCATTCCAACCAAGTTTCAAATTTTGATTCATTGGTGTTAATAGGGGTTTGTAATAGCCACAACTAGGACAACTCCACATCTCTCACAGTCTAATGGAGTGATCGTAAGGTTTGGGAAAACGTTGATCAAAGAACTGGCCAAAAGCGAATCTAGCCAATCCACTTTTTGTAATAGCTTGCTGAGCACCGACGCATGCAACGACTAGATAATCATTATTGTATATCATATTCATACTAGATATTCAACTTTTAGCTACACTCTATTACGAGGTATTTAGGAGCCATTTGAACATCAATCGAATGAAAATGCAATAAGATTTGAGCACGCATTTAACTGGGTTTCGGAAAAACGATTTGGTTTGGCTCTATAGCCTCAGCGAAAAGGACTAAGGACTAAGTAAAGAACTAAGCTATAAGCCGCAACCGAAATGAGAAGGACCGTTTGGTGTAATTAAACGGCTCAACGGTGTAGCGTAGCAAATCTGTTTGCCAGAAAGAGGTTTGAGGAGGGGCTAATAGTGCATGGGCCAACACATAAACTATATTTTACTCTTCCAATGTCAGAAATATCAAGGTTAATTGAGAAGTTAAGACTCGAACTATCGCGACACAAAACATTCTAATGTTATGCGCCTTAATATTGGAACTGAAAAATCCCAGGGAACATTCCTGTAGAAATGCCGATGAGAAACTTTTACAAGGAAAAATAGATTCCTGTAGGGCAAAAAAGTCTGCACAGCCCAGGAACATACAATCGATCTTTCTGCAAATGTTCGAACTACTATAAATAGTCCTCGTGTGAAGCTAAGCCGTCAGGCAGTGAGAAGTAATTTGAGCGATTTAAAAAGTGAAGTGATTTCAGTCAATTTCAGAGTGAATAATTTTGATATTAGCACAATTATTAAAGTTTTTATGCGATTAAAGTTGAGTCTTTTTCAATAAAAGTGTGTTTAGTGGCTAAAAATAGACTATTTTACTTGGAAAATACATAAAAGCATGAATGTACGAAGTAGATAGGAGGTGAAAAATGGTAGCATTTTTGGTCGACGATTTGGCAACATCTGTCTTGAGAAATACCAGCATTAAATGTTCATCAGCTGAATGATCGACCTTTTTATCTGGCCGTGAGTACCAAAAAGTGATTTATAAAATTTTTTTAATAAACTCATTTTACCCTTCTTTCTATCGGTGACTGAACTATTGAGTTTTTTGCTATTATTACTGCATGTCGAAGTAATTAAGTCCCCTGGCGAAAAAATCGAACTTTTTGTGTTAATTGCTAAAGCATCGTCGGCATGTCATTGAAGTATACAAGGTTTCACTTACAATTATGTAAATATCACCGGTTCAAACAAGATAGCATTTCAAGTACTGCCTTCTAAGCCATGCTTCATGACGCTGCTCATCACTTGCGAAAAAAGAAAATTTAATGTTCTGTAAAAATATAATGTGCAAAACTTATAATTCTGAGAATTTGTTTGAAAAGCTAATATACACTTCCTGCCATATTTGATTTGAATATTTATAGTTTTGTTTTTTTCGGCACTATAATATTTCCCAGCAATTAATAAACGTTCTTTATGGATTACTCATTACTCATCCACTGAAAGTACGTACAAAAGTAAACAAATGTTGAACATCAGACGCTGAAATAAACTAGCGGCAAGCCGAACTTATCTATCGGCCAGGGCCAGTCGCTAGAGCACCGGGGATTTCGCAAAAACGTTTGCAGTTGGATTCTCGTGAAATAATAGGCATTTACCATTAACTCTTTCACGCTCCACCATTGGAGAGAAATGAGTTAAATGAGTTGGATACTCCGCAACATCGTGCTGTCGAGAGTAAATGTTAAATAATGCGTGTAATACGAGATAGCCATATTGCACTTTAAGAATGATGGTTTGTCACGCAATAATTTCACACTTGTTGCAGATGCCCACCAAAACGGATCTTAATAAACGTGGCTTCAAACACTCAGTTTCATTCTAAACAGTGATGAGCTTAGAAAATTATGTGAAAACTATGGTTACTTCCGCGGAAATGCTAAATCAATTCGAATTCTTATGCGGTTTTATGAATTGCGTTTGTTGTGTAACGAACAGATTTTTTTAATTCTTGTTCTCATGGACAGGTTGCAGACAACAAATTATCATTTTTAATTGTTTCAATTTTTCTTAATTAGAAAGTCATCATTTTGCAGTGCTACGTCAAGCATGTAAGCCATACGATGATTACGAAGCCTTGCAAATGCATAAAGATGACCATAAAGTGCTATCATGTAAGATTTATGACAACATTAGGCATTCTTTCACGATAATAATGCGATCTAATTGTATTTATTATGCAATGTATGTGGAAGCGAACCTGAGTGACTTGCGAAATGATGTAATATAGCTTCGCTTTATTTTCTAGAAGTTATCCGCTGAAGCAATAGGTGCTTTCTCTTACATTAACATTTTTCATCATGCTCTGCTTTCAAAAAATCATTAATCTGTCTGCAGCATTGACGTATTGTCTAGACATACTTGAGAAAACTCACTTGCTCCAAAAAAAATTCCACCAAAATTTGCCTTTTCCCCTCTATAATTCTGCGCCGAATTTAAAAAATCACTGAATTATTATTTATCTCGAACGCGATCTTAATATCTGTATTTACTTGCATGCACTGGATACCAAGGCAGTCAAAAATGGAGCATAAAACAATGAGCATTCAGCGTATGAAATAATTCATTTTATTCCATAGATCAAGTTCAAATTAGTGGATGCGATTGAAGCTGAGCTGATTGAAATTGAAGACTTAGTTGTTTGCTCGTTTGTGGTTTTTTCGCTTAGAATAATTCTAGGTATACATGAAATACTACACAAAACACCGATTTGATTGAAATATGGCTCGATAAGTAGGAAACATCCTTTTGACAATGGAGGTAAGTGTATTGAAATCAACGCACTTTCCAACTGAACGTCAACATTCAGACCACCAAGTTGAAGAACATCAGTTAAATCTAACTGGATATAAAAAGTCAGAGCTGTCTAGACCAAATCAGCATGTGTAATCAAATCACATAATTCTCAATTTCATCAAAGCACCTGAATGGCCTCTGGGCAATTTGAATATGAGTTAATGAAATCATTTTTCATAATTGCTATAATTACGAACAAATATCCCAAATAAATCATAAGAATCATGAACTTAAAAGTAACAGAGCGATTTACGCAAACGTACCAGGTGCAACGGCTTGCTGTTGAGCATTTTTTGAAAATGCAACAGTTAAACTCGTTTGCTTTATAATTTCAAATGAAAAAAACCAATTGAGAAAATTTTAAGCTCGGACAGTTTCAGAGCAAAAAGAAAATGTGGAGTACCTTCACTGTACCTAAAGTCATAAATATGAATGGAGCTTAACACGTTTTTATCAGTTTTAGTTTTTTTCTAACATCTAAATATTCTAATATTCTAAAATTTTGTTTTGTCGCTTTTTTTTTGTAATTGACTTTAAAATTAATTGATCTATCACTCACAAGTAGATAATGCAATGCATTTTTTTTTTAGCAAATTTAAGATATTCTTAATGTTAATCTGCCATGGCTATGAACTGGAATTGTTACTTTATAATAATAAAAATAATATAATGCAATAATAATAAAAATAATAATAATAATAATAATAGACAGAGATTATCATGCTGACCAAGAGGACGATAGAAACTGTCATACCCATGATAGTTGGCTCGGTCGACGGTTAGACCAGCAAATCGGTCAGGTATCTGGGAGTGGCCCAGAACACCAAGTTGAAGTATTGGGATTATATCTGCAGGGCATATGACAGAGCTCTAGTAGCTGTCACTTCACTGAGTAGGCTAATTGCCAACGTCGGCGGAGCCATTGCGTCGAGACGGAGGCTGCTGTTGATAACGGCCAATTCCATTTTGCTAAATGCAGCCAAAATTTGGAGGGATGGATTCCGCAATAAAAAGTTCCGAATGTGCAATGGTGCAATGGTTGTGTAGAGCACAGGGGTGCGCTGTGAATAGACTGTAGGTACCCCACGGTTTCAGAAAAGGTTGGGATGGTGGTATCGAGATCAATTCCGATCTATCTACTAGCGCGAGAAAGCAAGGAAAGGTACCTCTCTTTCTCACAGCTGAGAAGAACTGAGGCTCTAACGCGCATACATACGCTAACCCTCCAACTTTAGCCTCAACGTTGTAGTGAAAGTGATAAAGAATGCTGGATGGCTAAGCTAATTGGTTGTATTGAGACTTAGTTTAGCCATATCCACGGAGAGGTAAACTTTTACCTTTGTCAATTCTTGATAGAGGTGGGCACATCGTATTGTCAGTACTGTGTGACTGAGCTCGATGATGCTCAGAACGAATTCTTCGAGGTGCTCTACTACTAAGTCCACGTTTGGCCTGGTCATGCTTGAGATAATTGTGGATGCAATGCTGCGAAATGAGGAGAACAGTCTCAACATATGTTGAAAAAGTACTGCGCAAAAAGCTGGAGGAGGGTTGCGTTACCAGTCTATGAGCAAAAGTAGTTTTTGAAGGTTACTTATAAATGTGTCAGCATGGTGGGTTTCAAGAGTTGCTTATTCGGGTCTCGACTCAAAATTTCAGGGATTTGTAAATGGTCTTTTTTAAGTAAGTCAAACCTCACATACCACGATGATAAGCATATTTTATTTGCCATCTGTACTAAGAAAAAATAGTATTAATAATAATAATAGCATTTTCAAACGGGTGGTAAAATGCTTTCACGCCCTGTGTATTTTACTAGCTGACTTGAATTTCCAACAACACACATGCAACCGTTTAACACATTAAATCAGGCTAGGTCTTATCATCCTGCTTTCGGAATTTTCTTTTCCATAAAGACATCGACCAAGACAGACCAACTTTCTTTATCCAGTTCGTCTTTTCTAGGAGCATAGTTTTTATTAATGTTAAATGTTTGTCGCTATCTATGTTTTTAGATGCGCTCACCAAAAATATTGAAAAATTTTTGTTCGGCATCATTATCCTTTCTTTTAGAGTAATGTATTCTATGAAAGGAATTGTGCTTGTCCAGCACAAAGATCATCAGCCCTACATATTTCACCGTAAGTTTGATTTCAACGGTCTCTTTGTTGACACAACTGGGGATAATATTCCCGTTTTTCTTTTTGGTTAGAATAATGACCTTTGATTAGTTCAGAGCCAATGAAAAATCGTGTTTCGTCATCCTGTCATCCCGCATTACTTGATTCAACTTGGCTCAGCAAGAGTAGCAATCATCAGCATCTCTCTCCTTAGCTGACTGTCATGCAAGGTATTTTAGAAATTTGGATCTAAGATCGGTTTTGGGACACTTTTATGCAATCCTTTCCTCGTTTCGTAGACGAGGAAATAATTTCTCAAGTGATGGTTCACCGTCTGCAGAAGATGATTTTGCACTTGAAACTGACCAAGCGTCTCAAGTATATCCATAGACCTTGCAGATTTGAGCGCGTTTCTCGTATCAAGCGTCACTAAGACTAACACCTGCCGTGAAAAGTGGTTATGACCTAATAATCCTGCGGACACCGTCGATTTTTTCCAGAATCGCATTTTAAGTCGGTAGTCTTGACGTATATCTGCATGTCCCTGTGAAAAGTTCCCAGTGTATTGGATCGCTGACAAAAATTTAGATTTGATGATGCTCTCAAATACGTTTTTTGTCATATCTAGCATATACAACAAGCGATAAGCTGGTAACTACTGAGAGTGTTCCCTGTTTTTGCTTATAAGCACCAACCTCACAACTTTCAATCAAGTACAGAAGACTCTATTTGGTAAGCAAATGTTATACATGCAGAACAGCAAGCTTGGCTTCTGCTAAGAAACAAGTGTCAGTACTTCATTCAGAATCTATCGGAACCTGGCAAATTTCTGTCTGAAATCGAAAGAACAATTTTATACAGTTCCCCTGTGGTAAAGACCGGCAGGTCCCCATCGTGTTCCCAATCTTCGTCCGTTCATCTGCAATGATTAGGGAAATGCTCTTCTGCAATATTTCGCAAAATGGCTGTCTCCACCATTCAAGTATGATATAAGGCTTTAAATATTCAGTTCGCGATTTTATCCCAAGACCTCACCGGGCATTGTTTAATTCATGCCAAATCCTGTTCTAAAGACGTTCTTTACTAATGTTAGTGGCCTTTCATAATATCTATTCTCCGAGATTTTTCCGTGAAAATGTACTTGCGTAATATGGAGGCTTCACAAGCTGTTAGTATTTTAATGAAAAATATCGCCTGATTGGGATCTTCTACTTCCACCACTACCGCTACGTTGATTTGGATCTTCCAGTTTATGCAAAGCCGTAAGGTAAGAATTAGACGCGAAAGATGAGTGTGCTATATTATGTAAATATATAAGAAAGAATTGATCGCCAGTTTATAAACAAAACCATCATACCAGATCGAATATAAAGCTTTCATCTTCGTTGGACAACAAAGATCAAAATGACGGTCCATATGATCGACAACCCTCAAACTGGTCCACTGTTCTTTCAACCGGAGGAGAAATAGCACCAATTTGAGGCCAACTCTTATCTTTCACCACGTTTTGCCACGTATTTCCCGCCCAGCACTTTTCATGTTGATTTAAGTGCTGTTTAAAAAAAAGTGGGACCTTAGGTTGGCGCGATACCAATTCAACCACCATTATTTTGGTCAGACGAGCCATGGTTGTAGCTGAAGGGTCAAATTGCTTTACAGGGGATTAAATATCACTAAAAAATACAAGTGGTCTCTTTATAGGGTCCGTGAATTAAAACGGCGTGGGACATGATTGCGAACCTTTTTCCGGAGACAACATATGAGGTCCTCAAAAGAGCTTTTATATTGCAATCATCAATAAAGCGGAACCGCTACACTGAAACATCTCTTGAGGAGCTCCAACTTAAAGAGCTGGAAACCTGCTGAACTTCTACAGGAGATGAAGCAGGTGGCAGGTTCTTCAGTTGGTTAAGACCAATTAAAAATATTCATGATGTGGTGGCTTCCGGAGACAAACTAGCGAAAACGGCTACATAAATTGTAAAAGGTTTCAATCTGGCTCAATAACATGAGGTCACCGTTTATATATAGGTTGAACAACCAGCAGGAGCGATACTTTATTGATCTTCTAATTTTAATCGTAGGTACAGGCCAAAGTGCAAGAAACTGGTGATTGGAGGATCTGTCATTGCTTTTAATGTTCAAAGACGGCAGCACGTGATCATTCAGCTGGTGCGGTTTCACATCGATTAGTGAGTCATTCTATTAAATTCTAAATAATAGCCACCACGAATGGTCTTATAGTGACTAACCACATCCGCCAAGATTGGAACTTACCAAAGTCCTAGCGTTATCCAAGCTACCAGTTTGACCAGTATTATTAATTGCCTCGGGGGCATAGCCGGTAGACTGACAGACTGTATTTAAGGAGACATACGTGCAACCTTTTTTCCTTCCTAGGTAGGTTAGGGTTGTAAAACTTCGTTAAGCTCGTAATCTAAGACAGAGTATCTCCGCAATTTTTCAGTTATAGTGAATATGATAGCAGTGCTACATATATTTCTACGCTTGATGGTACTGCACATCTAGGCAATCTTTTTCAAAATCATAAACACTCAACACTGAGACAAGAGGAGCTTGATGCTGTACTTTGTTCAAACCGTCCGATTCAATGCAAAAACTTAACTTCGACACTGTCAATCTAGAATTTGCTCCGCTAAAAATCTGTCAGTTGCGTTTCAATAAACTTATGTATACCTTAACTTTGACTTTCTCTTTCTTTTTTCGAATGCAAAGTATCTCCTTTTTGGGGCGTGATAACAGTCTTTGACAGACATTAACGGCATAACTAACAGCCAGATCATACCAAACTATTATTTTTAGACTGGTTTTATATGTGCACTGGTTTTATATGTGACTGGTTTTAAATGTTTGTTGCACAAGATTCTCTGAGCTATTACTAACTGAAGTTTCTTCCAGGTTTAGTCGTGGCAAATATGCTTCGTCAGTTAACTGAATGACTATTTAGGCCGAAATTGGCGCATGCACGTTGGGCGTGATTTTAATTTGTGATCTTCTAAAGTAGCACATGAAATGAATAATTTACCATTGGGTGCGTTTTTTTTGCGCCTCGACCAAGAGTTGGTTAAGGTCGGCAGTATTGAAAACAACAACAAGCATCAATTTATATTGTTTTCAATGCAGCCTAGACTACCCTAACCAGCTCTTGATCAAGACGCAATCAAACGTACCTATTGTAAAAAAATTCAATCACACAGTTCAGAGCTGAGCTTCGGCATGCCTATTTTAAAGCGCGTCATTGGAGGAACCTTATGAGTTTGCGTAGTAAGAATAAAATGTGAAGAGGTTACTGACTCCTGGATTGTCAGTGATCTTCGGTCGTTCGTTGTGCAACTAGCCTGAAATTTTCACAAACTATAAAACATTTCTAACAAATGATTCTGCAACTAAGCCACAGCTTACCTGAAACAGCGATGCCTCAGGTATGGATGCTACTTTGATTCAGCTGGGGGTCAGCCTTCACTAGAGAACTTGCTATTTTCATAATGCCACCTAAGTTGTGAATGGTCGAAAAACGTTCATTAAATCGACATTTATTTTGATTCACAGCAGGAGAATATTTTTATTATGATGATTTGAAAAAATTAGATGTAGTAAAAATGACACTGGATTTGTAAACTGCAGAAAATAATCGCAAATATGACGTTTTTCAAAAGAAATTCTCTCGCCAAAGATTGAGCCTCAAGATAGAATATGTTGAAACAACACTCTTAACTTTCATTTTAGTACAAAAACATAATCGTTCGACGCTAGATTCAGTCGCGGAATGATGTGAATTAATTAATTAATGCAAGGTGATTAAAAATTAATGCTAGTTTAATCAGGTTTTGATAAATGTTTAAAGGTATCGAAGCTTATATTGTCTGTTATGTTTGCTGGTTATACCTTCTGAGCTTTTTCTTAAAAGTTAATTGGATTGAAAACCATTATTATATCAAACGACGGTTTCAAAGAATTTCCAAGTAATCTACAAGTTAATTGAATTTAATATCCGGAAAGTTGATGAACCTAACGAGGCTCATTTCTGTTATAAGTTACTTTTATTATATATCTCAGTATTATGACTTTCCATGCCCGTAAATTATTTACTTCGAGTTTCATCTTGTCGTATCTAATGTTCTTCTCTTGCACACTGACTTGAAGCCTGGCCTTTAATTGCAGACGACATTAATCTACTGATGCAGCTTGATGTAGTTTTTTGTTTGTTTTTGGTTTGAAGTTTTTGTCCATATGTATACCAAAGTGTTCAATCGCCTAGTAGTTTATAGCAGCTGAATACTTTCTTCTCTAGACACATTTTTATCTTTACTAGGTGTTTAAGCGATTAAAACACATGGTTAAGATGAGTTAGCTATTGCATTTTACAGGATAGCAAGACCAAAATAATCCCAATTTTCATTCGCCAGCTATTCATAGAACTTCATTCATAGAAATTCCCTTGTACTATTATTGCTATTTCTCTCGTAAATCACTTTACATACACAAAAACGAGCTAACTTTCGTCAATATAAATCCATTTCAGACAAATAGAACTTAATTTCCTCGACGAAAACGCATAAGATACTCAGCCTTTTTATAGCTCTATGCCTCCGGTAGAATAGTAGTCATAATTTGAACGATAGTGTTGTGTTTTAGCCTCTCGACGAAATAATTAATTTCATATCACTGCCGTCCTGATTGGCCTCTGTATTCAAATCAGTTTGTAGTTCATAGATAAAGAACACCGCCCTGACACAAAAAAAATATAACATCACTCGGCAACAATCTAATTACCTGACGAAGAACAAATTAATCTAACGGAATCGCGTTCTCGGGTTGACTTTTACTCGATCAGTAGTTTCGCTTCGGAATGGAATGATTTGAGCTGGTCGTTGGGTTCGTTGTACCTACCGACCGTCATAAAAAAATATTTTTATGTCAATTTTATTTTAATTCGCAACAACACCAACCGACATGAAATACACTCGACGGTTGAATCGCAATGTCAAGATGCGAGATGTAATGCGAGCTGGGCCTGAAACTTCCTTTCATTCAGCTCTTCAGATACTTGTCGAGCATTCAATAGAATTGTAAAGGAATGTGAAAAAGGCGCGGTGAGAATTTCGCAGCATGCTAATAGACAGTATAATGAAGAACTTTTAGTATGAAAAGATACTATTTCAAGTATTGATCGAAGATGGGCAGTAGTAAAGGTCATTGGGCAAGCAATCGGCGAATCAATTAGATTGTGAGTCGTGAGCGTTTTGATGTGATGATTCGGTCGGCACTTTGACTGATTCGATGGGAAGAAAAGAACGTGCCGTACCGTTGGTTTTTGGGAATGGTATTGAAGATAGAACAAAAACGATGACGCCTCGAGATGAGTCTGTCATAAATTCGAGTAATTATGAGAACGAGCTGTTCGGGAAGTTTTAAGTGACTGTAACGTATTGAGGTCAGTTTGTTTCTCTTGCAGTTTTATTCGAGACATGGCACGTTGACACGTGCTTAGAGTTTTACAAGCAGAGTACTAGGTTCGATTTGTGCGAATTTAATGGAAACCGTAATAGAGTAAGGGTGATTTCATTTCATTGTGCCGGACATATTTTCTGAAGTTTAAAAGTATTATTGTTTGTTTTTCTAAAGTACATTACGTTGAGGACTGTTGAATCTCATTCTTCCACAAATGGCTTTAGAGCTTACTTATGCAGATTTGAGGACAAATAATCTTTGAAGACGGAAAAAGAAACGAAACCGGTCTAGTTATCTATGCCAGCGTAATCTAATTCGATCAAAATTGAAGCCGCTCTATTATCTCCGGATCTCTTCCAAGATTTAGCCATATGGAAATATTTATTTACTATCTACTATCAAAACAGACAGAAGATAACTGATATCACCCTTTCTTGCTTTCTCACAAAATTTGTCAAACGTTTCATCAATTATTTTTTAGTCGGTCTTTTAAGTTTGTTTATTTATACTTTCCAAGCCGCCAGTACCCCAAAACAACATGAAAAAGGTAAAATTGATCATTATGTGCCGGTAAAATCCTTACATTTGAGCTACTCTCTTGCAAACCTTAAACGAACCTTGTTTCTGTGTGAATTAAGACGGTTTTACGTATTAAGACGATTATAAAGCCATGGCTTTAAAAAATGATTCACACGATCTTCTCACAAACAACGTTTAATACAGTCAGCTCTACTAAACTCTTCATATCGCTTGTGACTACTACTCTGTGACTTTTGCGGTCATTTCAAGCGATTTCAAGAATGTCACAAGGATCTATCCTTTGACCTGTTTCTAGTAATGTTTTCACCGGGTAACCACTTATTTCATCGATTCAAATTTTATTGAAGATGTTCAATATCCAACGGTATAAGAAAAATCAACAGTATTCTGAAATTCTTACAAGCACAATTCTGGTGGCCTGAAAAGAAAAAAGCAAAAAGGGGTAATAAAATGGCAACAAATTTATTAATTTATTTATTGTGCGTACGTGCAAATGGAGTAGAAAAACCTTCCATGATCGGCTAGTACGACTAGACTCACGTCTGGTTATTTCCAAAAAAATACTTGGCAAAGTTTGAAAAAAAAACACCCATGGAGAAAAAATCTACGCGATTCCAACGAGGTCAGACGAAAAATGGAAAGCAGCTGGGATAATAGGTGATTCTGAATTTTAAAAAAACGAGTGAGTGGACGAACCTACGCTGAACTGACTCACTGGCGTCAGATAAATACTGAAAGCGAGGAGACCAGATTTGGCACGTGTACTCTAGAATACTGCGTACTAAAAAGACAAATAAATGAATATAGGTGGAAATGTCGGTAAACATGTACGGAGAATGCAAGACAAAGTCAGCAATCTCAGAAGTACTGGCCGTAATGTTCCTGACATGAACATTGAATTTCAATTTTGAATCAAACACTTCGCCAATATCCTTAAAATTTTGGACAACTGAGACGGAAGCGGCAGACAAGAAATAAGACAACTATATGAGAATGACACCTGGTGACAATGTTTCGTGGTAAGAAGTTGTTTTGGCACCAGTGATTAAGGGCAAACAAATCAGCTTGCAATTGATGATAGTCGTTCACCGACTTGATTGCCTTGCATAATTTTAATTCATCTGCATATAAAAGACAGGAGAAGTTGATAACAGGAGGAAGGTCATTAGCAAACAGGATAAAAATTAGGGTACCTAGGATAGTTCCTTGAGGAACTCCGGGTGTGGGATATATAAGAAAAGAAATGGAAAGTGATTTTGCAAGACTATGAAGATAACTTGAAACCCCGGAGAGCAGGGGACCAAAAATACTAAATCCATTAAGTTTATTGAGTTGCAGGCTATGGTTCGCAGAATCAAAAGCCTTCGAAAATTCCGTATAAATTACATCAATTTGACGTTGATAATGGAAAGCAGATGCGACTAAAGTAGTGGTCGTTGTAGAGCAGCCCTTGATGAAACCATGCTGTCGAGGAGCAAATAAATGATGAAGAGACAGACGTTCAAGGACTTTACTAAAACAGCAGAGGAGGGATGTACTTTAAACGAAAATGACAAATGGATCACCAGATTTGAAGATTGGGAAAGTATTCGCGGATTTTTAGAAAGAAGAGTATACACCAGATGTTGGAAAGGATAGCTAAAGGAACATAGAGAGAGGATGAGAGGATTTCGATAAGCACATTGGGAATACCGTCAGGACCGGAAGTAGCACTAGAGTCTAAGGTATGCATAAGAGTTTCAAGTTTCAAAGGATTAGTACTAAACACCGAAAAAGAAGAGAGAAACGGGAGAAAACGGAAGTTATAGAGCTATTTAGTGAGTTTTTCTTAACGGAGGAGGAAAAGAAGGCAGCAAATAAATCGCTAATAGCCAGAAGATTGGAAGCAATAACATCATCAAGGTACATAAATCAGAAACTGAGGAATTTGACTTGAGGAAACGGATATAGGACCAAAAGGATTTTGGTTGATTAGAAGAAACTGAAGTCTCGATGCTCAAAAAGTAATCACGCATTGCCTGTATGAGCACTCTTTTGGCATCAGAACGAATACTACAGAATTCCTGAAGACAATGGGTGAACCCCTCTTCTTCAGCTTTCACGAGCGTTTTCCTTAGCTTTTAGACCATCAAAGACTGTCAATGTGAACCAAGGAACATCCTTAGGTTTGAGAGAACGTTTGATGGGAGTAAAGCGGAAGATAAGATTAGAACAGAAAGAGTAAAATTTGGACAATGCACAGTAAACATCCAATTTTTGGAAAAACAATACCAATTGATAAAACTGATTTCAGTAAACATGTGCTGAAAGTCAGCTTTGAAGAAGCTATAACGCTGAAAAAAGGACATTTCATGCTTGACTGTCAGTTAAGGTCAACATCAGCTAAGAGTAAAAGAAGATGAAGATCAGATTGCACTTATAAGAAAGAAGCATGAGAGAAAAAGGAAATCTTAAGGAAGGCTAGAAAGAACTAAATCGAGGATTTTGTTGTTGGTATCAAAGAAAGATAAAGGAATAATTCGCAACAGAGAGGTGATTGTAGGATAGTAAACTTCGGTTATTGGAGTCCCATTTTACAGTAGGCATGTTGAAGTCACCAAAAATAAGCAGGGGACATAAAGGAAGCCGAGAGAGAACGAAGATTTATAAAAATAAAAGCTTGAAAGCGTAGCAAAAAAACGGTGGTATATTGCGACAGACGAATCGCAAGTGTTATAAATACAACAGACCAGTGGATCAAAAGTTGGAGAAAAGATAACACGTACAACAATACACTCAATAGGAGAAGAAGGAACGAACAAAGCACAGAGTGCTACACGAAGAGTTCTATGGATGGCGGCTAAAACACTACCGTCATCGGGTTTGCGAGAAACAATAGGATCACGATCTTTCCGGGAAACAGAGTGACACGGTAGGATTTTTCTGTTCCGGATATTGTTGGTAAGCAATGTTTTCGTGAAACAGATGATAGGATGAGTATCTAAAGTACTCACAAGCAGAACTTCCTAAAGTTGGGTCCTCAAACCGCGGACATTGTGGAAATGTTGCTAATATTGCAGAAATATTAGGAGAACTGATTAGAATTTTAAAGATACTAGTGGAGAAATACACATAGCTGCAGCAAAAACATACAAATCTAAATCTCCTGCGACAATGTAAGAAGGAAGCTAGCTGCCAACAATTTGGCGAAAAAAGAAAATTAAACACAGGGCGAAAACGTGACGCATGATAAGTCACGGAGACTTTCTATTGGCAATAGAATTGAATGCACTCGCTCAAATTGGAGCACAAGGCGACGTGATGCAGTTTTTAACTATGGTTAGCCTATGAAGTGTAGTTTCTTTCTCACAGTTTTAAGTTGCTTATACAAAATAAGGTCCAACTCTGCTATCATCACGGACTTTTATGAAACACTTTTGCTTTTGGTTTTGATTTGAAACACAAAATATTAGTAAGCTGTTACAATGAAATGCCAGACAGGGAATATATTTCCGATTTGAACACTACAAACTTTAATTCTAAGTTTTATAGGAAATCAATTTTGAAATTTACAATATGATTTTTCTTCCGAAGTTTTCAAACTAGATGCAAATTTATTAAAAAAATTTCTGTCCTTTTTTAGAATTAAAACTCTAGCGCACCTGAACCGCTAGAAACACTAATGTTCGAAGAACAGTAGAAGAATCGTGCAGGTTTTGAGTGCATATTCCACCACATGAGCTGCTTATTACAGCCAAACTGTTTCAAATGCCAC
This sequence comes from Nemotelus pantherinus, assembly GCA_963978885.1. NCBI lineage: Eukaryota > Metazoa > Arthropoda > Insecta > Diptera > Stratiomyidae > Nemotelus > Nemotelus pantherinus. The sequence goes on along the minus strand of OZ022265.1, from coordinate 117,605,843 downwards.
GTTTTACTTTGGTCTCAAGAATGCATTATAACTCATATGGTAGAAGGTTTCAGATATTACCACTGGCATGAATTTCAACGTTTATGAGAGTAAAACACGGGTTAATTATATTCGTTATCATTTGCTTATTTCACAAAGTTTCGAAAGCAGCATCTCATATAACATCAATGAAGAAAATGCTCAGTGCCTGCAGCACTGTAACTGAAGTTGGTGTTTGGGGCTGCGATCCGAAAAATTTGCAGAACTTTGGGAATTGAAACATCGGTTATTTATTTGCATTGTAAATGTTTCCGGTATAATTTTATTGATACAAAAGTAGCACAACCGACTCGTGCTGGCAACTTTTTGCCAGTATCAAAGCCAAGAATATATCACATCTGCTTCACGTTGTTATATTACATTCGAAGCTATAGGAGTATGAAGAAATTTAGGGTTCCCTGCAGCGAGTTTTTTCAAATAATCAAAAGCTTAATATTTGCTATTTATTGGCACTACAATATCATTACCAATTGAAAATTCTACGATAAAACCGCTTAATAAAGATATTGCAATTAAACACAAAACCAACAATAGCTGGCAACCCTATCGTGGCTTTTCAACCAAATTTGGCCTGAATAATGTTTATAACAGGTTCCATTAATTGTATGAAATTCGTATTGATTTCATGACTGCACTGGAAGTTATAGGGCAAACAGTTTTATTTTCCTGAGAGAATTTTCAAAACCAAAGACACAAAAATTACCATAGCTGGCAGCACCAATCGAATTTTTCAACCAAATTTCTGTCAAACAGAGCTTAAAATAAGGTTCAGCTACTGTGTCAATTTCATGAAAATCTGGTTACTAATTCACATTTCATAGGGCAAAAAGCAGTTTTTTTTCTTTGTAATTTTTCAAGATGGCACCACTGGCACAGATATTCCCAGACCTCGTCCTACTTAAGTCCAGATCTGGTCTTACTTAAGTCCAATGTTTTCTGTAAATTTCAATGGTATCTGATTATTGATTCGTGAGTTCCTGTGAACAGAAGTTTTTGATGCTAAAAATATTGGTTGACTGGGAAAGGGTTACCGTTCTTGTCCGACATGAAATTTCCAAAGTTTTACTTTGAACGTGTAGATAAAGCATAAAATTTGTATACAGACTGGTTTTATTGTAAGAAACGGACATTTTTAGGATATTCGATGGTTTGAATGTTTTCACTTCCAAATTTTTTTTTTTCAAATTTAAGACACCAAAATTATCATAGCTGGCAGCTCCAACTGAATTTTTCAACCAAATTTCTACCAAACGTGGTTTGAAATAAGATCCAGCTATTGTGTAAATTTCGTCAAAATCGAACGATTCAATCAGAATTTATAGGGCTCAAAGCAGTTATCTTTTTTAATGATTTTTCAAGATGGCACCACTGGCACAGAATCGCCCGCATTTCAAAATCACTTCTATCAGACCTGGTCCTATTCAAGACCAATACATGCTGCAAATTTCAATTAATTCTGCTCATTGGATCGTGAGTTTCCGTGAACAGAAGTTTTTGATGCTAAAAATATAGGTATATTGGGCAAGGGTTACCAGGCGTGCCCGTTATACCATATCAAATTTTTTTTTTGGTCTATGTAAAAAAAGCATGAAATTTACATATGAGTGGCTTTTTTTTGAAGAAGCGGCATTTTTTCAAGAGAGACGATGATTTGGAGGTTTTCACTTTCAGTACCTGCCCTTACTACAGGGTTGCCAGCACGCTCAGTAAAAGCTACACAAATCTACAACTAAGTAATACCAATATGTTCCGAAAGTTTCGTAATGATTGAATAGCTCTGTCAAAAGTTATCGCAATTTAAAAATTTTCAAATTTTTCCGTTCTCTTTTTAGGCACCCAGCGCACACATGGGGTTAAAAAAATTCCAAAACATTATCCGATTCACATGTAAAACACGTTCAAAATTTATTTGGTCAACTTCATTTTTGCAAAAATTATTTGTGTACGGAATAATAGGTATAATAAAAATATCACTAAAATGGCCGCCGGCGCCAAAGGGTTAAAGATTATTAACTTTTTCTGAGACCTGGCACTATTCTGCATATACACCAATGTGTTCCGAAAATTTCAGTTCAATCGGATGGCGCGTTCCTGAGATTTTTTCACTGAAAATTTTTGATGATATATATATATATATATATAGAAATATGAATTTTTGGCCAAAGTGATTTTAATACTAATGTTCTTCTTCGAACATTAGTAAAAACAGGACCGATAAATGTACGCGGTATTTTCCATTTTACCGTATTAGCCGCTCCATGAGAAAGCCGGTAAACCTTAGTTATAAATAAATGTTTGATTTCAAAACTTATTAGTAATAACAATTTTGATGTTTGTACTTTAATTTAGTAAACGTTACGAGCATTATGATAAACCAACAAAAATGCATGAAATTCACTTTTTAGGTTACTTTTTCACCGGGCAAATCAAACAATGGAAATTTCAAAAATAACTTTTTCACCAGCTAGGTCGATAAACATTGAACATTATGAAAGCAGATGGGATTTGTACAACCGACGCTGTCTCTATTTTCATTCCAACCAAAGGCCCGGCATCTGCTTTAACAATAAAATACTATTATTAGATTATTCAAACAAAGCATTGAGGAATATGAAGAACAAAGAAAATACAAATTAAAATGAAGAACAAATACATTAGAGCACGTAAGTAGTTTCATTTCTTCGTCTCTATGTAAGTTGACCAAAAAAATACCACCATCTTCTCAGCTTGTCGTCAAAAATGGCAGACTCCATGTACTTTTTTCGTCAACATTCCTGCGAAATATACACAAAACAATACACTTAAGCAACCATGCGTTTATGAACATATAAAATCTAATTTTGTGCCATAAATTGAAACTAATTTTCACCAACTTCTAGTGAAGAAATTCGACAAGACTTACCTCTCGTCGCCTCACGGACCTGTGACTCATTTTGGGACTATTAAGAGGTCAAGTTGTTTAGTTCTACGATTATTTTCAAATAAAAATATCCTACTAAATGCACCATGTTTTAGATTCTTTAGTTTTTTTTTGGTATAGTTTTTAGACCCTTGATGTATTTAACAAAATTTGATTGATTTATATTTTATTCCAAAAAAGGTAAAAATATTGCATATCTTTATCCGCAAAAATATACGAAAATAATCATATTGACAAAAAAAAAAAAACACAAAAGAAATACGCTTATGTTTCCATCTATTTAAAAGTTTGAAAGCATATATTTTTGAAAGAAATTGAAAGTGTGATCGTAAATAGTTTTGTTTTAAAGTAACAGAATCCAGAAACCAGAAAATGATAACAGACTCAAAAACAAAAAATAAACAACGATTTATGATTTATCTATACTCAAACATGATTTTGCAATATACTTCACCTGCGCTCCCTCTACATATAGTGCTATATCTTTTTTTTTGGAGGGGATTTGACCGATGTCTTCGGTCAAATTAGCCATGAAGTGAAAATGCCTTGATGGTATCAAAAACGCCACGGCAGAAGAACTAGACTATGCGATTGCAATACAGAGTCTGGCATTTACGGACCCACGTGATTGCAGGCAGCTACTAAATTTAACCTGCAGTTCTCTTCGCTGTCTTGTAGTGGCTCTCACGGGTCACTGCCTTATAGTGTGAGAGTAGAGTTCAACGATTTTTACAGGCACTGTGGCTTAGCCGAGGCTTTCTCATATGAAAGTGTTTAAATCTGTCAACTCGAAGATTCACCTAAATCGGGATACTTTTCTTTTCAGATTTAACTGATCTATCTTTTATCAACGTAAAACGGATTTTCCAGTCTATTTAAAAAGCCAGAGAGGTAGCTAAAATAGAGTATTGTCCCTGATATTTTCATGGATCTATACTCCAGATAAGAGTTTTTTTTCAGCGGGACTCTTCGATTGACAGCTACATAATCTAGTCTAACCTAGTTCAAGCTCGTGATCCCATAGAGCACGATTAAAAATATTTTTGTTGAGGCAGATATAGAAATTCATGCTTACTCCAGATATTTGTATGTTCTTTCTAAGTGTTCTTATTGAGTAGTTTTTACTGCAAAGCAGTCAATCATGTTGGCTCTAACAGTTTGCTTAAGAGTACCAATGACATGATCGTTCAATTTATATGAAGTAATTGCTATGAGTGCTTGTTTTACACGAAAATAAATCTTGAAAGTTACCTGCTTATCTTTAGTTGAAACCTCTTCCAATCAAATTTACCACAGGTTGATATACCACCGCCACATTATTAGTATGTTGCAGGTATCAATATATCGGGGTGTTAACATCGTTTTGCACCGCAATTTTGCTAGCACTGAGCCCAAATATCTACCATCACACGATCAACTATATCTCACACTAACATTAAAAAAATATTATTTTGGCACACCGAAGAATGATCATCAGAAATTCAGCTGAGATGACAAAAATTTCATTCGGCAGCATTCAAAGGATTTTTATCAACGAATTTCTTATGAAAAAAGCCTTCGTAAGTTGAGTATCCAGAATGATAGCCGAGGAGCAAATGAAGATATGATTTACTTTAAGGACTAATTTTCAAAAGTACCAAGCAGACAAGTTTATGGTCTCCATTTTTCAGAACGTTATGAGAATAATTAAGTTAAGCTATTAGTTAAGTTTAGTTATTTGAAAAAGAAGGAGTCTTAACAAAAACGTTGTGGGAGCTATTTAAAAAAAAGTGAAGTAAACTACAAACAGGAGTCTTTATGCATCAAGACAACACCTTCACATTCAATACTGAAATTCTAATGGCTATCATTAGCGAAATAGGTCTCAAGCAACCAGAATACTCCTTTTTACACTGAAAAAACACATTGCGCCAGACGACATAATTTATAGACTTCTGGCGCCATGTACATAGTCGATTTGGGGATTGTGATAAAATATAGCGCCACACGCCATAATACATGGCGAAAAAGACATAGGAGCAGGCGCTATTCTTATAGCCCTGGACGCCATGTACTATAGTCCTCCACGCCATGTAACATAGTCCTCCACGCCATGCAGATGGCGTGGAGGGCTATAGTACATGGCGTGGAGGACTATAGTACATCGCGTGAAGGACTATAGTGCATGGCGTGGAGGGCTATAAGCATAGCATGTACTATGGCGTGTGGCGCTATATTTTATCACAAATCGACCGAACTCGACTATGTACATGGTGCCAGAAGTCTATAAATTATGGCGTCTGGCGCTATGTGTTTTTTCAGTGCAATAACGTGCTTTTCGAGCGTAATGATTACGATTGATTTGCAGTTTATTTTTGAATTGAAGTTCTATTCGATTAAAATTTATTTGCAAAAATTATTTGACAACCGGGTCTCAGTTATTTCGATTGATTATCGAAATTTTCGCAGCGTGAAGATCGCTTGCCATTTTATCACGAAGACTTGATCAGTTTTTCTCCCGTTTCTTCGTCCCTTTTTTGGCAAACTATTGGATTTGGAGTATTTCTATTAGCTAAACAATCTTATTGTAGTCAACAAATCTACTACAATAAAATTTCTTCTATACTCAAGAAGCTTGCTGACATTTATACACCTCCTCACACAGTACGGCTGCGAGTTACAATTGGAGTGCTATGAGCCATATTTCATGGCTCATGGCACTATGTAATATGGCGTGTGGGGCCATAATTTCTGCGCCATGTAATTATGGCGCTAGGAGCCATACTGCATGGCTCAGGGTGCTATGTACATAGCATGTGGGACCATAAATGCTGCACCATGTTATATAGAACCACGCGCTATGTAGATTCTGACATTATGGCGCGGGGAGCCATATTGCATAGCTCAGAATACTATGTACATTGTGTATGGGGCCATAAATAATGCGCTATGTTACATAGCTCTGGGCGCCATGTGGATTTTTTTCAGTGTATTTCCATATCAAGCTTCTAGTGCCTTTAGCCTCTTTATTCGACTGAAGAAGTCACTCAAAAGTAGGGGAAAAAACAGCTAGAAATTTACGAAGAGTTATTAAAAATATTATTTTCCGATGTAAATCAGGATTTAGAAAAAGAAGATTAAATGTACTGGCTTGTTGGGATGTGAGTAGAAAAAAAGAAAAGTATGGTTATTTTTAATATTCAATATTAATACATTTAGATCAACCTTCGTAGATATATTTATAACGTTCTATGATGTAAAAAATTTCAAATGATTACATAATGCTTGCCTAGATTGCCTACTTTTTATCCGAGTATTCATGACTTTTGAATTTCAGCTTTATTTTAAAATTATATTATAAAAAATTATATTTTAAAGCATTAAGCTTAAGCAACACAATTTTCACTTTACTTTTTGTAGTATTTCAGCGCAAAATTTAATCGCTTAGCTTTATTGTAGTTAATCAAGCTTCATCGAAAAATCATTTCGCTTCTCCGTTCTCTATTTTTATGCGAAAAAAAACCGTTTCACCACACTGCGTCAAACTCATCTTCGTCAAATTTCAAATGTTTGATGACCTTTTCATGATTTCATTGTAAAACTTTTCAGAACTGTCTCGACTTCAATGAAAATCCATCAATTCATCACAATAGGTGGACAATGCAACAGTTCTATTAAAAAACAATATAACCACTATAAACCAGTGCAGTCAGTGTCTATTGGCATTTCGCGCAAATCGATCGATCACAGCAGGTGACCCATTAACTGTAATACTCAATTTTTTCAACATAAGCATGTATAAGCTAAGCTCATGTACTACACTCAAAACAGATAGGTTTTTGTGTGGAATTTCGATTCCGGAGAGGAAGAAAGTAAATATTTCTTTTGTGATTTTGCAGCAGAAGATCACTCGAAATGATCATGAGAAAAACTTGAATGAACCGCCCAAATGAGCATGAATCATTTGATTCGCAGTCGGTCTTATGTGAGTTTGAAGTAATCAATGTGAAGCGAAATTCTATGATTAAGGGGAGCATAGCAACTATGGTACATTGAAGGTGCTAATGCATTTAGGCTGAGTGAAAACATTTCTGTTTGCGCTTAGAATTCAAAACACAATTTTTGAGAAATATTCAGTAAACAAATGCGTGGAATGCTTGAAAGCTTGACTCGTGCTCTTTTGTAGTACTAGTTTGGAAGTAAGTTCTTTAAATTTCCTGAATTTACACAATCACACCCATCAATACTTTTGCGAAGTATTTACTTGCTTGGGTCAATAATTTCTGTCTTGTGCAGACTAACACATGGTATAATTTAATGGAAGAGCTCCAGAAACTAGGCTATACTTAATTTTTCCATCCATAACTTAAACCTGCTTCTAAATGATTTTCAGGCATGAACTCAAATCCATAGCTCTCTTATCAGCGGCTGCACAGTCACATCTGCTCCACAGGTCCCCTTAAAAGAAATTGAAAAATCACCAACAGCTCGTCAAAAAGATTTCGCGAAAGAAAATCATCTACTTTGAGACTTTTCTCTTTCTCAGTTCTCAAGTTCACATCGCTGCGTATATGTAGCATACGTGGGGACGTGATGTTTAGCCGGCAAACTTGTGGCTAGCCGGTGTAAAAAAGACTTGCTCTTCCTGCTGTACATAAAGGCATAAAATTTATTGTAACTGACTCGCAAGATTCATTTCACATCTGACGATCGCAGTGCGAAGATCAGCACTTTCTTTTCACTCCCGAAAACTATAACACTGTCAGCATCATTTGCAGTCAACCGGCTAGTGACAAGTGTAACGTTCTATTTGCCAGTAAGAATATTTTATCTTTGCATTCGAACAATCTGTGAAGTTAGTGAATGACGTGTGAGTGCATTGGAACCCGAAGCTGAGTTAATGCAATTTAGTGCTGCGACAAAGGACCAGTTCATATGAAAAAAATTGAAATATAATAATCATCAAAGTAAGCAAGCCAGATCTCTGAAACTTGTGCAATAATACTAAAAAAGGTAAATATCCTACAAATATCAATCTATAGTGCTGCAACGGAATAAATAAAAATCCATTTTGTACGCCACGATCGTTCCAGTATTCATTTTCAATATAACATTGCCCATTCTTATTCTCCGATCAATTCACTTAGATTCTATCTTCCAACCATTTTATTAACTGTACTAGCTGCACACTCAATCAATATTGGCTATTTTTTCGCGCAAAAGTCTCTCACGTCTGAGATATTGGACCCAATTGATTTAAGCCGAATTCAAAGATTTCTCGATTTTTGCTGTTATCCACTTACCGCGACTGAGTCAATTCTGCTAAGTGGATTACAAAACTTCAATCACGCTTCGGGTGAAGCCGCGAAAAACAAAAGACTTAGGCGAGTAACCTGTTAGTTAATCGTGAGTGTAAATGAATTTTTCAATGCATGACGCATTTCGCTAGCACATTCTAAGTTACTTGCATGAAATTCTTTTTTGATGCTGATGCTTCGTGTGCAATTGTGAGAAAATTCGCAATGATTGACGGTTGCTGAAAGCCGAACCGCATTGGCATCGATAAGTATATTTTATAGCGTATGCATGAAATGAAGGTACGGGAATAAGGTGAATTCGAGTGAATTGAAAATCGAAAAACTGAATTGAAGAATTCGATTGCAACTCTCAGATGCTAAAAAAAATATTGATAGCACGGTTTCTCAAATTCAACGATCAATTCTATTTGGCTCAGATCGCGCATACTTCGAAGATGATTTCCTTTTCATATCATAACTATACCCATTCATCAAAATTCAAAAGAAATTATTGTGGATTGAAGAGAACTTTTTGACAATTTCTCCATCGTTTTCATTCAAAATGTGAGATAATCGTAAAAAATCACATTTGAGCATCAAAATCGGATTAGTTCTGCCAATTTCAGTTGCCTTGTAGTCCACTCATGAAATCCATGTCAACTCTTTTAGGCGAATGATGTAAACAAGTGTAAATGAGTTGTCTTGGTTCCTGTAAAAAAATATGGTAAAAACAAACATAGTTCGGTTGATTGAAGTGTCGTTAGCATACATTTAATGCCGAAAAGAATTATGATAGAAGTTTTTACGTTGCAAGTAAATTAGATTTTGATTGAGTGAATTTATTAGATAAATTTGCTAAGAAGTTATCACGGTTTAATTTCGCAGTGACCTAACACGTGTGATTTACCTAGATTCAGGATATTAGCATTACTTTTTACTTTTACTTTCGTTTTTATTTATCAATACCAATCAAGCGCATTAAATTGAAATCGTATTACAGATTACTAAGGGATTAGGTTTGTAAAGTAGCCATAGTTTTCTACTTTCATTTCGAAAAGCTTCTTGTTTGGATAGTTAGACGACTTAGTTTTCAATTTCACTTGTGAATTCTATTTGTATTAACTGGTAGTGAAATTAAAAGTATTCGAAAGTCCAAATTCATTTGGTTTAACACATGAAAAATAAAAATTGATGAAAAATAATAGTACTTCAGTAAGATCAAATTTACCCATCAAGAGCTTAGTATTCCAATAAGTATCAAAAAGTTAATCTTCACAATATTATTGATGTATTTTTTGTTGACTAAGTCGACTTTTTTTTAGAGCAAGCAATGATTCCAAATTAGTGTGTCATTTAATCTATGTTTCGTGAAATGTCGGGAAAGTTGACCAAAATGTTGAAAATTCACTTTGCAAGATGTAAAATGAATTCGTATTCAAAATGTAATTGATAAATTTGCTATTCTGATGAAAGAAGGTTTCCTAGCGTGTGAGAATGACCAATTGCATTGATACTATTGTGTTGGTTTGAGCAAAGACATCTTTAAGCATTCACAACAAAACGAACCATTCTACTAGTATCGTACTATTAAGTATACTCAATACCTTCTTTATATTGAAAATATTAAAAAAATTAACTCCCAAGCAAGTTATGTAGTGATTGAGAATTGAAGCTGCGTCTGGGATGAAAAATTGTATAATGCTTTGATTTTTTTGGCGTGCTCAGAATTAGCTTCATAATCGTGTAAAATGAAAAAAAAACATTAAATGAACTTCATTAATTAAAGTAATCTGACTTTTTTTAGTTTTCGAATCCAAAAAAAGTTTTTTTTAATCAATTTTTCATTGTATTTTGAGAACGATTTTGTCTTTTCTTTTGTATTGTCGGCCTATTCACAGGCTGATGGCAGGATTGCATAAAAAATAACGATATCTGTCTGATAACTTCAAATAATTAGTTGGAATGTATTTAAAAATTTGAAATCCAGCTCTCACTTTCATTGCCACCGAAAGCTTCCCATAATTTTTTGAAATGCTTGTTGTGTTGTTAAATAGAAAACCGTACAAATAAGAAGATATGCTAATACGTTACACAAATGATATAGGTTTTCATCTAAATTATGAACCTTTATAACTGAAACTGGTAGAATTAGTTTATTTTTCAAGTAATCTTTAGGGATTAATCCAATTTGAAAATGAGTTCAATACCATTACATGAAACCTTTAATCCATATTTCAATAAAAATTTATATATAAATATTTTAAATAGAGTCTAAAAAAATCAGACTTTTCTCAAGAATTTATGGCAGGAAAATATTTTCTTTAGCTTCAAGAAAATTTCAGTAAAATATTGTGAATATTTTATCAGATTTGGATTAGTATACAGACATTTTTCATTCTTCTTTTATGAGCAGTAAGTTTATACTTTTTCCGAATGAAAAACTTCCCATATGAATAGAATGGAACAAAAAAATATTAATAAATATATAAATAATACAGAATATTATATTAATATTATGATACAAGTATGGTGTATAAAAAAAATATTGTGAATACTTTTTAACCAAAAAAAGCTATTGTACACAAAAGCTGGAATACTTCTTTCAACGAAACGTCATGAAAAAAGGTAGAAAACTGAAATTCAAAGATGCTTAGGATGCTTAGGATACAATAGTTAAGCAAGTTTAAGCAAGTTCGAAAATTGAGTCTATTCAAAAACATATACTAAACCTCAAAAAAGGACAATAAATACCGAAGTCACTAGTAAACTTAAAATCATAATAAAAATATTTGTCTTTTATTTCATTACCTTTCTAGTGCGAGAACTACATATGAATAAGTTTATTGTGTCCCACATAGGTTCAACATTATGTTCTTACATGTATATATGAATATAAATGTGCAGATTTAAGTGCGATTAGATTCATCGAAGAAAATAAACAGAGCAATATTTATTATTAAAGTAATTGTTCTAAAACTTCCTTAATTTAAGGGGGAAGCTGATCGCAAAATGCAAGAAATTAGATTTTCTGATATTAACGTTTTATTATACCATGATATTTTTGGTCATTTTTAGCAAATCTGCATTGTTATTTATTATAAGAGCAAAAGGTCTAATAACAAAATTTGAATTAAAAAAATTCTTAATTCTTCACCTGCTTCTTATAGCGTACCCTCTGCATCGACTGGTTTTTGTTTTCAAAACAAAATAAAATTACAAAAATTAAAATTTTTATAGCTTATTGAAAACAACTTTAAAATTTTTAACGGTTAAGTTGTACGTGATTGTATTGCAAACATTGAAAGTTTTGTATGCGATTCTGAGAGACCTGCCGCTCTTATAATAAGGTAAACTATATGAATAAAATAGTGTCGAACAAATCTAACTTTTTTTTGGAAACAAGTGGTTGAAGCTGATGTCAATGTAAATAATTAGTGTTGTGCCAGGTCTCAATAAGTATACAGAAACAACAGCCATATAATTTATTTTAAAAAAATATTCAATTCACGAATACAAAGTTGAGCATTGATATTATGATGAATATAAAAGCCATAACAATAAATTAAAATAAAAGAAAACGTTTTAGAAAAAGTTTGAAAATTTAAAATAAAACACAGAGCATAAAAAAATTGAGGAACTGGCTGATAAATCAAATTAAAAACAAATATAACATAATTTGTTGAAAGAGAATGCAACAATTTAACTTTTTAAGCAAGTTTCATACAAAAATAAAATGGGCTCTATTGGAAAATATATTGAGGTTTGAACTAACCAACGTTTTAAGTCAGTCTAAAAAATGTTATTAAACTAAATCTAATTTCTTTTATCAAATACTTGAAAAATATATTTTTTTTTCAAGTTCACAACAGAGCCCGGTAAAACATTCCTTTGGACTGATTTTCAAGGAAAATCTGTACACAAAATAACTTCACCCGAAAATTTAAAAGAATATAAATAATTCTCAGGACCACGTTATCTGATCGAACTTTCCGAAAGCATTGATGTGGATAAGAATAAGATCTGTAATAATTTTATATCAATAAGTCTTTAGTATTTTGCGACAGTGGGTATTTCATTGAGTTTTTATAAAAAAAAATATAAAAACATGTATACAAAATGAAAATTGTGCATGTTCTAAACTTATTTCTGACTATGATTTGAAAACTATTAGCCCCATGCGGTCACTGAATGCTAAAATGTAAACCAATATTTTTTTTTATAAATATCATGATACGTGGACTTTCCCCGAAAAGCAAGAGATCATTATGAAGCTCTAGAACATGTTGGTCTCTATGTGCTGTCTAACTCATAGCTACGGAGCGCAAAAAGGTTTTTTTTTCGCCCTGTCAGTTTCAAATTTTCCAAATATTTTATCCCCAAGCACAGAAACCTTTCGTAAAATTACTTATTTTTGAGAACTGTTGGTATTTAGTAAGACTAGGTTTAGTAGAATTTTTTTTGAACATGAAGAAAACTCTGCGGCTGTGCTGGTAGCTTGAAATAAATGCATCCCTATAAACTTTGTCTTCCAATACAGCTATTAAATCAAAACGGAGCTCAGAATACAGAATGATTTCAGAATGAAACAAATGTGTTATACTTTTGGCTGTGATGCTCTGATAGGATTGCCCGCACCAGGCATTTCCATTAATTTTATACTAAGAGATATAGCACTGAATTTTCATACGATAAAACTTGTTCTACTGTCCGACAAAGCTATTGAATCCAAACAAAATTCACATAATAGGATGTTCTAGTTGAAAAAAGGTCTGATAAATTTGTAGTAACTAAGCAATTAGGCTATTTTGTGTCTGAGATTTGCCGCCATTACATTTATAAATAGCAAGTTTAGTAAAAAAATGCTTACGAAATCTTCATATTTCTTCTGCTCTCCTTGAGTCCTATACCTTAAAATTATGACGGAATTTCGAAGAAAATTACTATTTTAACCACTTTCTCACAAACGTGGATTTATTTTACATAAACATCAATGTGTCCTGGCAATTTTAGCTCAATCTGATGACGCAACCATGAGTTATAGTTACTAATTTGGTTTGAACTAGTTAAACTATCTCTATTCCTTTGGCATCGACAAGTATTTTAGTGATTCTATTAGGTATCCTTATAATACAGATGCCAAAAAATGAGAAAACGATGTTGCAAAAAAAAAAACTAGTCCAAGATCTGAATTTAAACAGGTTTTGTTTGGTTTTGGATCGTTTAGTTTTGGATCGTGTGCTAAAACATGCCTCTTTTGCCGCATCTGTCAAAGATAGCTCGGCGTGCTTGCGGCTTATCATGGAAGGTAATCAAACAATCCAATGCTTGTGCCTTATTTCCATTCTTTTGTTTATATGACTAATACGCTCTTCATTTAGTACTTAAAAAGTTTTTGCATGGATTTCTATCCTTTATGACTTTGGCGGTTTTGTTGCTGCCATCGCCGTTGCAGTTTCGGAGTCAAAGGTCGTGCAAAGTTTTGGAACTTTCAAACATTTTCGCTGCAGCATCTTTACCTTTCTAAAGGATTCTTCATGGTTTCTTTAACATTTATCAGCTTCTGCCATGTACCATTTGGGGCATTTCACGTGAAGCTGACAATGGATTTCGTTCATATTGTGCATAATGGTACTTATAGTAGATATGAATGTGGATACATAATATTTGTTTTCTATGAGGTTTAGTTGCCGAGTTATGGGCTTCTGGAAAATTGAAGAAGGTGATGAAAGGTTTTTTTGGAAACCGATTTTGAGATTAAAAACAAAATTCAAAAATATTAAACATGTTGATTGTTAAAGAAAATCACCTGTTCTTTTCAATTTTAAAATTAGATTTGCAAAAATAAAATATTTACCTGTGTAAAACTGGAAGTAACCATTTTAACTCAATATTTTAATAACTTGGACCAGGGGAATTTTGTTTATTTTTATAACAAAACAGAGCTTACAGTATATTTATTTTATCATAAAAGCTTTAGAATGGGATGGCCAGTAGTTTGGGAGATAGGTGAGCTTCAGTACATACAAATCGTGTAAAGCGTGGTACCCGGAGCTTGCTTAGGACAGCTATGCGATTAGTGGCGCAATCTCTTAGATGAAAAAGGTTTTATTTTCTCATGTAACCCTATTTAATATATGTGGCGTCTATATAATATATATGACGCCAAGCCATTTCGAATTTCCCGTAATTTTTTGAGTTATTATCCTGCGTTTGCAGTGTCTATTACTTTCTTTGATTAGCTAAATAGTTTTGATTGTGTGTATTATGTCTCCGTACACATATCGATGTTTCAATCCTTCCGATCTGAAAGTTGATGGGAAGGTTAAAGACCTAAGAAAAATGCCAAGAATATTAGCAGGGAAGTGGAGATATTCATCTGATGTTAACGTATGTGGAAGCTGAGAGAAAAAACCTGGTCGTAGAAACACCTCCAGTAATTAAAAAAATTACTAGTTTAAAAAACGATAGTCCAATTGTAAAAATTGTGAAATAAACTCATTTTTCGATTCACAAGCAGTTTTTTTCATTAAGTAAATCAGCATTAGCAATTTTTTGGTATTTTAATAATAGTGATATATAATAGTATAAAAAAACACTTACTAGCCTTCATAATTAAGCTTCTGGTACCACGCCCCATACGATTTCTATGTATTGAAATTCACCTATCTCCTAAACTACTGGCCATCCCATTCTAAAACTTTTATGATAAAATAAGTATACTTTAAGCTTTGTTTTGTTATAAAAATAAACAAAATTAGCCTGGTTCAAGTTATTCAAATAACGAGTTGAAATGGTTATTTCCAGTTTTACATAGGAAAAAAAACTATTTTTCCAAATCTAATTTTAAAATTGAAAAGAACAGTTGATTTTCTATACTTAACAGCATGTTTAATGTATTTTAATTTGTTTTTAATCTCAGAATCTGCGTTAAAAAAAAACCTTTCATAAGCCCATAACTCGGTAACTAAACCTCATAGAAACAAAAACTTGTGTGTTCACGTTTATATCCTCTAGAAGTACCATTATGGAAAATATGAACGAAATCCAGAACTTCGACTTTTTTTCATTGTCCGCTTCACATGAAATGCCCTATTTTCCATACTAAGTTGTTCAATCTTCCAGTGCATGAAAGACTTACAGTTCTTTGGCTTCACTTCAACATCGACTATTTTGCCTGCAAATCTTCAAACCAATGACGTTATTCTGAAAAATAACGTAGATCTGTACCTTCTTCATCACCAGAAACAGTTATCCATTCGAATTGTCCATTTTTTTCGCTTTTTATGTATAATATTGAAAATAATTTTAAAACACTAAGTCCACACATTTATAAATTCTATTAGAATGTTAGCGTATAAGATCAAGGATACTTCAATAAAGTTTAGCCAGCATTGATAAGCCATCTCAATTAGGCGACTAATTTTGACTTTTATTCAACCTTTTTTTCTGAATTTCTCTGACAGTATTTCGCTCTTGACCAAGCGACGACAGTTTTGACGCTTGCCTTTGGAACTGCCAAGCGTCCAAACTGCTAGAACTCACGACTCTATTTTCGACAACATCTACTGCGGCAACTGTTACAACTCCAAATTAATAATCTCTGTAAAGAAAATGGTTTTTTTTCAAATTATTCAGACTAAGGAATAAAATTTCGTTCTGTAGCTATCTATTTACCGTCATTGTATCTTATTGGTTTTTATAGATCAATAAAAACTATGAAATTATGCTTAATGGAAATTTTCGTGAATAAACAAACGAACGAACAAGCAAATAATAGCTCGTTATTGTTCCTGTTTGTCTTGCTACGTCAAACAGTAATGAGATTTGAATAAACGTTGTTTTCCAAACAACAAACTATTTATCGCTTGGAAATTCTAATAAACATATTTGTGAAGAGTAAAAGAAACAAAACAAAACAAAATAATATTACGAATGCAAATTCAAGCATCCGAGAAATGGTTAACTAAACAACAACTAAAAATACGCATACGAAATGTTAATACAAGAATAAAAATGTAAGTAACAAAATCAACGAAAATGCAAATCAGAATATTTTGTCTCAAAAATAATATTTATTCATATAGAAATGAGTAGATTTAGATGAAACAGATGCAAGTCACGTCTCGTATTATTATCAATATTTCAACGAAAACGAACTATTCAAAGACGTGGAATATATATCCTGGAATAGGGTTTGTTGAATTTGATGGAAATATTGGAAAGCTATTAGTTTTTTGTATATTTTTTTGAGTATTTAATAAGCTGCAACGGGAAAAGATTGCACATTGTTCTTAAAATGTAAATTCGTTTTTTTTCTCAACAAATCGCAGCTGTATTGAAAATATACATGCCATACAAGACAAAAACATAATTTGCAGTTTTACAATTCGTGCCAATAATCCACCTCCAGCTAACCAAAACGAGGTATGCCTATACCTCTGCATTTTGGCATCGAAAGCCCTAAAAATAAGAATAATATTTCAATCTTCTTAACTTTGAAGGTTAAGTCGGAAACTGCTTCAAAACAGAATTAATTGGATTTCTTCTAGCGCATCTTCCAATCAACACACTCTCAAACTCTATTTGCCTGAATATGTCGAAGCGAAATCTCTAGCTGAGTTTGTAAACATTTCAACTAACACCAAAGCATATTCTTCCGTCCAAACTACTATATCATAAATTAAGACATTTCAATACGGATTAAGCTATTGATATTCCAACTCAAAAAATAGCACGCGAATAATTATCATGTTTTTCAATCGACAAAGAATAAAAACTAATCTGATTTAAATTTTCAAATTCAATCGCTTAATAATCACCGAAATGAGTGAAAAACGCAAAATGATTGAGGAAACCTAATTTTGCCTATTCATTCAAATAGCAATGCGGGTGGGATGTGAAATAAAAATTTGATTGGGATGTGTATTTAATCCGAGAAATGATTGTGATTGACATTCCAGATTTTAAGATAGTTTTGCTAATATGCTTGAATCTAAAATTAGTTGTTGGAGTCAGACTAGATTTTATCTTCATGTTTTTTTTCAAGACACAATCGACAAATCAGCATTAGTTTTCAATAAAATTGACGCTTCTCACGATCCATTTTCAATAAAGTAGAACGCGGTTGATGGAAGATCAATGAAGGAAAACGAACGTTAATCAAATGCTGATAGCAACTTTGAAATTCAGATTTAGTGCATAAAGCTTTTGTTTGCTTACAAATCGAGTAAATATATATGTTGCTCTTTCAATAATTTCTTTGATCTGGAGTAAGAACTTTTTCTAAAAAAGCGTAAATCAGGATTTTCGATATTTTGATTTCAAAAGCTTGTGACAGTATGTCGTTGAAATGATAAATTGCTCAGTAAATCAATGTATTATTTCATTCAATTTCAAAGCAATTCAATTTTGAAATATTTGAATTTTAGGGAGAAGAGTTATATGCAAAAAAGTATTAAAAAAAAATGTTATAATAATTTCAAAGGTTTGAATCCAAAATGACGATAAAATGTTTAAGATTCGCATTATGTTTTCTGAATAAATTTCTAAATTCATTCCACACAATTTTACAATATCGTAGATTTATTTCAAACCTTTCTATCTTACATCACTATATATTACAGACACTAGATATTTATTCGATAAGAATTCATTGAGAAATATAGTCTACAATCAAAAAACAAAAGATAAACAAAACTTGAATTCCAAGCATTTTTCAATTTATGCAAAAATGGTTCACCTACGTCAAATAATGTTAATTAACGTTAATCAGAATCAATCGAAAAACCGTTTACATTCCCTGAATACATGAAAATTACCTCGATTAACCTGAATATATACGCATGGTATGAAAATGATAGCACTTAGCATTGATTAGCAATATCTATCAGTTTAGAGATGGTTTTGATTTGAATTTTATGCAACCAAGATCAAAATAACTTTTTCTGATTACAATAATAGTGAGTTTAGCAATAATGTTTGAACCCGTAATAAATAAGTTGATATTATGTCGATATTAGAAAACTAAAACAAACTACATACTTATGTCGGTAGCTGAAGAATTTGATGTGTTATAGCTTTTGACAAACACAAAGCTTTGATTTGGCTTTGTTTTGCGAATTAGTCAAAATCAAAGCCATATGCTGATTTAATAGGTTACATGTGTAATTGAAATTAGTTGCCCTTCATTAAATTTATTCTCGAATCAGGTATACTTACAAAAATTCAAGTTGATAGATAAAATCTGCTAAATTTAATGATAGTTGACCTTTTTATTGGAAGCTGTTGGTCGGATGATTAAAATGAAATAGCCACACAAGGCACTTCTAATTTTTCTATACTGATTCCGTTTAAGCTTTTGCACTTTTTTGCATTGGATACTCGTATATTTCAGAAATTTTGTTGACTGTTTCTTGCACGATTTTGTCACTTGTGAAAGTTTTCAATAACAATTCAGCGTTATTTATCTTATTTCATTTATTATCTATTACAATCAATTTGTTTTTACTAAAGTATCATTTTCAAAATCGATAAAACATATTCATATCATATTTCATAAATTTTTCAGCATTTGACCTTTATTTAAGCACATGATCGCATTTTTTAATGGTATTAATGTAAAGTTGATCTGAATCTTTGTCAAAATCGATAAATGAAATGTAAGGTTACCCAAATCCATCTGAAAAATGATGATCAACAAATCTTTAAATTAGCGCCCAATGTGGGCTCTTCAAAATGTTAGCTTCTCAACATATAGAAAATCGTTTTGGATACTTAAAGTGCAAGAACAAGTTCGATTTTTTCTTGATTTTCGGAGCAGTTGGTTCAGTAGCAAATCTCATAAGTCAATGACTTTGCTTAGGAGGAGGGGATTTGGAAGAAGAATTAGCCACTTTGATTTTCAAAATACCGACAAGTTGAGATCAGCATATCTCCTCAAGATGAAAGATTTGGTGAACAGAAGCAGCTGAAAAAATACTTCGAGTAGGCAATTATAACTTTTGTACGACATTGAGATCTAAATCATAGTACGGAATTCAAGCAGAGCTCTAAATTTCATGTAAAGTATACTAGAAGTATACTAATAATTTTGTAAATTTAATGCGAAGTTTTGTGGTAAATTTTATGAATAATAATAGATTATAATAGGTGGCAATTTTCCATTATTTTACGAGTGAAAATCAGACTAGGTTAGGTTATAAAAGAAGGTTGCTAACCACGTGGCTAGCATTAGGCTCATTTGCCTCCCCTGGCTAGTTAGAGCTGCCACGTGACCACACCGCTAAATTGAATCAGCTGATTCAACGTACCGATACGCAGAACGGTACAACGTAGCCACCTCTGGTAGCTCTTAACAGTTGTAACCAAGGTGTTTATTATTTAGGGCTTAGCAATAGCCCTATGTCCTGACTACCCTAAAATGGCATTTACTTCCATCTCAAATCTCTTGCATAAATTGCTGTCTGTTAGTCTTGTACTATTCGCATGAGATGTAGTAATGCACTGCCAAGTGTACTGGCACACCATTACTCTCAAACTTTTTTGCTGAGTTTCAGCAATTTCCTGCTTTTGCTTGAATCGGATGATGACTATAATGTGTTGAATACCCTACAATCCTACCTGTTTTCCCATTCAAACTTTAGTTTAGCCCATATGGCTGCACCTAGTTTACTTGTAGTGTCAGTAAATGGAAATGGTACAGTAAAACAGGGGCTATTTATAGCTCAGAACCTCACCTCGCCACGTTGTCAGCTTTATCGTTGCCCATATAATCTGTATAGAAGTATAACAGACCCTCTGCACGAGTTAACGATTCTCGAAGAGCATCTGTAAGACGCAAGAGCAAGAATGGTTATCCTACTGAGAGTGCAAATCGTCACTATGCGTATAGCATATATTTCAGACGTATAGCATAAATTTTCAAAAGTCTATAACACAGGCGAAGGTTCTGATCCGTAAAATAAACTCTTGAGTCCATCTTTGACCTGTCCCTATTGACGTATTTGACCATCAACTACCTTCATCATTTAGTCTATTTTTGTGGATTTCTTAAACTAGAAGATCGTGTCAAGATATATTGTTTTACTTGATTGGTATATGTCCTCAGTCTCCGGCATTCTGTAAGAACATGGTTGGGGTCCAATTGATTTGAGTTGTACTACATGCCTGAGCTTTAAGCACGCACTTCTGAACCGATCCAATGAAATCAGCCTTGGAATCATGCTTATCCACCCATCATGCTTCTGTTAATTAATATTCCCAGTATTGTTAGTTCTTTGATATTGGTCTTGCACTTACTGCCTTTCACCACAAAACCGCTTGATTAACCAAAATTGGCCCCACTGCATACATGAATATATAGAAGGCTGCCCGATGTTTAACCCTTGAATGGTACCCATGAGTAATTTTTACTCACATGCGGTATATATTTCGTCGCGCATCAGCCAGTTGGCTACTCTGACTGCTATGAGGCTAGAAGGTATATAATCTTTTTATGTTTAATGATAAAGTAAAAAATGTACACAATATTATTGTGTTCTTCTTTTTAGTAAAAACATGTACCTAAAATCATCCAAAAAATTACCGTACCATTTTAGGGTTAAGAGCCCAGGTACTAGAAGAGGCAAATGGGCACGCAAAAAGTGCTACGCGAGCCTTATTTATTTGGTACTTCATGCTATCTCCTCAGTTCAGTTTCCTATCTAGCATAAGGCCCAAATATTTAACATTATAAACAAATTAAAGTGCTATTTCGTTAAGGGTAGAAGTGGCAATAGCCTGTACTCTGAGTTTCCTTATCAAGAGTACATGTTCGATTTTTTTTGTCAGGTTGGACCCTAGGACCCGTTTTCTGGCCCAGATTTAGATGTGGGCTAGGGCCGATCGTATAAGATCCAATAAAGTTTGTGGAAAAGTACCAATCAAAAGTACACAATGTCATCGGCATCCGCTACCACCTCAAAGCCACTGGCCCTCAAATTCTCTAGTATCTCGTTGCCTGTCAGGATCCATAAAAAGAGTGATATAACCTCTCTTTGTGGAGCTCACGTCCCGACAATTCTCTCCGCTTTGGCCTCGAAAAAAGTGGCTAAACTTTTCTTGTTTTTGAGCGAACCCGATTTAAAGGTCGTCACAGTCAATATCAAACCAAGACATTAATTATATTCGCAACTGTGACATTGATGGAAGTCCTCTCAATGTCTGCAAAGCCTGCCAACGTGAATTTCTTTTGCAGTAACGATTTTCCTATAGTGCCGGCTACTTTATATTTGATGGATTTACAAACCGGACGGCCAGTGGATTGTGCGCAGTTGGTTGTTCCGAGATGCCGTGCTAGCCAATTCCTGAAATTTAGTTAGAACAACTAGAACAACTACCTGTTGAATAGACGTTACACATCACGACAATAGTTCTTTGAAATTTACTTGCAAAAAAATACTTGAAAAAATACAACGGAGGTGATTTGGCCTCAAATCTATCAGTTGATTAAAATCACGTGCCTTGGTCGCAGTGAAAGCATAATATTAGCCTCAGAACTCGGAAAATGCACGTCGCCTGATTTTCCAGTTTGCCTTTAACATTGCCACGGAAAAAACAATCAAGCAATTTGTATGAGTTTATTCAGGATCGAGTTATTTGTCAATATGGCCGTGGTTCTCCACAGCGGGATGATGCCGATTCCATGAATATACTACTTGAATCGTGTTATTGCTGCATAAATACCGGAAAAAAACTGCAAGGCAGAATAGAACTGCCAAGCCCAAGCCTTTATAAAGACGCGCGCACTAGTTCGCGCACTAGTTCGGTATTTTTCTAAAACGCGCACTAGTTCGGTATTTTTCGAAAAACCCCATGAAAACTGAAAAGTTGCCCAAGTCGCTGTTTTCCAGGAACATTGTACACTGGTATCTTTATAGCGAAACAGTTCACACTTCTTTGGACTTAGTTCTAGAAAAAAAAATGATTCAACGGGACGAAAAATAAGCACTTATTCTAATAATTTTCGGGCAACGGTGATTTTTTTTGGCGAAAATAGATTTTGACAGTTTATCGATAGTGGTACAATCAGTATATGGCGGCGCAGTTTCTGCAATATACTATTAAATATGATGGAATTTGTATCATGGTAAGAGGGATATTTCCAACTTTGATTGATATTCACTGAAGAAGAGGGCAGATTACCCCTGAAATATCGATATCTATCAAGAAGTCAAAATAGATCTAGCTTCTAAAGAGCAAAATTGGTCTTCAATTTAAAATATTTGGTTTTGAAAGCTAAAAAATTGGATCAGATTAAATCAAAAATAAAACCAAAGTACACAGTTTTTATTTATGTAATTGAGATGCTGGTTCGTCTTAAACTGAAATGATGTTATTGTTTTGTGCTGTGTCACGTTGTGGCTGCAAATGATAATATTGGCATGTCGTTTTCAGGCGCATTTTTTGATATAATCAATCAGTGTAATTAAATTTGTTCTGTTCGGGCTCGGCTAATTTCGGCAACAATGACTGAATAGGCAAAAAAGTGATCTGACACAATTCGAAACGGCAGATCCACGACGCCACACAGCGCAACACACACCAATACACCTGACTAGTGTAATCACCTGATTGAAAATGCACAGCAGGGATTATGCTACATGGCACCTCGGCACAATACATCAAAATAGTGTAAATAAGCGCGAAATTATTTAAAATTAATATATAAGCTCAACAATGTTACCTAAAATAGATGAGGAGGGGCACTTTTTTCCTTGATTTAGGCGCGGTTAATATTTCAAAATTGAGAAATCACTACTAATAATGTATACATTATATGTTTATTCGGCTTAATCATTTATTTGGCCCCAGAGGAACAAGGGCACTAATTAAAGCGCGAGATTTGGAAAACTAATCAAACATCTTCAAAAATTGCTGCAACTGCTACTATCTTTAACCAATGGTTTCACTTGTCCCATCATCTTGTTGAAACAAAATGTCAGCCAGAATAATATTGAGACTAAAATTTTAAACCCAATCCGATCCGAAAAAGATAAGATAACTTGCAGCCGTCCGTTGTTGATAGGTATCAGTTAGCAAATCGATTTATTAAAATTTATGGCTCAACGGAGTCATCTAACCAAAAGTGTGGGAAGTTTAAACATAGCTGTGGATTGTGGTTGCCAATATCAGGAGTTTCTCCAGAAAAATTCAATCAGCAAGCATAAATAGTAAATATGTAGTATTCGCTTAACGTTCGCCGTTCTATATGGATGTGGTTTTAAACTTTTTGGCATGTCTATGTTTAGCTGGGAGGTCTTCATGCATATTTTGAGCGTCCGCATATGTACACGATTTATAGCAATCAAATCGATTTGAAGCGATTAACAGATGCCAAAAACTTGAGAACTACTATTTGGATAGTTTGCTGGATGGTTCCAGGGTTCTGCAAAAATGAAGTCTAAAGCAAAAAAGTGATTGAAGAATTTTTACAGAAGATAACTTCAACCTTGGTGTATCGGATTTTTTAATAATCGAGTTTAGGCCATGACAGACGGCAAATATCATCTAACACGCAATTACAATCGTTCAAGTTACCCAAACAAAACTATCAGCAAACATTATAGCAAATAAACTTAAACAATAGCAATAGTTTATCACAAGCACAAATCTGATCTCCAGACATAACACCTCCCTTGAGCAATTTACTTTGTGTAATTGGTTTAGCTACAGTTTTTTGGTTAACAAATGATTACATATTCCGAACTCACATTTGTTTCTGAATTTGGTCGAGAGTTTTTTCGTAGTAGACTTCAGACACTTTTCTAGATAAGTGCAATCCTGGTTGCACCAGTTCTTCAGAAACCATTTTCCCCACGATTTAATCGATGTTAAATCTACGTAAGCCGAATTGCAGTCATCAATAATATAGTACGGTTTTTTACTCGAATCGATGTGAAATCGTAATTAGGTTAGAATACCGCTTTAGCAGTTGGCCTGCTCACATTCGTGAATGCGTCTAAAAGTGCAGATCGAGTGAATATTTGCCATTCACCACATTCCTTTCCGATTTCCGCAAAACACAATTAAAGCCCACAGACAATCGAATTTATATCTGCAAATTCTCGAACGACTCCCCACAACACGCTGTACATTCCTTCCTGACCACTAATTAACAAGTTTCCATTTTTCCCATTGTTTGCGCTTCTAATTCCTTGACGTGATGCTATCGGATATTTTTCAAAACTAACGACTCCACTCGATTCACTTCGATTTGATTTGGAGAACAATTGAATGTATGTACATATGTACCTACGCATCCACACAGATGATGCTGTGGAGCCATTAACGTGTGGCTACCGGGTAAGCATAATCACCAGCGACACCGGCACACCTCAACTTATCGTAATTTTGAATAGGAGTAGCTAGCTGACTGGTGCTGTGTTACAGTGGCTGCACAGAAGCAGATAATCGTATGTAGAATGTAGTTTTGATAGCTGCACTTAAGGAGCCGCGCTAACGCCAAACGCCTTATGTGGTTACCATCACGTCTCCGTAGCTTTGAGATCAGCTTACAGCCTGAGACCAAATGGATGATGGTTAGTGATACGTTGGTCAACGGCAGGTCGTTAGCTGGGATCGGATATGCCAGTTTGGATACATACCTGGCTGCGCAGCATGGCACATGTGCTGTACGTGTTTTTTCAGTGTCAAGTCGACAAGAGTTTCACTGGTCTGCGAAGTGCACATGATTCTACGATTGCCGTCATTAACATCCCAAGTGATTGTGTCTGTTTATAGTGTTTATTCTGGCGGTTTCCGCAATTCGTTCTATCCAAATATACTTATTTGGTGTTTCGGTGCCTTGGGTTGAGGATGATCAACAAAATCAATGATATTTCCCTTGAATGAATATACAAATAAACATTCTATGAGCTGTGTTTCTTAATACTACGAAAATTTATTGTTTTTCGCATATCGATTCACTTATCTTCGGCAATTTTTTTTTTTAACTATAATTATTTTGCATACAAGCGCATACTTTTGGTGTTCAGTAACATAATAATGGTGCAAAATGCAAAGATGTAATTATTTCAATTTCCATGATCATACTTCTTCGCTGATTTGAGATCCCTTAAATCAACTATTATCCAGGGCGAGAAAGTCCCATGAACGCAACCGCATATTTTCCTTTGTCAAAGCAGCGAAGCACATTTACATGACATGCGAATTTAACAATTCATTTGTTATGTTAACCTCAAAAACACTTGTTGACAATAACAATTCAATTTGCACAAAAAACGACCACAACTTCATCAAATCTTGTTGAACTGCCATAAAATTGATGATGAATGTGACTTGAAATGGTTCGATCATTCAATAAATCATAATGTTTACAGTGTCACGACGAAGAAAGCTCAGCCTATATTACGGTAATTTTACATCAGTTGACCCATGATGATCAGTATTTTATTATAGTGTTGTTTATTTTGAATTGTTATGAGCGGGCGAAAGTATTTTCTTGACGATATATCTTCTAGAATTTCAACGAGACCGTAGTTTTCTGAGCAATTTAGAAAGTGCTAATTGACCATACCGACATCATTACTCGTTAATTAGCATAGAATAAATGTTGAAATAATTTTCTGATGAGTGGATTCGGATGTGAAAACAAAAATCTGTGGCTTGAAATTTGAGCTTTGACACTTATCGCAAAAGTGTGAAAACAAGAATCGAATTGATGACTGTTTGAATAGTCTGTGTCTAGAGCAAGTAAAGAAACCGGAAAAGAATAGAAGAAATACATTTTCAATTTGACACAAATCTGTGAAAATAACTTACTCTTGGAAGGCTATTATTTAAATTGAAACATTTTGTTTGATGTTGTATTTCGATCTTGGTCGTAAACTTTCTTGATTTTGGGTATGATAGAACTATCTATCGTATTTTGATGACGGAACTGATTTAAATATTGCTGTGTTTTTGGCATTTAGGAAAGCACTTAGGTATACCAACGTGTGCAGTGCACAGAAGTAATAATTAATTGCGATTTTTTTAGTACAGTCAAGCTCAGCTTCGAATTTTTACAAATCCTGAAAAACCTAAAAAAAAACAACAATAATAAATATAGTTTTTTTTTTAAATTTATTTAATATTTAACAGGTTTACCAATGTAATGTAAATTTTGATTACAGCCTTAATAATGTTGCAATCAATAATGTTGACAATGTCATCGACCTCGGAGTTACTTTGAATAAAAAGCTGCATTTTAATTTACACTATGGCAAAGTCTTAAGCAAGGCTAATAACTAGCTTGGATTCATCAAAAGACGTGCCAAGGCATTCAAAAACCTATGGGTCACGAAGTCTTTATACAAAGCTCTAGTTCGGCTATTGCTCGAATATGCATGTATTGTCTGGGACCCTACCTTTGATGTCCATAGCGATAGGCTCGAATCGGTGCAGAAGCAGTTCTTGCTTATTGCGTTGAGAGATCTGTATAATCCTTACGAATTTGATAATCTACCTTCATACAGATACAGGCTGAATTCCTCCTGTTTTACTTTTGATGTTATTAGGGGCTTGATCAATATTGTGTCCCTGTCCAATAAGATCACCTTCAACAAATCAGTAAGGCAGACGAGGCACACACGTTTACTGAATGAATACCGACACCACACAGTTTACGCCAACAATGAGCCAATCAATAGACGTTGCAAAATATTCAATAGCCTCAACCATTTCCCGACCTAGGTTTAAAACTGCTCTGACTAAGGTGCTCACGTCATGAATGCCCTATCCAAATCCCTACCAAAGATGGTTATATTTTTAAAATACTTTCATTATTGTATATTGTACAAAATTTTATAAATTATTAAATATTAATTGCAAGTGTTTTTTGTACGCCTTGTTTGGTTGAAAATAAAGAAATGATTCCTACAGAAAATACATTTACGAAATTATTAAAAATAATTAATCGATCGAAAAAGCCGGCATTTGAACATTTCAACGGTTTGATTAAAGTCGAGCATTTGATACGCTGAGCTAAAGCTTCGGGCTATTGCGCAGGTTGGTTCAATTCATCCATAATTGTTCTTATGAAATGGGACGAATAATGATGACTACGGCCACCGTGGCAAACACGAAAATTTATTTTTGGTAGCAATAACTTAAAGCTCACGTTTCCAGTGAGTAACTTCGCAGCGAATAGAGCTTTAGAATTTTGAAGTTGAGTTTCAACAGTGAGCATAGTTAATAATTGAAAGTGGTTCCCATAAGGAGGTAAGCGAAAAGGATCAGACCAGCGGAAAGAACTAAGAACAGAACTAAGAACATACTCAATGCGATCTATATGCTCCTTATAATATGAAGACCACATCAACTGCCCATACTCTAGGATAGGGCGAACCAGAGAGCAGAACAGGATTTTGGTCACACGGATGGCATTGAATTCTATAGATTGTTTTTTTAAGAAGTCAAGTGCTGAGTTGGCTTATATTATTATTGAGGCAATATGGTCATTAAAAGTAAAATCAGAATTCAATAGTACTCCTAAGTCACGAACTTTATTGGAACTAGCGAATAGAGTGTCAATTAAAGAGTAATTAGAATCAATGGGACATAATTTGTGAGAAAAAGAGGTAACTGAGCATTTGTCAACATTTAGTGAACACCGGTTTAGAGAACACCAATTGGCGAAATTTGACACATTGCGTTGCAGGATTGTACAATCGTCAAGTGATGATATGGTATTAAAAATCTTTGCGTTGCCAGCGTAGAGTAAAATGGAAGATCGTGGAGCATTAAAATAAATAGCAAAAACAATGGGCCTTTTTCAAGTGCAACGACGAGTAGGTTCGCAAGTTCTAAAAGTTTAATGGTGGTGGATTTACCTTTGATAAAACAATGCTGGCAAGGCGAAATTAATGACTTAGAGTGAAGAAATAACACGTCGGTAACTATAGTTTCATAGAGCTTGACGACGCATGGTAATTTAGCGATTGGCCTATAGTTTTGCACGACTTCTCTGCTGCCTGTTTTGTGCATTGGAGTTAGTGAAGAATATTTCCACAAAATCGAGAGATTAAAAAGATAAGACATTATTGGTTAGAAAAAATTGGCACAACGCTTAAGCATTATGTTCGATAATCGATCAGGACAGGGGTGAAAAGACGAGATGTTTGCCTTAATGTAGTGACAATGTCGATGTAAAGGTCTTTCATTTTCAACGTCGTTTTAGGGAAGTCTATCAGGTAATTGAAACTAGTTTTATTGAAGTCGCAGAGAGGTAATACATACGCAGATTAGAAGGAATCTGCAAATAAGTTACATATTGCTTAAGAGTTATTAATGACCATGAGGCCAAATATAAAAGAGCTAGGGTATCCGTCATGATATCTTTTTGAGTTTACAAAATTCCAAAAACTTTAAGGATAGCTTATGAAAGACTGGTTTAGCTTTTCCATATGGTTGGTGTGGGCAGATTATATTTCATCTATTTCGCAGTTCCTCATAAACTTTATAGTCTATCTTCTAGACGCGACGAGCTGATTTTCAAATTCTTTTAATTGATCAACTCGTTTGATCCATGGAAAGCGTTTGAAAGGTACACCGCGAGCAAAACAACCGAATAAGATAGCATGAAAGTTTATGGTTGCAAGGTTTACGTTTAGAGTCAATCACAACCGAATACCAGTCGAATTCGGTCTGCACTTTACTCAGCGTATCAAAGCCAACTTTTTTTAAGTTAAAGTTAAAAAGGTTAACAAAGTTAGGCTTTGTTAGCATATCGTCATTAATTTGAAAATTGCTATGATGAACTGGATGGTGTGTAGATTCATTGAGAATTGGAGATGAGCATCGTTGAATCGATACGTCAGAAACTGTCATCGTAAAACTGGTGAAGAAAACGCACAGTTTTGGTAATGTTGACCACGGAGGGTTTCAAAATTCCTACGATTTCGGCAATTTCGGTATAGCTTGACTTCCCTTTCATTCAATAAAGCAACAGCTTGCGCTTTTTTTCTAACGAAATATCAGCCTTTTTACCCATATTGTTTAAATTATACCACTCACTTAGTAATAATAGTCTTCACTTCACTTCTCAATTTTCCTTAACTGTCAATGTCATTTACTTGTATTTCACTCACTCACAGATTTCTACTTGTTTTTTTTTTCACTTTGAATATTTATAACTTTGATAACTGTCTCGAACACGCTTCAAACTTAAAATGATAAGGAATGCACTTTTGCACTTATTTATAATTGCTGTTTTGTTTGAACATCTAGGAATTTCGAATTACCCATTTTATTACTTACGGGTATAGGGAATACCCAACAGATACATAACTACCCCTTTACCGAGAAAAAATTATCAAAATTCTTCGGAAATGCAATCGGTCATAATTCAATGGCGGGGTACTGTAGTTTGAGGTATTTGCAGTTCCAATCTCCTATTGGTTTGTCCCTAATAAAATGATTGTGATAACGAGACCCTGGAATTATAAATAAAGGAGAGATAGCCTTGTCCAAGGCATTTACCACAAAAACGACTGTAATTAAAGTGCCACGTTCGGCTGAAGTAACAGCTGCCACTTGCCGTAAGCCACGTCTTGCTACTACTTTAGCAGGTCTTCGGACGATTTTGACGCCTGTTTCGTCAACGTTGTTTATATCTTGTGGCTCATAAGTGTATCTATCCATAATCCTTTGTGAATTATCATAAAAAGCTTTGACATTCGTTTTATTAAAGCTTGTTGCTCTTGAAAGGCTAATAGCTTGAGCTACGCAAACATGATGGATTTCTATTCATGAATGAACGAAACTATTCCTCACCAGCCATCTCATTCTCAATCCAAGTAGCAGGTCGCTTCAGATTGCATTTGGTTGCAAGCTCAAAAGCGGAGAAAGGCCAAAATAAATTTCTGTGCAACGTTTTGACAGCTGCTGTTCTTGCTCCTCAAAGAAGACTTTATTATGAGCGACGTACCCCATGCTGTCACTGTCTTCATTGTTGCCCGCACCGGCTCCATCGCGTTTACGTATGTATGGCAACAAAGAAATGCGATTAACTTATTTTTTTGTTATATCACACTGCCCTCTTTCGGTCTTTCTCAAATTTTTCCTGGGCGTGTAAAAGCAATAAATAAAATTTTACTTTTGTCACAACCGAACCCAAAAAATAGGTCACAGCTGTACCCAATGCACTCCTTCGCAAAAAAAGCAATTGCCATGACAATACAAAATAACATATATACGAAGTAATTATAGCTATATAACTACTAATGTTTCAATTTTCACGAAAAAAAACACATTACTCTATCTGTACATATACACATAACAACAATTATTAAAAATATCGAATAAAAATACTTACTTTTGACTATTAAATAGAAATATATGCCTCTGCTAGCGTTAATGTCGCAAGATGGCTGACGTAATGCTATGAAACACGTTCAAACGGGCACACAGCTTTTTTCTCTCCTTGCACCCAGCCCTTTATTCCTTACATATTCGCTAATATGACGACCGTGAGAGCCGTACTCTGCCACAATCGTATCCAAACTACCCTACTCTGCCAAAAAAATGGGCTCGCGGACAGCGAATGCATATCTTTTTGATACGATTAACTGCATTGTATTTACTGGACCTGACATCTGCATAAAAGCCCAAAAACTACAATTTTTTCATCACCTCTGAATATTATATTCTATTCAAAACCTTCTATCTTCCGCCCAATTAAATCCAAACCAGCATATTCAACCGCAAAAGACTTCAACGATCTGCACATCCTAAGTTTCAGTCCACCATATTCAAATCAATTCAACCGTTTAAGGTCAGTTTTACACTGTTACTTTCCATATAACCGTTCACTCCTGTTTAATCAAACATTTCATTATATTTGACCGAGCATATGATTGAAATATTTCTTTTTCACAATCGTTTCACGTCAAATATTTCGACAGCATATTTTCATTCGACAGAAACGGCTAACATTTTATTAACCACAATGAAATCTCTCCACTAGAACGGCTTCACTTTTCCAAACATTCCGAACCTATTCGCGGAATTTATCAAAAAAACAAAACCCGGACAATAGGGCCAGTACATCATCGAAACAAGGTCAATAAAGCCATCATCAAGGCAATTTACCACGCCTTTGGCTCATACCTGCCAATAATCAAATTTGTACTCTATAGTTTTTAGCACGTACGTTCGAATGCCATCGTCTTCAGTGCACGCAAGCAGAGGCAGATTTAAATGCACACTCGCCTGCTGATGCTTTCAGCATACCTCGAACGATGGCTTTGACCATTGTTTGATCAATCAAATGGTTCAGCCAGCAAACTCGGCAAACATTTGATCAATGATTTTGCAGATCATCACGTCGGATAAAAGATACGCGGCAAACCGACAAAAACCATCGCAGCTCACATGTATGTACATACAGTACGTATTCATGTAGTATGGGTATCTCGATTGGCATGAACTAGCAACACACTAACGGAAGTTCGTCCAATAGATTATTATGGTCTCGGAGCGTTTATTTCCACCTGATGAACGAATCTGATCTAGTTCACTAGCGCCACTTAGCAATCACAATGAGCCGCTAATACTCGTAAAACTCTGAATGGCCGGACTACGTTTTTTCGCATTGAAATGAACAATTTCACAGAACGGCCAATCGAAAAACCTGATCGGACTGAAAAAATGAATAATGTGTGACGTGAGTGCAGACTTTGCGGCTAGAATTCGAAATTTATCTAACGACCTGTTCGATTGACTTGTTCAATCAGTATGTATGTTTGTGGGCAAGCAGACAGTGGAATTAGCCAAGACATTGTCTGGACAGGTAAACTCAGCTGAGTCGTCTTGTGCATTCCGCCCGACGACCGTAAGTAGCCTAGTCACGTATGGGCTCGGATCAGAATGGATACGTGGTTGGATGCATTGCGTAAAGATTACGCACTAAGTTCTGCGATTTGATAACGAACCGTGACACAATGGGGAAAAGAGAACTTGAACTTGATCGGTAAGACGTCCAAAGTGATTGATTGTTGTTTGGGCTTTAAATCGGCAGGTGTGTTTTTATTGGTATTCCGTAACTGAACATTTTTCTACAGTATTGGAATTTTGCGATTAGCAATTTAATCAAACGCTGCATTCAAGGGAATCGCAAAAATTGGTACGTGGGATCAAGCCATGCCAAATTCTTAGATGAATGGGTGTCGAGAACTGATGATAGATAATTTTGCGAAATTTAGGGCACATTCTCCTGACGGGACTCTTGTTCTAACGGGATAGTAAGATCTTCGCTACGAATAGCTGAAACCTTATTAGTTGTTTCTTAGCATAGAATACAATTTTAAGCATATTAAATGCATATTAAACATTTGTTGATGCATGATTTACAATACATTCTCCAAAAATATAAGATTACTTATAATGACCTTTCTTTATTTCAGATAAATTATGGCATCATTCAACATCATTTCACTTTGTTTCCTGCTTGTGGCTCTGACAGCATCACTTGCGATTCCAACGCCACCCGTCAAGCACCCCAATAGCAACCATGCTCAGTTTGTACACGAAAAAGAAGAACCTAAAGCCGATCCAACGAATAACGACGAAACAGACGAATATCACCTCACGAACGACTACAAACCCGATTCACCATCGCCACCGTTCCCATCCTGGAACCCATTCGCAATGAACGAGAACTCGGCCGCAGCTCGCTACCTTGGCCTATTTGGATATCCAAGTCCATTGTTGATCCCGTATCCAGTATTCGTGCCGCAAGAACCCTATTACCCATACCAGGACTACGATGATTACGAAGACCCAATGGGCAGGGCCAGCAACAGGCGTGGATCAGGCTACAGAAACTCACCTATCTATTACTTGAGGCTCCCTCCCACCCCTTACATGTTCATCCCCGGACTCGGCTATCATTCTCAACCTCCAACATTCACCCCAAGCTTCTCTCCTCTTCTTCCCTACAATCCAATCCAAGCGCTTCCCGTTCAACCAGCTATTAACCCCTTCATTAACTTGCCGATACCATTCATTTCGAACGGTAAACCCACAGGAATCTACCAGTTAGATTCAAATCAGATTCAATCTCAACAATTCCAGCAATATCAGCCACAACAAATTCCACATTTCCAACCACAGCAAGTACCACAATTTCAACCACAACAATTTCAACCACAACAATTCCAACCACAACAAACTCCACAGAGACCTTATCGGCCAAACAACTTCCCTCCACAACCTCAGCACAGCTACATTCCCTCCGACACGAAAATTTCCCAATTAAAACGACCTTTCATGTTCAATGGACGCCCAGAACAAATATATTTATTGCAAGGTAGCTTCAATCCTGTTTACCAAAGTCCCATACCCGGATACTACTGATAATAGCAATTCTTTTTAAATCAAAATTAATAAATCTAAGTCTCAAAAACCACCACCTGATTCCATGTATTTTAAACAAACAATTTTTAGTAGAAAAATCGTTTTTTTGGCACTTTTGCTGACAGGCAGACTATAGCCTGAGACAATTTCAATTACAATAAAGGTGCAAAAGCAATTGATGACATGGCAGTGCAAGGAATCAGGGCGTCTTGAATAATTCTAGTTGTAGTAGATACATATGCAATAAGCGATAATACATGGATTTCTCGATGATTTTGCACTTTAAAAAACATTTTGGTACTGGCACAAAAAAAACACTTGATATGCTGAGATATTCAGCGATAGAAAAATTGCAATCTGTGATTGACTTATGTAATGATTAATAAAAAGCGAAATAATGCGAGAAAATATCTTAATAAACAAATAAACAATGATTAAAAACAAGGCTGAAGTTTTATTTAATCTGCATAAAGCTGATTTTTTTTTTATTGAAAATAGTATAAGAAAGGATCAAGGAGATATATATATATATATATATATATATATATATATATATATATATATATATATATATATAATCAAAAAATTCAGTGACTATTTCTCAGGAACGCGCAATCCGATTGAGCTAAAACTTTCAGGTTACATGGGTGTATGTGCAGAATATGTTCAAATCTCATCAAATGTCAATTATCTTTAACCTTTTGGCGCCGGTGTCTATTTTAGTGACATTTTTAATATACCTATTATTCTGTCAGTAAATATTTTTTGCGAAAATGAAGCCAACGAAATGAATTATGAACATGTTTGAAATGTGAATAAGACAATAATTTGAAAATGTTTAACCCTTTGTGTGCGCCAGGTACTTAAAATAAATATAATAGGGAAAATTTTTGAATTTTTTTGAATTGCGATAACTTTTGACAACGTTTACACACAATTAGGAAACTTGCAAAACATATTGACATTACCAAGCTGTAGTTTTTTATGAACATGTTGACAACCTTGTAGCTAAGGCAGGCACTGAAAGTGAAAACCTTCAAATTATCGAATTTCCTGAAAAATTGTCGCTTTTTAGAAAAAAAGCAGCTTATATATAAATTGTATGCTTCGTCTGCATTTTGCCCGATATAGGCAAAAACGGTAGTCCTTCCCAAATTCACCTATATTTTTAGCATCAGAAACTTATGTTGACAAGAACTCACGACCCCATGATCAGATACAACTGAAATTCACAGAATGTATTGACTTTGAGTAGGTCATAATTGATAGAACCGATTTTAAAACGTGGGCAAGTCTGCGCCGGTGGTACCATCTTGGAAAATCACAAAGAAAAAAAAACTGCTTTTTGCGCTATGAATTCTGATTCAATCACTAGATTTTTATGAAATTCTTGCGCAAGCTGAATCTTACTTTAAGCCACGCTTGGTAGAAATTCGGTTGAAAATTTCGGTTGGAGCTGCCAGCTATGGTAATTTTGGTGTCTTGGATTTTGAAAATTCGCCCAGGAAAATAAAACTGTTTGTCCTATAACCTGTGTCCTGTAACCTATGAAATCCAAACGGAATTTATATGGTAAATAAAACTTATTGTAAGCAATATTCAGAAAGAATCTGGTTGAAAAACCATGATAGGACTGCCAACTATTGGTGGTTTTGTATTTTTTTGCCGTATATTTAGTAAGCGATTTTAGCGTAAAATTTTCAAATGGTAATGATCTTGTAATGCCAGTTAACAAAAAATATTAAGATTGCCTAAATTTGAAAGCTTTTGCGTTGGGTAACCCTAAATTTCTTTCTACCCCTATAAATTCCAATGCAGTCAGCGGATCGAAACGAAATTCGCAGGCTAGATTGATTTTAACGTGAGACAGATTGGGCATTCTTTTGGCTTTGATACTAGCGAAGGGTTGCCAGAGCGACGCGTTTTTTGCCATTTTCGTATCAATAAATGCTTACATTAAGTATTCATATCACGAAAATTTACAATGAAAATTAATAACCAAAGTTTAAATTTTCTAAGTTCTGAAAATTTTTTGGATGACAACCCCAAACATCTTTCTATCCCTGTAACTTTCAATGAAGTCATCGGATAAAAACGAGATTCAAAGGGTAGCTTGATTTTGAGAGTTAGTTGCAATGCTAGTAAAGTGTAGCAATCACTAAGCATTTTCTTGATTAATGGAATAATTTTGAAAAAAGCGAGTAAACAAAATGACAACTGATAATGTTTTATGTTTGTTTATGATAAGGCTTTTGAAATTTTTAACACTATGTTGACGCAGAGTGCCTAAAAGTACAAAAAAAATTATTAAGTTTCGATTTGTTATAGCTTCTGACAGAAATATCAAATCATTATGAAATTCACAGGACATATTACTATTTATCAAAAATTAGCAAGCACAGGTATATAAAAAAAATCTTTCAAATCCTCGAGTCTCCTGAAATTCGTTCGCTTTTCAGAAAATAAGGTAATGATTTATGTATTGCATACTTCATCCAAGCTATCAGCTAGAAATTTTCAAATTCTAAGTTGCACAAGAACAGTAACCTTTCACAAAATTGCTTATTTTTTGGACACTTGAAGAATCTGTTCTCGAGAACTCATGACTGGATTATCCGATAAATATGAAATTCACAAAATATTACGGGGACCCATAAGTAAGGAAGTTTATTTAAGAATGAATGTTTAACTGTAAAGACGTGTTTTATTTTTCAATACTGTACTACGTGGCCGTGACTTTTTGCCATTGTGAAAAACAAGAGTGTTTGTTGTACCGGTGCAAAATGGTGGATAGTAAGCCATCAAAAGAGCTTCTACGTCAATGCATGCTGCTTTATTTTTAACCCGGTTTTAATGCAACGATTGCAACAAAGATTCGTGATGAGTATACAGATGGACTCAAAGTCAATAAGTTGGTCTCGTAAATTTTCCAACGGTGATTTAAGACTTGGCCGACTGTAATTGAAGTGGGTGACCTGTAGATTTTGATAACGATGCTGTTAAATTACCGGTCAAAACTCAAAATGGATCCCAAACTGAGTATTCAGGAAATAGCAAAGACTCGTCAGGTTCCTTGACCAACAATACACAGACATTTTTATGAAATTGAGAAGGTTTACAGACAGGGTATATGGATCCCATATTAATTGTCGAAAATGAATGAACAGCAACGACGTTAAATTAGCATTTTTCTATTGTGTAGAAAACGAAGTGTTCTGATTTTACCAAGAATTGTTACTTGGTGTGAAGTGAGTTTTGTTGTGCAACCGCAATAAGCGCTGCAGTCAATGTCTTTCTCCAAACTCACTAGCACCGAAACCATCTCTCAGCTTAAAGAAGGCATTTTTGCGTTTTAGATGAGACCTACGGTGGCTTGATTCATATTGAGATTCTAAAACCAGGAGAAACAATTTCAACAATTAGGTAGACTACATATCATTTACAATTCTTTGTCTGAACAACAAAAAGAATCATATTGCAAGATGATAGTGTCAGACTCGACGGTCAAAACATAAGCAGCTGAAACGCGAAGTTTTACCACATACTCTCTATCTGACTTTCACTTATTTCATTCTCTTTATTCATTCTTTAAGAAATAAAGATTTTAGAAGTAAACTGATCTTGTAGTGACAATGCCTCAATTTCGAAAACTGTGCGGGTTTTACTGCACTTCATTTTTTCCCGATAACTTCCCGCACAGTCATCGGATCAAAAGCAACTTCACAGGTTAGTTTTATGTGATTTTGTACCTTTATATATCTGACTT
This sequence comes from Nemotelus pantherinus, assembly GCA_963978885.1. Classification (NCBI taxonomy): domain Eukaryota; kingdom Metazoa; phylum Arthropoda; class Insecta; order Diptera; family Stratiomyidae; genus Nemotelus; species Nemotelus pantherinus. The sequence continues at coordinate 117,568,447 of OZ022265.1, read as the reverse complement.
TGTACCTATATATATGTGACTTGTGAATAAATAAATATATACATCAGTTTTGTATTAACGTGAAACAGATTTGGTATACTTTTGCATAAGGTTGCTATTTTTGAGATTTATGTTGCTGGCAGTAGACATTTTCATTATTTTTTTTGCTAAAAGATGTCGCAGAATTTCCTTGTCATAAATATTTTATAAAGCAAACAAGTAAAATTGCCAATATCCGGCCAGATACTTCACAGCAAAGACCGTCAAATTACTACAAAATTAAAACTTTGTGATTTCAAGGCATCAAACAGAAAGCCAAAATTCGTTAAAAAGGACTACAATATTCACTAGGGCATGCTTTGTGGCGAAGAAACTGATGTTGATTCAGACACAGTTCAGGAATTTCAGTCACATCTAAGAATATTATGTGATAGCTATGATGCTTCAAATATCAATAATCTTGATGAGACAGGAGTATTATTTTAGAGCAACAACTTAAATAACAACAACTTAAATAACGAGCAACGTCTTAAATAGCAAAAATGTACATATGGAAAACCTTGAAAGATGGAAGCTGCATAGGAAAAACCGGAAGACAAAGATCGTTCGGAATAATTGACATTAAGCGAAGTTTGGGCATAACTTGGCGAGCTAGCACAAAATCTTGGATGACGAGTGCTATTTTGAAAAAAAAAGGATGCACACACTTGATATTGAAATGCAAACACAAAACCGAACCATCACCATCTTTTTTGATCAAGCTAAATGTGATACCAATGATTATCTGGAAAACTTCAAGCTACGGTTTTTTCCACCAATTTGCACTTCTCATTTACAGCCCTTAGATTAGGGGATTATATCAAACATAAAACTAAATTACCGCACGTATATGATGAACCTTCTGTTGCGTGCTTTGCAAAATACTGAGCGTACATCTTTATTTGAAGCTCTCTGCTGGCTATGATCTGTTTGGAATAAACTGTCTCCACTTAAAATTGCAAAAGTTTTTTTTTTGGTAATGTGGGTTGCATTGAAATCTGAGGGTCAAAAGTGGAATCGTGATGAGAGTTCAAATTCACAGTGATTTGAACTCAAATGTTCCCGCAGAAATTCAAAATTAGGCAGAAGTCGATCAATTTACGACCACAATCGAGTCTCTTCCGGAAGATTGTGAATATGTATTTTTTGAAGTGGTTTCAACCGAAGAAGTCATAGTAGCTTTTGTTAATTCCGATAGTGAATTCACGAAACAGAAAATGAATTTCGTCAGCAGAATACTAATTCCATAATCACCATAATCAAGCAAATACGGAACATCAAACCTCTAAATGAACATATCTAAAGTTTTGTGAACATTAAAAGATTGCGCGGTTTTATAATGGAGCAGGTAAATCTTACGGGCGCAAAGAGGAAAATTTCTATATCTAATTATTTTAAATTTTTAAACTGAGCGTGCGTTTCTGGGAAAAATTAAACATTTGTAAAGCATTCACGTGAAATGCCGATATTTTGCATTTTATTTTCTTGTATTAAATACCCAAGATGCGATAATAATAAATATGTTTACATAATTTAGATTAATCTTTGATAAAAATAAATATTAGGAAAAATATCCGCAACGTTCTTTTTTGAACCTTTAAAATCGAACCACCTGTGAAATGGGACCATTTAATTTGTGACACTGATGTGGTCCAATTTCATGGTTTCACTGTGGCTATATGTACGAGTATAAACATGATATATCCTATCAATTTCATTGTTAAAAAAATTATTCACTTTATTTCAAAGCACACTTCAATTTTATCGCGAAACGTCGCTTGGAAGCCCGCATGTGGAATTGTTTGACGTATGTTTTCTGTTAAACGTCTAAACACAATACTAACAGCTGATCGTCTAACCGAAAAAATAATTTATTTCAAAACATGCATTCATAGTTTTTAATGCATGAAATCGGATAAAATATATTAAGGCAGTATTCTAGTCTAGAGGCTCGATTTTGAGGTGATGTTACTGAAATTGATGTAGATACTGGCCGGCGAAGTGAAGGTTCAAAAAAAAACTTGTCTCATGGCTGACATGATTCCAACCTTCCTGGTGGTCTGAAACATAAATTTCTGGTGAATTCTGTAATAAGAAGAATGTAAAATTTGTCTGACTTAGGCGATTTGAAAAAACTTTTTCTTTCACAAAATGGCGTCCATGTTAAAAAAAAGTCGTTTTTTGCCTCATTTTTTCAACTTTGGGGATTTTTAATAAATAGTAGAAAAAAAAATTTGAAAAATCCCTACGTCAGACGATTACTAATAGTGTTAAAAGGGTTTGTGCAAAATTTCACGTAAATCGGTTCATTACAACTAGAGATATCATGTCAACCGTATCGAGAAAGTAGTTCCGAGAAAAACGAGTTTGAAACTTGGAGTCTCGTTTGGGGCAGTTAGTTGGCGTGTCACAAAAATAGCTGTAACTCCAAAAATAATTCGAATTTCTGTAAATCCTTTCAAAAGCTTATTTTTAAAGGTCTATACTTTGAAAATATGCAAACAAAAAAAATCGATTTGATCAATTTTCTAGACCAGAATACCTCCTTAATATTTGACTCATTTTAAATTAAACATTCAGCCATTCTAACCATTAAGACGGTTTCTTATACTAATTCATTTCTTGTGCCACCCAAAAATTGCAAGTTGTTTTTATTTTCTGTGTGAGAATATTAAAAACTCCTTAAAAAAATAAATGCTCCTCTACATTTATTTTTTTCACGGACTTTTCTAAAATTTTCACACAGTTCCTGTAATTTATTCACATTTTTCTTGCTTACCCTTATCAAATACATTATGAGTAAAATTTTATCTGTACAAAATATCGGAAATTTGCACTGTTTCAAACGTCTTTTGGGCTACAATTAGAACATTTATGTTACTTGGTAGAAATTTTATGGGTATACATATTATAATTTAATCAGCTTAAGTGAATTGATTTAGTTATAGAGACAGCTATCTAATGTGGCGGTTTTCGGGCTACAAAAAAATAACCTTCGCTATTTCGGGCTATGAAAATTTTAAATTGGACTATATTTCCTCCCAAATATCTGGCCACACTGAACAAGTATCGCATCTGCCTTGCAAATAGCTGCCTTTTGCAGTACATTGTAATAAAAACCAGCCCCGGATCTAGGGGGTGCCCCGGGCGGCAGATTCAGAGGGCGGCAAATTCAAGCTTGGCAGACGAATACACTCCTCAACATTATCGCAACTTGGCTATGAGAGACGCGCAGTATAGTAAAATAATAAATAAATAAAAATAAAAATTGCTTATTTCGGCCAGCTAGAGGATCTGTAGTGTGTTAGTAAGGCTTATAGTAGGTTAGTATGAATAAAAACACAAAGTACTTTAAATATAAACATAAAAGACACAGTCAAGTCCACTTCACTGCGCCAAGGGCAATTAAGGAAAAGAGCTGGTTTTCGTACAAGGCACCTCCATAGTGATGAAGTGAACCTATCAGCTTTAGTATTTAAGATGCTGTTGGGACCATCCCGTGTTATATGGATTAGGGATATAGTTTTTTTTTGTGAATGACGGTTGGAAAGCCATCATTCTGGTACTCCACAAATCATCCCTGACGCACTGCAGAAGCGGGCCATTCCCATCATAATCCTGAAGATATTATTATATTGGATGCGCAAGGTGTCCAACGATCCTTTGGTATATCTGACACGCAGGTTCCTCGTGTACAAGCTTTGGCAATATGCCTGGAAATGTTTTATCTTAACTTGCTTAGTATAACAGGAAAATCTGCGAGTCAACATGTTACTTCTGACTGCCAAAGCCCTGCGCTTCCTTTCAATATGAGCATCGTCTTTAAGGTCGTCGGTAATGATATGGCCCATAGTACTTTAAGCACATAAATTATTATCCTGGGGGCACGTAGGCATAGATAGGACAACAATCGCTCTTGCCTGGTGGTTCAGGGGTAATGAGCAAGTGGAACGCACTCACATTTGAGGGCGGTTAGCGTCCTTGCGCAAGAGATGCAGCTATATTTAGACAGATCGTGCGTACTGTTCTGGATACTGTATTGTATCTATCAAAAAACTGTCTTTCTTTTCGTGGGTCCGACGAAACTCCTAGCGACTTCATCACACAAAGTCCTCAGCCTGGTCAAGGAAACTTCTTGAATTAAATTTTCCTGCTCTCCAAACATAATTCAACTCTTAAGTTTCAATTAGAACAATTAAAAACACAATACAGAATCAAATCATTGACATAATGGCAAAAACAGTTAGAAATAGGATTCTAAACGATCATCAAAGAAGCCAATTAATACACAATAATGTTCCACTGCACCCCAGATGTCTCGCATATAGAACAAATGAGCCAGGTCATTCGCTATTTAAGAAAAAACTGGTGATGTGTGTGAAATTAATAAAAAAAAATTTATTGATTTCATAGAAGTTGCTGGAAAGACAGGAGAGTACATTTGTCAACAGATTATTGAAAAATTGACAGTTAATGGCTTAGATATTAGACAATGTCGTTTCCAATCTTATGATAATGGGTCCAATATGACTGGCACCTATAATGAAGTGCAAGCCAGGATTGCCTAAAAGATGAGCTGGTCGAGTTCGAACCGTACTAGGCTCAGTCCTTAAATTTTGTTGGTATCCATTCTGTCTCATCATGTCCAGAAGCAATAAACCTATTTGGAGTAATTCAAAAAGTATATTGCTTTATTGTAGGTTCCAATGATCGGTGGGAAACTATGAAAAAATATGTTGAATATGTTGAAGTTTCAGCAAACTTCAAACTTATTAAAAATTTTCTACGACCGTCCATGAGCCAGGAACGTGTATCAAGTCTCGCAATATTAGTAAAAGAAAATCTAACTGCTCATGAGATTATTTATCACAAGGCCATAGATTTGTTTGCATAACAAGAGGCTTGAAGAGTAAAATTGTAATTTCAATGTGCAACATAATAATTACTTTTAATCTCACGTTTTATTTCATACCCTATCGTTTCCTATTCTAATTAATTATATTTCCGACACGTTTATGTATTTTGGAAAAATTACATGAATAATAGAGAAAGAGCAGGGCTAGACCGGTAGTTGTGGCGTTCTTTGAGGGAGGCCTATATCTATCAGTGGTCTGAAATTATGATGATAAAGGTAAACATTTTGGTTGGCGGGAGCGGCATTTTTCAGTTTTGCCCCATCTCGCAAAAAATCAAGATCCGCGGCTGATAAAAACAGCGAGCCATATAGGCTTCGTTGTTTCGAGCTACGAATTATATGAAATTGATCAAAAATACCAAACGGCTGGCTTTTACTCTTTATTTTTTGTTGCAACTTGGAGCACCAAAATTTGTGAAAAATGCAAAAATAACGCATTTATGTTTTTTCTTATTGGAACAAAAGCTCAAACAATGAATCCTTGCACTGCGATGCAGCTACGAGAAAAATTATAATGCAACATATGTAAAAATTAATTGCATTTTTACAAATTTGGTGTGCGTCACAAAACAAGTTACAGTGCATGCGTTCAAATGTAAACATGACCTTGGATCGAATGTGCCCAATCGTAAAAGCTTAACGTATCATATACATAATAGCTATTCAATTGAGTTGTTTTTTTTTTACAAATTTTACCAAAACCGAAAAACTTACTAAACGCCAACCTAAATAAAATACATGCATGGTATTCGTCTGGAAACTGAAGAAAATGTAAAATCACTTAACCATAGTTCTAGCCCGAAAATCACGCCAGCACAAAGATGCGTAACCTGAACAATGCTAACATATCTTAATTTAATCATTTCCTATAAGTGTTTTATATGAAGAGAGAAAAACTGTTAAACACGAAATTAATGTTAGTAATCTCATTTAAGAAATTTGAAATTTCACGCATGTGAAATAGCTGGAGCGTAGACATTGATGGGCTGGCTGTAAATTAAACTATAGAAGTTTAAGTCAATTAAGACAAATTTGGTTCTCCGAAACTTTCAAACACAGCCTATTATCGGAAAATTTGAATGCTTTGAACTCACCTCCACCGCTTTTCACCTTCTCGTTGCGTTAAGACAATATCGGATTGAGAACAATTAGAGGCTGTGCGAAGCTCCAGCCACTCATAAAACACTGCATTTTCTAATTTCCGCGATTGTATCAAATAACAATCAACGCACAATTCGCCTCCTTCTCGCAATCGATGAAATGTAAACCGAACGTATTGAAATCATACCGCCTGCTGCCTCGTCTACACTCTGATTGATGGCTAATCGATTCTCTCACGGTCTAGTCATAACTCATATTCAGAACAACAAGCTACTTTTACTGATGCGATTGCGCTAATAGTCGACCTGCTTCCATCCCAATTGAATTGCATTTGCATTAGCCTGACCTATCGCGAATTTTTCTCCTAATCAATATTTTCGCATAACACCTCCGGAAAAGTGCTACTCGCAGTAACTCGCATCAAAATTAGGAGTAATTACATGACCGACGTCCATGTGGAGAGCAATGTTTGAGCACTGTGCATCTTCATCGAATAACGTTTGCTGGCCGCGGCTGCTCGATTGCGAGTTCATGCCGGTCATTGCAGCAAAACATTGCAGAAACCAGGAGTAACAATGAGCTTTTAAACAACCAGTTACCAGCCGCCGGCTTTATCCATCTTATCAACATGTTCTTCAAACATGAGAGCATCGCTAATGTTAGAATTATTTGGAGTGGGCCAGTTTTCGAGAGTTTTTGTGGCAAGTTTATGGTGTGGAACGTAAGACTTCTTCCCGACCGCATTTCTGCCCGGAACATGTGCGGAAAATTCAATCAAATGATAGCAAAATTTTCATTATCAACACTAATAGAAAAAAATTCATAAAAGACTTCGCTGTAGCATTGCTTTCAATACTCCATGATGAATCTGGTTTCCCAACTCTACCGTGAAATAGAATTCAAATTCGCACGTTGAATCCAACTCAAAAAAATTAATTTGAAAAACCAAATCTGACAAAATCATATTTCGCTTGCAATTAGTGGATTTTGCTAGTCCTTGCTCGAGTTTGACCTGATTCGGAAAATTCTCAATCATTGATGGCGGCAAATGTAGCTGTAATTCGACGTTTGCTAGTTCATTGGCGTAATTTGCGGTTCCAGCAAAAACTTCCTTCCTGTTGTTATAGTATTTTGCGCACGATTTGTTCCGCATGTTAATAAAATGAACAATCAACGTAATGAAAATTCAATCGAAAATTTTGAACGACCATCGGCAAACAATCTTTACAAACAGTTTAGTGTCAATCAAGAAGTGCACGGTGAAGACCTACGGTAAACACATGTGCGATCCTAATTATCTGTTCCAATGCACATTAAATGGCTACTAACGAACATTCACCTAGTTAATCTTTTGTTGGATAGGGAGGCCTCAAGGCAGGTGCTTAACAGTCAATGCAGCTACTAAAGCTTGCCAGGGGCGCTGGCCAAACAGTGCTGAGATGATAATTAACTACTCCGGTAATAGTGTCGGATAATGGTTTCAAATGAGTTTCAGTTCATTGCGACCGTGGACGAAGTTCGTTATGGGAAAATAAATAGTTCTCAAGCATATGCAGTCGGCGGTTCGTGTTCGTTGAACCCGCATAGGTGGAGTGAAAACGAATACATCGTCTGCGTAATTGATTTTGGAGGCTCTCGTCTATTTCGGTCGATATATCAACACGAGCTCTTTCATCTCGTGCATTGACTATTTCGGCAATTACAGTCAAAACTCGCTGACATGACAATGATATGTGGTTGGGTGAAGCTCTGACTTAGAAATTGGCATCAACGATAGTTTTAATTTTCGAGCAATTGATGCACTCAGGCTATTTCCGCCTGATTTCGATTCAGGCGAGAATAATAGCATGCAAGTTTTGACGGAGATCAATAACCAGAAATGATCTTTTTTGCCACTTCTACAATAGATTTGCTCTCGTTTTCGGTATAGCGTGAAAGTGAATTTGGATTTGCGCACTGAATAATTTCGGTGAATCAAATAGAATGAAAAAGTACGTAGATAGAATTCGCCATGAAGACCTGCTGAAATAATTGGTTTTAATTGAAATACTTTCTCCGTCGCCATCAGGAAGAATGAATTCGATTTGAATCATTCGATCGAGTCAACGAAATACCTAGCGTGTGAATATATTTGAATGGGTGTAGTCAATGTTGTCTAGCTTTAGAAACTTTACTGGGTCGAACTAGATTTGACAACGTCGAGAAAATAATTTGCCTTGCTTGAAGCGGCAGAATAGAAAGTGAATAATTAGACAATTAATAATTTGTTTTGTGAACTTAGAGTATGATTGGTTTTGAGCTTTACAAGATTAATAAATCCAAGGAAATCCAGATGCAGTTTTCCTTTGTTTAGTTTAAAAAATCATCTACGGCTATGAATAAGTGTGTTTGCGTTAAAATGCCTTGAGGCTTATTTGCAACAATAACAAAAACAAGCCTAAAACGAAAAACACCTCTGGTGCATTGGTATTAAAAAATATTTATAGTGTCACAGATGTCGGTGTCATATTAGATAAAAAGCTGCGTTTCAATCTACAGCATGAACAAATCTTAAGTAGGGCCAGCAAGCAGTTAGGATTTATAAAGAGGCGTGAGAAGGAGTTCAAAAACCTATGGGTGGCAAAATCTCTGTACATGACCTTAGTTCACCCGTTACTTGAATATGGCAGCATTGTCTTGAATCCTATTTTTGATGTTTATAGCAACAGAATCGAATCACTCTAAAAGCAAATTTTGACTTATTGCGTTCAAAGCTGTATTTTATACACACGATTTTGAAAGTCTACCATCATACGTATACAGACTTAGTCTATTAAATCTCTTGATATTATTTTCAAGAAGAACGGTTTTTTATTCATGTTTCGTATTCGACGTTGTTAAAGGCTCGATCAAAGTTGAAACTTTGTTCAATAAGATAACTTTCAACAATTCCGAAAGACGGACTAGGCATACAAGTCTTCTGAATGAGTTTCAACATCCGACTGTGTATGGAGACAGAGAGCCACTTAACAGGTGTTGTAAAATATTTAATAATTTGGTAAATATTATTCACCGCCCATTTTGAAGTCCAAATTTAAGACTGAGATCTCCAAAACATTCTTATCGTCAAACAAGGCCTTTCAAACCATATTCTCGATGAACTATAAATTTCTTTCCCCAATTTGACTATCAGACAAAACTCTTGTGATGTGAAGAATTTAATTAACTTTAAGGTGATTTGTAATTTGTTTCAAATAATATTATTAGTTATCAAGCTGTCAATAAACAAAAGTAGAATCTGATTTCCGAATAACAGCTCAATATTTTGAGAATTTGTCGAAATGAATGAATATTATTGACACTTTTGCTGCAACATTTCTATTAAACACACTATTTCAAAGAACACTATTTCAACACTAATATGAGATGATTAGAGATATAGATTAGAGAAGTTTGGATTCCCGGAAGAGATCATAAGACTCGCAGCAAGCTTTCTTACCAACAGGGAATACTATGTCAGCGTTAATGGAGCAGATTCTCCCAAAGGACCTGTGACGTCAGGAGTTCCACAAGGTTCTGTCACTGGACCAATTCTTTACACTATATTCACCGCTGACCTTCCCATTTCAGTGGGCCAACCTCAAGTCCAAATTCTTCAATATGCCGATAACACGCTTTTATTCGCGTCGAGCCAAGATCCGCGCAAAGCAGCGAGGAACCTGGAATACTACTTGGCAGAATTAAGTCTTTACTTTGACGAATGGGGCATCAAACCAAATAGCAGTAAGACACATACTTCTAAGTATCGGGGATCGCAAAATATTCGCAACAAGACCAAAAAACTCGCGGTCTCGTTCGGAACTTTTAAGATTACCCCTAGCTCATCTCTAAAGTACCTCGCTGTTGATTTTCACGAACTTCTAAAATTTAATCCTTACGTGCGGCGTAAAATCAAAGCTGCCAAATTTGCATTTCAACGCATCAGACATCTTTTCGCCAAAAAGCTAAATCCATTTGCTATCAGACCCTCATCCGACCCATCCTGACTTATGCTTCCCCTTCCTGGATTACCTATTCAAAAACTGTCATGGCCGAAGCGGAGTTATTCGAAAGAAGAATCCTCTGCTTCTGCACTGGTAGGTTCTACATCCCGGTAACTAAAAAGTGGCCGAAGAACCTTCTCCTTCATCAGGAGTCGGGACTGAAGCCACTTAGGGACCGGGTTGTAGAATTAACAACAAAATTCTACGGACAAACTGACGGACATGAAAATGGACTGATTCGGTCAATATGGTGTACAGGTGGCTCCAATGATCCATTTATGCGCCCCGCAAAGTTAGCGTATCAACGGCAGCTCATGGATGCGCTATTTAGCTATGTAGGCTTTCCGTCGAACAGAAGGGGCTAAATGTAAGACCTAGGTTAAGTTTTAGGTCTAATTAGGTTAGGTTAGTTATAATTAGGTATAGGTTAGAACTTAATTGTAGTGTAAGGTAGATTTTAAGTTAAGTATTGTTCGGGTAACCCCAGCATTTGTGCAAGCTGTGTAGTATTATTAGTGTGTAAGTTAAAAACTGTTTAAGGAAAATATGTTAATGTAAGAAAAAAACCAAAAGAGCCAGTAGGCCAAAATAGTATAGCCGCTAGACTATAAAATTATCATTGCCAATTATACTTTAAGCTAGGTTAAGAATGTACAACTAAAATGATATAAAAATCTTCTTCAATCAATCAAATTATTTTCATTGCAAATGTTCGCGATGAGAATACTTAGTACAAGCATTTATTGGTACCAAAATAACAAAAACACCTCGTGCTGGCAGCCCTTTGCCAGTGTATGCGCCTCACGTTGAAGTCAACCAGCTCTGCGAATTTCGTATTGATCCGATCACTGCATTGGAAGTTATAGGGACACAAAGAAATTTAGAGTTAGTTTTCAAATTTTCAAGATTTTAATATTTGTTGTTTATTTTCAGTACAAGATCATTACAATTTAAAAATTTTATGATATAATACTTTACTAAAGATATGTCAAAAAAAAAATACAAAAACAACCATAGCTGGCAGCCCCATCATTGTTTTTCCAACTAGATTTCTACTGAATATTGCCTATGAGAAGTTTAGTTTGCCATATGAGTTTCGTTATGATAACATGACAGTACCGGAAACTATAGAGCAAAGAGCTTTATTTTCCTGAGCTAATTTTCAAAATTTAAGACAGCAGCATTACCATAGCTGGCAGTTCCAACCGAATTTCTACAAACCGTGGCTTAGAGTAAAGTTCAGCTACTGTGTGAATTTCATCAAAATCAAATGACTGAACCAGAATTTATAGGGCTAAAAGCGGTTATTTTTCTTAGTGATTTTTCAAGACAGCGCCACTGGCACCGAATTGCCCGCATTTCAAAATCACTTCTATCAGGCTTGGTCCTATTTAAGACCAATACATTCTGTAAATTTCAACTGTGTCTGATTATCGAGTCGTGAGTTCCCGAGAACAGAAGTTTTTGAGGCTAAAAATATGGGTAAATTGTGGAAAGGCTACCGTTCTTGCCCGTTATAAAATTTCAGATGTTTTACTTTAGCTATGTAGACAAAGCATAAGATTTTTATACGAGTGGTTTTTTTCCGAAAAGCGACAATTTTTCAGGAGAGTCGATGATTTGAAGGTTTTCACTTTCAGCGCCTGCCGTAGTTATAACGCTGCCAATGTGTAACTAAGTAATGCCAATATGTCCTTAAAGTTTCATAATGATTTGATAGCTCTCGTAATTTGAAATTTTTCCGATATTATTTTAGGCACCTAGCGCACACATGGGGTTAAAAAATTCCAAAACATTATCCGATTCACATCTAAAGCATGTTCAAAACTCATTGCGCTAACTTAATTTTTGTGATAATTATTTGTGGACGGAATAATAGGTATATTAAAAATATCATTAATATGGCCGCCGGTGCCAAAGGGTTCTTCCAGCATGAGTAAAAATGTTGCACAATAAAATACTACTTAATTTAAATCAAACCACATACAAACTTGGGCTTTTTGAAGTATAATATTTTCCGCATTGCATTGTGAGTATTTCTAGGTGGTTTTCTCAGATATAAGCAACTACGTCTAAATTTCAGCTACAAGTTGAGTTCAATCACTTCCAGTGAAAAAACAATTAAGGTTATCGCAAAATATTTGCGAATATGCAATATACTTGAAAAGTTGATTTATGATAGGATCAGTTAGTACTGAATTTTTGACTTTGGTTAATATTGTGTTAAGAAATTCTTCCAATACATTGATCAAATTAATACTGAAATAATAAGACCATCCTGCAAACTTGATGAAAAGATATCAACGTTTCATGCTCAACTAAATTATTTTCACCACACTCATCATGAGTTTCTGCCGTCATAGCCTCAATGAAAGTCAAACCAATCGGACTGCTAATTCACTCCCTATTAGCTGCACTTAACGATCAATTCTCTCCTAGCTTAAGCATTCTTAAATGGTCATTTTGCTCTGGCAATCGTATACTCATTATTCTGATTCTGACATTTTCTTCGTCGGCGGTCGACTATTGTGTTGTGGTCGGTAGCCTTCAGCGCGCCATTAAAGACGATTCGAAAGTATTTCGTTGACAACTACAGCCACTGTTTTGTCAAAAAAACCAATTGATATCCAATTAGTATACGTGAAGACCAAAGCCACCTGCCATTATCGATACTATGCGACTAGAGATCAAACGATCGATTCAGATGAGTGCTTGTGATTGGCGAACAGATGCGAGAAACACTAACGAGGTGTCAACAATTTCAATTAAATTACATGTTCCCGTGAATGGAAGGGCTCTCAGATTTATTGTATTCAAAGTCAATGTTTATTCTTGAATATAGAGTAAGTGGACATTTTTATTTAATGCGCAGGAATTTAATCAGATCTAAATACTTATGATTACATGCAATGTGACTGAAACATGCCATTTTTTCAGGTTACTGCCCTAAGTCTTTTGTTTTTATGCCGCATTGCCGGCTCCGAATAAAGCGTTTATTTAGGCATTTCTTGTACAGTTTCAAACGTCATACAACTTTCTACCCAAAACACTTCAAATGGATTCTTATGTCGACGAGTAATCACTTATTTACAGTTAGAAAATAGTTTTTTACCGAAATTATATGCGATGCATTAAAAAATCACATATATTCGTATCAAAACATATATTAATTTGAATCGGAATTCGATTCAACTGGCATCGAAACGTTATTAATGGTCTAACTTATCCACTGAGCATAATCTTTGAGATCAAATCTCCATTCCGCAAAGCCATGCGGCAAACAAAAACTGAATCGATCCAGACTACGATACGTATGCCACAAACGATGACAGATAGCAAGTGGAAACAGACAATTTGTTAAGAAAATTGATTAGTGCTCAAACGCCTTCTGCATTCCGTCAGACTGATCTCGTGCGTAGAAAAGTCGACAATGATTGATACAAGGTCTTGTAATATGATCCAACTCGGAGGTCCGTTATGCCAAGAGACTTATTAGTTGCTACAGCATGCACAAATGCATGCAGTCCAGCAAGCCGCTACACGCGCTATCCAAGCTCTAAGTTTCACTTTGTCCGTAAGCCGGTACCGCATTCATCAAAGTTCTAATCAATCAGACCACCTTCATTGAAATTAGTTCATATCGAAACCACAAAAATGTTTCGGGCCCCATATCAGCAGCAAGCCATCATAATTACATCTGCAATAAGCATTATACCCGAATCGCTTCGACTCGTTGACACAAAAACAACACGACTTCTTCTACTCTGCATCAATTATTCGATATTCTGCGGGAAAATCAAATTATCACACAATAGACAGATCGAGAGCGTAAGTTGTGTGTGCAGACGCTGAACTGAATCGGCGATCTGATTTATGTATTTCGCAACTCAGAAGAACGTAATAAAAGGCAAACCATTAAAAGTTCGTCAAAATATTTCGCGGAACAGCTGCTAATTGACTGAGTTAAAATCAATCGGGAAATAATGAATATGATGAGAAAATGGGTCAGGAGGTTAGTTCAGACGCCAGCTTGTATGATATATTTGGCGAAACGTATCGGTGGCTCTTTCATTTGAGTGGTAGAGCAAAGGAGATTAATGATTCGGATGAAATATTGCAAAGACAAAATCAACTTCAGAGATTCGACCTGTGTTTCGGTGAAATTGACTTCAAGGGAAACGACAGGCTATGGCCAACAGCAGGAGTCATTATGTAAGGTCATTTGCCTTAGAAGAGGGCAAATTGGTTTTTAATACTACAGCTCTGTGAAATGATTTAATTATCATTAACGAAAACAGTGTGAATTTTCGGTTTCTGATATATAACACTGTTCATCATTAACAAGTGCACCCATGATGCTGAAGCTGTTAAAAACTCCTGCATTTTAGATTCAAGTTGAGCCAATCAGAATGCTTGAATTGAGTTCAATGAGCAGGAATGGTGAGCGTTAATTTTTTAGCACAACGGGTGGGAGGTTTTTGCAAGGCGATGATAGAGCTATGCAAAATCATTGAATGCGACTTCAGACATATGGCGATGTGGTTTCGATGAATAATTGAATGTGAGCTTTTAGAGCAGGATTTTGATGAGTGAAATATCAATTTGGATTTGTTCAACGAAAATTTAACTGTTTATAAGAACAAAGAACTTTAATAATATAAGAATTATTAATTAAGTTTTGAAAACGAAATGACCGAAATGAAATTTCTTTTACAAATGAAGTTGAGATTATTGGACTCAAGAATTGCACGTGTAATCCGATTTTATGCTGAACCAATAAAATTAAATTAACAAAGAATGTAACATCTGCTTTGTCTTGTAATAGCTCAATATAACGAAAATTTTGACTTAATTTGATGGAGTACAGTGAGTGCAGGAAAAAAGAATGTATCATAGCTAAGAATTAGTTAATGTCAATCACGGTTAATACTTAAAAGGCATTCAAAACCAAATATTCATGCTAAAGTTGTTAATACTTAAATTGTTATGAGCTTATTTTGCTAATTTCAAAGAAATACCTAATCCAACTATTTCGTCATTCATATTTTTACTGATTTTCGAAGAAAATAAGTATAATTCATATTCCTTTATATATACATATATATACCAGCAAAAGAGATAATTTCTGGAGTGCGTGATTTGATTGAGCTGTTTAGTATCTTATTAATACTAAGATATCTTTAACTCTTTGGCGGCGGCGGCGGTAATTTTAATGAATTTTCAGGAACCCCAATATTTCTATGAAGAGTACATTTTCATTAAAAGTAAGTACTGGAAATGAAAACGAATTATGTTTTATGCGTGTCCATGATAAAGTGAGTATTGGCTTCTTGTGTGTGGAGTCCCTGGTTTGAATCCAGGTTCAAACGAGGGTCCGCCCACCAAGCTTTGAGCTCACCTAGCTCTGATTAGGTACCTGAACTAATCAGGGGTAAAGTGAGTCGTGGAACTAATCACTCCACACTCGTATTCACATTGATTGTCGATTAGTGACGAAGCCCCTAGGCCCGTATGAAAGTTGTCGTGGGATTACTTTACTATGATAGAAAATTGGAAATTATGAACACTATGTAGCCGGTGAGTGCCTAAAAGCAGGCATGGATTTTTTCACATTTCAATTTGTCATGGCTTTTGACAAGAATATCGTGAAATTTGCAAAGCATATTTCTGCCAACTAAATCTGTACACAAATGGACTGTCAAAACTATGCCGGTGACCCTGCAGCTGCGGCAGGCACGTGAAAAAATCGTTTAAATCATCGACACTCCAGGAAAGTGTTTGCTTTTTGAAAAGAAATTCAAATTATTGATAAATTTCAATCTTTGGCCACCATGACAATTTTAAATTTACAAAATTTCACGTTACACAAGAACGGCAGCCCGACATCAAATTACCTCTATTTTCAGCAGTTGAAACTTCTGATCCCGAAAATTGACGACCGGATTATCCGATCAATATGAAATTTACAAGACGTGTTGGTATTAACTAGGAAGAGTTAATAGCAGTGATTTTGCAAAGCGGATAATCCTGTGGCAGTGGTGCCATCTTGAAAAATCACTGAGAAAAAAAACTGCTTTTTGACCCATTGCTTCCGAATCAGCCATAAGATTTTTAAAAAAATTTAAATAGTTCTTGGACCTTACTTTAGGCCATATTTGGTAGAAATTTGTTTGAAAAATTAGGATAGAGTTGCCTGCTATGGTGTTTTTGGTCTCCTAAATCTGGTAAATTTTCTCAGCAAAATAAAGCTATTTTCCCTATAACTTCTGAGTCAGTCGTGAAACCAATATGAAATTCATGCAGTAAATGGACCTTATTTGAAACCAGCTGTTGTAGGAATTTTGTATAAAAACCATGAAAGAGTTACCAGCTACGGTAATTTTCATAATTAGCGATTTTGTCACTAAACTTCCAAATGGGAATGATCCTGCAATGACAATTAACAACAAATATTTACTTTTGGAAAGTTTGATAGTTTTCAATGTGGTTCACCTCTCAGCTTCCAGCATAAGATGTTTGTCTATTCCTACACGAAAAGTTCTGCGCTTTAAGAAGAAATCTATAAGTTGAATTAAAGGTACAGAGATATGGAATGCATACATTTTGAATATCAGTCTTGCGTGCCAGACTTTGTCGAATGCTTTTTATAGCTAAGCCCTGTGCCGATGTGTATGACCAACCTTACCAGCTGGAGCTTCGTGGAGAGAAGTGTCTTCCAGAAGAATGTTATTCCCGAGCACTATTTTGTTGAGACGAGATAGAAGAATTTGTTCTTCCAACTTGGCAATTGAAAACAGTCGGCTAATTGGCCTCCAGTTCTGGGGAAAAGTGAGGTTTTTGCCAGGATTCGGCAGCATTATGATGTTAACTCGTTACAATGCTTCTGTATAATCTCTCAATTGGAAAGACACGTTGATGATGCCTGTCAAAGTCTGTAGTATATTGTATGGTGCATGAGTTAAGCAGAGGTTAGGCTATTAACCAGGCTCTTAGCTTTATCCAGATTGGTTGATCTTATAGCTGTTGGTTTGCAGAACACAGAGTTTAAGATTCTCTTAGCAGCACGTTCGATGGCATTATTTTCGTCAATTTCGTCACCTTATGGTAGGTCAGTCTGATACTGCAGCTCCAGAGAATCTGCAAAAGATTCTGTTCTACCTACCAAATCATACTTAAGACCTTGAAATCCGTATAAAGGTGGAATTATTCGTTTATTTTTCGTCTTAAAATACTTCAAAAGTCGCCCCAATGTGCTTTTGCCCAGCTCAATACTCTTTTACATATTATCCTACTGTTTGCTCTGGAGCTGACCTATTTGACTGTGGGTAGTATTGTTTAGTCGTTTCACTTCCCGTCTTAGTCAAGGGTCACCTGTGCCTTTAGCTCCTCTCCGGATTTGATTCCTCCTACGTATAAAAATTTTGATTGTCTTAAGGAGCTCTTCCTTTACGGGAATGTTGGTCGTGTCCTCTTTTGCCCGCAATGTAGCCTCTGATAGAGCTTTACTGACTCTTCTAAGTCACTGGCTGTTTCAGGTTTTTGAATAATATTTGCTTCTGCCAGTGCAACTCAGAACGCCTCCCATTTGGTGTTGATCTTTCGCTTTGGTGGTTCAGCAATGAAGATATTATCGATGCGAAAGATTAACGGCTAATGATCCGATAGCAGCTCGTCGGCGACATTTATGTGCACGTTTTTGATGGTTCCATGTAAAAGCCCTTTATCAAGGATGTTCCTGCTTTTGGGACCAAAATGTGTTGGCTCATCGAGGATGAGCAGGCGTGTTAGTAACACGTTGATTGCAGCTCGGTCCTGACTCGGTTACTTCTACAGCTTCCCATTGGCGGTTGTAGGTGTTGAGATTTGAAGGGCTCACAAAGGTCTTGAGCGAAGCGCTGTGCGCTAGAAGGTCTATGTGCCGATATCAGGATGAACTCGAGAAAAGTTGCCCGCACCTTTATGAGGGTGGTTTCTGTACTCTTGAGGATGGAGGTTGAGATGGAATGATGCGTTACGCTCTTTTTTAGAAAGATTGTGGTACCTCCTCCCCTACCAGTCATCCAATCGTTCCTATATAGTTGGGGATCCGGAGAAGGCTCTCTAGTTTAAAGAATATTTCCTGCAACAGCATACAAAAATTGGTTAACTCACCTTTTTTATTTGGCAAGAAATTCAAATCCCGTGTGAAAATGGGTTTTTTTTTTAGAACGGAGCATGTTGGTTAGTTTAGGCCACGATCATGGTTTTGACTATTTTGGCCACCATGTTTTCCATCATTGAATGTAGCTACCCTTGCATAATAGTCAAAAACTGCCCCATCTCGTCCAGGTTATTTTTATTAGCTGAGTTGGTAGAGGGTTTTAGGACCAGTGGGATGAGTAGTGATGTTTGGGTTTGCACTCGCTACTTAAACGAAAGACTTCCTGAAGTTTTTTGCATCACGTGGGCAGCTCCCTTAACTGGCAGAGTGTCCACTTCCGCAGTTGACACATTTTGGCCGTTCTTCTCTCAATTTCTAGCAGTCTTGGAAGTAGTAGAGAATATAATAACAGTTGAAAATCATGGCACTGTGCCATTCCCGTACGAATTTTTTGAGACTCGATTTGGCAAACAAGGTGGTATATGGCTTTTGCATTGTTTATGGATTTGTCTGACTTCAGGAGCCACACTATCATTAATTAGAATCATTTAGAAAGCAAAGAACCGGTCCGGTCTTTTTGAATTTCTATATGGATTATCTTTATATTTATTTTATCTTTATCTTTATCTTTATATTAATTTCAATATGGTTTTCCGGACCGGTTTTCTGGTCCGATTTTCCGGTCCGGTTTTTTGGTACGGTATTTTTGAATTTTATATTAATTTTTGAATTCCTATATGGATTTTTGTTATTTTTTATACATTTTTGAATTTCTACATAGATTTTTGGATTTATGGATTTTTGAAGTTTAATATTAATTTTTGAATTTCGTCTGTAATTGTTGGTGTATTTGTGTTCATGTATGAAAACAAAATATCGCAAGAAAAGCCAGTACAGCGAAATTAAATAATGATAGCAGTAGTTGTCATAATTAGCCGTGTTCAATTGACTGCTGAAAATGAGACCAAAGAACGGTTTGAAATTCTGTATTTGTTGACACATTTTTGAAGCAGATTTTATAGCAAATCAATTTCTCTTGGATCTCACGACAGTGCGGAAGCATACAATATAAGCATATATAAGTGATAAGTTGGGCTAGGATAGTGAATGACTATACGCGGTAAGAATAAGACACTTCATTCAATAAAGTTTTTTTTACAAACAAATTCTCCTATTTTTCACAATTTGTACATTAATAACAAATGGTGTGAAATTGCTACGTATGCACATCTCTACAGCAAATCTTCATTATCATTTTGCTTATTAATAAATTATTTATAGCATCACATTGCATTCAAATGAACCTGCCGGATTATTTTCCCATCATGTTCTTAAAATCTTACCACTTTTAACTAAAATAGATTGTTATTGCATTGATTCATATCTCTTCAGTCCTTTTTTCACACCTGAAATTTCATTTCAGGCATATCAAGTCTGAAATGCATTATAACAATCTTGACCCAAACAAATCATCCCATACCATATATTTCATTTCCGATTAAAGTTCCGATAGCACCGCCGCCAGTACTCACACAGAAGCCACGAACAATACTAATTAATATTCATTCGACCCAGCCTTCTCCCACATATATTGATAAACTTAAAAATATCAGCACATCGTAACTCTAACAATGTTTGCATTGATCATTGTTTTTTTGGCTGGAGTCTTTTCCTCGACTAACAGTATTATGTTAATTGTCAGATTACTATGCTTTATTTGCTCAGTATTCTGACTTGCACCCGTTAGATAGAATTTTCGGGTCAGCGCTCTTTAGGATCGTGGGCGTTTCAAAGTATTAATACTAATTGAATCCATTCAAATCATGTATTTGTATGCATAATGCGCTGACCAAAGCTGCATGAATGGCATGCGAATGTCTGCTAAACATCAAAAACTGAGACCAAAAAATTTCTAAGATGCTCTTTGGGAAGCTGTGATGGGAAATGCAGATATAATGTGCAAAATGATTGAACTATCTTTAATCTAATCACACCAGCTACCTGAGTTTTGAAAAACTCTGATCATCGCCGACACTTGCAAAACAATTACGCTTAATTGCAAATCACATTTCCATTGAAATATTTTCAATACATCCATCTTTGCTATGATCTACCTAAAAATTCCTTTGCGTAGCTCACATGCCCATATCAAATTACGTGCGTGTGCTTCCGTTAAATGCGATAATAGCGCAATCTTTTCCCTTTATTTTCCGTGCCGCTCCATTCATTCACGGTCCGAGACCTCCAAAATATTTGCCAAGACCCAGACAAGAAACTAAAGGTTCTGATACAGTTTCACAACCCGCAGCTAAATATTATGCAATTATACTTCATTCATACCGTAGAGCTCGCATATCGTTATACTATTTTTAGCGAATTCGATCGTTTTGCAAGTTCAATGGCTAGTAACAAATCGGAAATTGGGCGGTCAGAGCTTTGATACTAAGTGCACTTAAGCAGAAGTTGCAAAACGATTAAATGCTTGTTACATTTCACTTCGAACTCGCATCAATTTTCAAAATTATCCATCGTTCTGGCAAAGACTAAACCGTACTAAGAGTACTGTTTAGGAAACAGTATGATACTTTTAGCACCGTATAGTAATTCGTTGCGTCTTGTTGAGTGCAATATTATTTCAAATAAGCTTTGAAAATCGTAGCGAAAAGGTTCCATAGGGCAAGGAATTTGAACTGTTGATTTAACTTCTCAGAAATGTGCATTGAACCCATTCACAGTTTTTTTACTTTTCTTGAAATAAGTGCAAAAACAGTTATTGTGGACAAATAGATCAATTGTGAATTAATACTTTGGATGCGAATGTAGTTTACGAAATCACGGGACTTATGCGAAACCCATTTGAATGTGAGAAGAGGAAAGAAAATATGTTTTACTAACTCTTTGTTAATTACTTATGAAAAATAGAAACATCAATATCAAAAAAAATTGCTTGACCATAAAAAATACGAAAAGTGAGAATATAGCTAAAAGTTATGTCAAAAAAGAACTCGGACACTTAATTTTTAGTAAAATTTTAGAGTACTGTAAGATTATTTGAATATTTTGTTGGCAATCCTTTACTTTTACGATGGCTTTTAAGTGGTTTGGCATGGACTTTACAAGTTTCGTTGCAGAAGAAACGATCAATTTTCACCCATCCAGTCTGAAATGCTAATTTCAAATTTCCTTTGTTGGATTGGTCTGATTTTTAACTGATTCTTCAAATGAGCCTTATAAGTAGCCTAGTGAGTAAGAAGCTTAATGGGTACAGCACTAGCTTCTTATGGGTGTGGTTCTTAGCCTCAAATGAACATTGAGCACATTGTCGTTTGGAACGTTATCCTTGTAGTATTAGAAGTTCTTTTATATTGCCAATGTTTCAGCACTTTGTACTAAATTTTGCTTCGTAATGTTTAAATACTTTGTGTGGTTCATGATTCCATCGATTACTAAACGTTATCCTGGAATTAAGAGCACATTTATAATCCATTGTTCATCAGAGTTTGAAATCAGACTAGGTCTACTACTTTTTCGTTTATTTTTCTCTGAATTTGTTGAAATAAAACGTCTCCACTTTATCCTCTTAATCCTCCTTTAAAGCTGTCCGAATAAGCTGCCATTTGTCCGAATAATTTTTTAACATAAATTTTTGCTTTATCTTTTTTTTTGTGCTTTTATCTATGCTTTATCTATGCATTTTAATTGAATTGAAAAGAATATTTTATTTTATTTGAATTGTGCATTTTTAGCCTAGCTTAAGGTTTGATTACCAATGAAAACTTAAAATATACCAGCTATATTATTTATGCCGGCTTGCTCATATGGTTTTTATATATCTTCATTTTTCTTGGGTAATTTTTATATTACACACTAAAAATACTACCCAGCGTGTACAAGTACTATAGTTACCTGGGCAATAATTGGCTTAAAAACTAACTTACACTACAATTCAGACCTAATTAGACCTAAATCTTAACCTAGGTAGGTGTCAAATCTAGCCCCTTTTGTTCGACGGAGGGCCTACATAACTAAATAGCGCATCCATAAGCTGCTTTTGGCACGCTATTTTTGCGAGGTACATAAATGGCTCAATTAAAACACCTGTAAGCCCTGTTGACCGAATCAGTCCGTTCTCATATCCATCCGTCTGTCCGTAGAATCTTGTCATTAATTCAACAACCTCGTCCCTAAGTGGCTTTGGTCTCGATTCCTGATACAGGAGCAAGTTTTTGGGCCACTTCTTAGTTACCGGGTTGTAGAACATACCAATGTAGAAGCGGAGGATTCTTCTTTCGAATATCTCCGCTTCGGCCATGACAGTCTAGGCCAGATCAAGGTCTGATAGCAACTGGATTTAGCTTTGGTGGTCATACCCATCTTTTTGGCGAAAAGAGGTCGGATGCGATGAAATACAAATTTAGCAGCTTTGATTTTTCACCGTTAAACTCCAGAATCTCAAAGAAATCGATTCCGAGGTACTTAAACGGTGAAATAGGAGTGATTCTAGAAGTCCTAAATAAAACAGCAAGTTTTTTGGGCTTATTGCGAATAATTTGGGAAACTTAGAAGGGTTTCGAATTATACAAAGCTGTATCTTACTGCTGTTTGGTTTGATGCCCTATTCGTCAAAGTAAAGACTTATTTCTGCCAAGTAGTATTCCAGGCCTCTCGCTGCTTTGAGCGGATCTTGGCTCGACGAGAATAAGAGTATGTCATCAGCATATTTAAGGATTTGAATTTGGGGTTGGCCCACTGGAATGGTGTGAATATGGAATATAGAATTGGTCCAGTGGCAAAGCCTTGTTTGATTTGGAATGAGTAGGGTCTATGAAAGAGCTATCTGAGTGTTTAGTACAGGCGGGGTTGGCTTCGACAGTTTGAACAAAGCTTGTTTTTATATTTTTTTGGTTTTTCGGACAACCTTTATAAGTAGTGGGATGTTTTCCACCGCAGTTGACGCAATTTGGCCTCTGCTTAGGCTGCTTTGTGTAAGATATCTGATGGTGAAGCCCATAACATTTGACGCGTGGCAGTTGTTTGACGAATCACAGTCATTGCTATAATTTTCCACCGCCGAGACTTTTGTGGTTAAACTTGGCACTGTAAATGACTAGTAGCCTGAATATTAAAAACCTTATTTCCTTTTCTTGGTGGAAATTGAAAGGCTTTCCTACTTCTTATGAAATAAATCTCAATAGGGTAGAAGCATTGTCTTTCAACCGCTTACTATACCTCTTCAGGGTTGAGCCCGTAAAAGCCTCTTAAAATTATGTGTTTCTCCTCAGAACGGTAGCACTTATGGTACTGAATTTTTAACTCTGCGAAGATTTCGATAATCTTCTTTTGGTCATAATTGATTTTGGAAAAGATTTGGAGTTCAAGAAAAACGTTCTTGGCTTATACAAACACAACCTTTTCTATAACTCGTACTTTGTGTTTTTCGATCTAGCTGAACTTTTCAGGAAGAATTGACGCAGGTATGGAATAGGTTCATGTTTGAACAAAGTTTAGTTATTCTTAATCATTTGATGTGGATGTGTTGTGGGCTTTAAATGCCTCAAAAGTGACAAAGGTCATTTATAGAATTTCAAATTGCAAAAGCTTCCCACAAACTTGTCAAATCGTTCCAAATTTTACAGAAATCTTGGCATCAATGCATTTTGTAAAGTTATAAAATTATAAGCTATAAATTGTACACTTTGAATTTTTTTTATGAAAGTATGGGGATGCCTATAGCTCTGGCAAGTTAGTAAAGAAAAATTCTTCAAATCGTGAATCTCTTGAAAATGTTTCACTTTTTACTAAAAAAGCAAATGATGCATACATTTTGAAGTCAAAGTTTCATGCAGTCAAATTTGATGTTTAAAGAATTGTCAAAGAACGGCAACATCTCATCTAGAACTCACCCCCCGATGATCAGATCCAATTGAAATTTACACAAGTAACTAGCTAACTACCTCGGATCAAGTGTAGCTGTGGTTGACAATATGGAAGTAGAAATATACGGATGTCTTCTCAAGTTTATCGAAGCTTTTTAGCCCGATGCTCAAAGCTTTTGCTGCACAAGACCAAAATTTTGACAAAACTCATGGAATGACAGTCGTATTCGTGAGGAGAGTCTTGCGGATAATATTTTGCTCGGTTTGTGAGAAAGGGCCATTTAGTAGAGATGCTGCAAACATGAGCTTCAAGCTTTCAACCTAGAAATAGACATAATTACAAAGATAAAGCTTGGTAGTTTTTGGTAAGTTGTGCACTTCGCATGTATGAGCGAAAAGAAACCTACTCGGAAAACCCTTTGTGGCAGATTTTAGACCAGCTGGCAGCGGGAAAGACAATTTGTGTACTGGAACGATGGCTCTGATCAGGGCACTGGGGGCCTAAGAGTGCCTAATTGAATGAAATTGGTTCAATCGGCCTCCATATGAATCAAAAATCTATTACGAAAAATAAATATCAATTTAACTGTTTTAAATAGAGTTTTAAGCATAGTACGGATGTTCGGTAAAAAAAATTTTGGATCAAACTTTCCAAATGAAAAAAAATACCACCTATACCACCACCATGTAAAACCAGTAAAATCATTTGACTAGAGAAAGACACAACGGTAAATTTATGAATGGGATGGCAATCAGTAAATATCTAGTCAAATGTGTTTTTTTTTCACAGAAGCCATATTTATGTAGAATATTTTCCCTATACAAGAAAGGATAGTACTTAACACTATGAAATTTACAAAAAAACTGCTGATGACCGCTTAGTTTTAGCTAAATTTTAAATTTTACACCCGTTTTACTTAATCGGGCAATAAAAAACCTGGTAAAATAATTGAGATTTTATATAGCATCATCTATTACAGTCTAGTATTAGTAGTTAATTTTTCCTCGAAACTCCGTATTTATGAAGTAATATCATTAACTAAATTTTTGCTTTTGATTTTACCTCTAGTAAAATTTGTCTGAAAATTGACATTTGCTCGAACTACGTGCTATTGACCAAAACAATCACAATCTTAATTGATAATCTTCTTTTCACACAAAAGTTCTCATATCAAGGTACTTACCTACGCCGAGAATAGCAACAGATATACATAAACATTTTCAAAGCATAACATGCTAACTGTACACATTTTGATTCATCAAAGTATGCACTACTGTTTACGTTTCACGCTACTTGTGAAAAACAAACAAAGAAAATTTAGATCAGAGTTCCAATTTTCCAATGATGATCCATTCCGATCTTACGTGCAAAGATAAGGAGCGGAATTCATGTCTGCAGTCAGTTTTATTGCAATCGGAATAATTATCATTGTGCGTGTGAGTACTACTTTACTGATAAACATAACCTCTCGATCGCAACGATTCAAGTAGCGCGAGAATCGAGTCAGTTGGTTTTGATATCTGATGGGCAAAACGATGAAAATTCCATAACCGTCATAAAATGTTTAGCTTCTAACTGACTAGAGTCCAGTAAGTGCATTCCCTCAACACAGGCTTCGTTCATATGAACTAAAATAGCATGCAAACAAATGGTCGATTTTTAAATATAGTCCACATAACGTAGCTACTTTTGTCCTATCTACTTAGTGAACGGACTAATTTCCAAATCAATCCCACCATTGTTCCTTAAAGCTGAAAATGCACCCCAGGCAATTTTCGACCTTTCCTAATCACACCACTTTCAAATCAATTAGCAACGTCTCATCTTCAATCGCATCAGCCCGAATATCTCAAACAATCATCGTTTTAAGATTCAGCAAGCCTGTTTATCAATCCGGCAAGCTCGATCATAGCTAGAAAATTACGTATTCTGAATAAAAACCATTTCGTTCGTTTGTCCGTAATTCGTTTTGCGTAATTCTTCTCTTCCGCCTTTGATATCGTACCGTAATTGTTTCATTGTCAGTATTTGCACGCGTTTTTCGCCACTAAATTCCAAATTTAGGTTACTATTTCAAGCTTTGCGTTGAAATCACGCTAATTTTCGGCCAGTATCTATCGATTAGATAACGAGATATGGGAGTTCTTTTTGCCGGTAGCATTCGAATCATCCAATTATTGCGGCTCAACGTCTTTTAAGCAGTCCAAGTTCATTGTTGGCTATCGCTAAGCCGAATCTTAACGGTAAAATGGCAAAAAGTGCTCGCCATTTTAATTGCTCAAAGTGCATTCACTAGGATTCGAATGGGTTTGCATCAGGTAGCGTGACCATTTTTTTAGTGATATCTTAAAAAAATTTGTTGTTTGTGTGTTTGTACTGCACGAGTCAGTTTATGGGAACTGTGAAAGCCACAGTTCTATAGATTGTTTTGTCTCAAAAATTAGCTTGTGGTCCGTTAAGTTTAACCTCTTTTACCATATCATTTTGATTCTTTTCAGCGTGAAATTCAAGAGTCTGCTCCAGATTTTTCTGGAAGTAATTGAATATATGTATATTTGATTCCAATTACTGTGGATATGATGCAGAAATTTTCGTTTCAAATAGGTAAGCTTGAAAAGTAGAAATGAAAAATTCCAAAAGTAAGGAGCACAAATTGAAAATAACTCATGATGTGACGATTCATACACAAATACATCGATGCTCGAACTTATAAATTCAATACCGAAAGAAAAAACTTATTTTCATCAGTGTCGATTATTTAATTTACATGGTGGTGGTATAGGAACCCGATTTCTCATTTGTGTTTCATTTTTCACTGATTTTCGACGAAAATATTATAATTGTTATTATTACAAATTAATATAATTATAAAAAGTAACTATGCAACCGAAGAAGTCGAAACTTGAACATATCAACGCTGAAATGGAAAATGAATATTTTATACGTTGAGTGAAACCTTCACGCCATTGCGCAGGTTTTTTCCTTGAATTCGTAATTGACCTTGTGAAACGAAATGGAAAAGGCGTCATAGCGCTATTGGTCCTTGGACATACTAAGTAAAACGTTTATTAATTGAAACATGTATTGAAAAAATCATACGATTTTATCACAATTGTTGTATTTTTAGAAAATAGCCAAAACAAATCAATTTTTTCTTGACTAAACTATTTCGGAATCTGTCATGTCACTACTTCACCACCAGTGCTAACGTCACTTTGCTTAAAGTCGAGACTCATCTGATCACAGAAAAAACATTGTAAGATGCTAATTCCACGTCCACTTCAGGCTGTATTAATTTGGATATCTTTTGGCTTATAAAATAACATGCGGAATCTGAGTCCAGCACCCAAACAGTGAGTTCATAGAACAAAGCTAATTGGTTACGAGCTCATTAGCAGATAACTAGTCAGCGAAATATCAGATTACGAGTACTTATAGAGGATCCAATGGAAAGCAGGTGGTAAAACAGGTTCAGAACCAATCATCAAAGTTGTAAACTAATCAGTAAATATACTTGAGCTGCTGTGGTTGAGTCTAATTTGATAAATTATTTTTCCTTAAATATTTTGGAATTATTAATTCTTAAATATTTTGTAACGGTAAATCCATATTCTGCAAAAGTTAGGAAACATCTCATGGACACAAGTTTTAAGGAAGCGTGCAGATTACAATGAGTTATAATAAGAAACGATATCGAGCGTTGCAGAGATGCTGCGTGAACAGATTCGGAAGAATAACAACTCCAAGGGAAATGAAATCAATAATAAATTGAATAAACTTTTGGATAATTTCATAAAACTCGCGAAGAAATTTTCAATCAACGTCATTTCAATGAGGACTTTACGAAATAAAATAAAATAAAGACCTACTTAAAACACGGAAAACAAACATGTCAAAAAATAAAATATGTCATTACAAGAAGAAAAGGAGGCTACAAACCTCATCCTCAGAGGTGGCCACCTCATCCAATGCTGAAAAAAAACTCTGAGGATACTTCCAGTTCGGAAGAAAACTCCTCTGATATGCCAGTTATTCTAAAGAGCCAAGAAATTTCTTTTGAAGCTTGTCCTAAACTGACTTAACCCAAAACTTTTCTACACTAAAGTAGCAGAATCACTGGTGACCAAGGAATGTATTCCACTAAACTCCAGTAAGTAGTCCAATAAGAAAAAGATTATAATATTCAGACTATCTGGCATTTGAAGTGCCAGATCGAAGCTCAGAAACCTTGATCTGGCCAATTCCACAATTACCAACAATTAGGCAACAACACCAATTTGGCCATGCACAATCGCGCTGCGTGAAGTGTGATTGTCTTCACCACCACAAATCTTGTAATAAACTTCCAGAAATAAAACCAAAATTCATCAAGGAATACTCTGCGGGTACTCAGCATATGGAGATTTAAGAAAAGCAGACTGTCATCATAAGGACGATAAGCAGCTTTAAACTTGGACGAAAGGCACCGAGTAAACTTACGCTGACTGAATTCAACAGTATAAGATAGGTACACGAAGCGAAGGGACCACACTTGGAAGCAATATTTAACAATTAATCCTACGAACAACGGAAACAAAAAGACGAGCACATGTGCCGATACCGGCTGCAAACTGCAAGCAGCGCAGAATGAAACCGCCTGCCTTCGAAAGATTCAAAGACAGTAAAAGAAATATGCAGATCAAATTTTAACTTCAGATCAAAGATGATGGGAAGTTGATCTACATGCTTCAAAGAACTATCAGACAAAAAGTTGATAAACAACGTGAAACGCGACGGACCAAGTATGGAACCTTGGAGAACACCAGAAGTAGGATAGAAAATGGAGGAAGAACAATCATTAAAAACAACATGGCAGATGTAGGTTGTAGGAATAAAATCAAGATATAAGGGAATTGGAAGCATCAAAATTACAATTTCTTAACAGCACTGTGTGGTTTACCCAGTCAAATACTTTCGCAAAGTCAGTGTAAATCACAACAGCTTGAAGACCGCTGTATAAAGAACACGTGGCGAAGTTTGTGAATTCTACTAAATTAGTTGTCGTAGAACGTTCTTTAGAAAACAAATGACTAAGAGCACTAAGAATTTTTTCATGAACGATCCGCTCAAGCAACTTAGGAAAGCAAGACAGGAGTGATAGCATTACTAATGTCTCCGAATTTTCAAATCGGAAAACATACGCAGCTTTCCAGTTGGAAGGAAAAACACCTACGAACAAACATAAGTTGAATAAAATAAACAAAGATACACTTAAAGAAGATGCAAGAGATTTAAAAAACACATTAAGAATACCATCAGCGCCGCTGTTTGCTAAGTGATCCAACGAAGATATAAGGATTTCCACCTACAGACGATTAGCCATCACAAGATCCTCATGGGAAGATACACTCGCAGCAGAGTTCCCTGAAGCAATGTTAGAAGAGGAAAAGGAAGAAGCAAAGAACTTAGCAAACAAATCACAAATGTCTTGAAGAATAGAAGCAGAAATTTCCTCCAGAAAAAAAGTGCCAAGAAACCGGTTACTATTTTTAAGGGAATGGACATACGACCAGAAAGGCCTCAAGTTATTTGAAGGAAAGAACCTTGGGGAACACCAGAAGTAGGATAGAAAGTGGAGGAAGAACAATCATTAAAAACAACGTGGCAGATGTAGGTTGTAGGAATAAAATCAAGATATAAGGGAATTGGAAGCACCAAAATTACAATTTTTTAACAGCACTGAGTGGTTTACCCTAGCCTTAAATATGGATGAAGGCCCTACGTTTCGCATCTTCAATATTTTTTTAGCCACTGCTGGCAAAGATCGATAGCATTAAAAAGCCTCAACAGATGAACAATGAAGAAATTCATTTCGGGCATTATCTTTTTCGTGCAAAGATTTACAGGCTGCTACAGAAAACCAAGGAGGACAAGCGCGACGACGAGTACGAGACACACGAGTAAAAAGAACTAAGGATAGAGTAAAAAGAAGAAAGCGTTTCATTGATTTCAAACCTACAAAAGAAAAACAACTAGATATTTTTACTCAATAACGTGTGACAAATTGCCATGGACAGATTTACTCCGCAGCAGCGTCTACAAATTGTGTTTAGTTGTGCAAACTCAAATATCACTCCTTGAGTTTTATGGACCGCTTAGTCGTCCATCAGCACGTGCTGTTCGCCATGCGATTGCACAGTTCTGCATCCAACGAAAAGGTTGGGAACAATGCATTACGAAGAGAATATCGCAGCCGTGTAAGCCAGTATTGCTGAAAACCCAGCTTTGTCAATTCGCAGGAGT
Organism: Nemotelus pantherinus; assembly: GCA_963978885.1. Classification (NCBI taxonomy): domain Eukaryota; kingdom Metazoa; phylum Arthropoda; class Insecta; order Diptera; family Stratiomyidae; genus Nemotelus; species Nemotelus pantherinus. The sequence goes on along the minus strand of OZ022265.1, from coordinate 117,538,092 downwards.
GCGCAAAAAGTTGAGATTTGACCGTCCATTTTATGGAAAATTTTATGAAAAGATCTCGGCTTAAAGGCTTACAAAATCCAATTTCTTTAAGAATTAAATCCGTATGACCACTTTTGGAGATTGGGCCGAAAATCAACTGGAAGTTGACCCTCTGCTTTACGGACAAACTTTGTTCAGCGTCGAAGTTCATTTCTGGCTCGATGGCTACGTTAGTATGCAAAATTGCCTTATTTGGAGCAATAAAAATTTCCGTCAAGTTATGGGAACACCATTGTATCCACAAAAATGCACTAGATGATGCACACTGCATGCTGGTGGTAGGGCTATGCTTTTTCAAAGGTAAACGCCGCAAGCACATTACTGTCAATGGCGACCGCTACATCCATTTTCTGTCCCAAATTTGCGTTTTATGAATGTCATAGAGAAGTGGTTTCACAAAGACGGCATTACTTGCCACATAACGATCGCAACCATCGACTTATTGAAGACGAAATTCGTAAATCGCATTATTTCGAGAAATAGACCAATCAGTTGGCCCCGAGATCGTGCTATTTGACTCCATTGGATTACTTCTTGTGAGGATGCGTGAAGTCGTTGGTCTACGCTGACAAATTAACGAAAATTGACGCTTTAGAAGCCAACATTACTCACGTCACAGTTGATCACAGTTACTTCGAAGTGGTCGAAAATGTATCTCAAGGTAATCATTTGTACTAGATTGTCTTCAAAAATGTAAATGGAAAGAGCTGAATTTCACAATAAAAAAAATAAAGCAATCTGACCAATAGTTTTATTCAAGTTTAAAATCGGAACCTTCTAAAAACACTCGTTATATAAGAAAGACGAGCTGATGCAATTCCTTAGTGATTAGAATATTGGCATCTTTTCTCATACAAGAGACCTCCTTAAAGCCGGGTAGGCAGCTCCCAAAAACAAACAAAATATACAATTTGCACAGATATGAAAATCCGGTAGATGAGGAGGCAAAGCAATCTTTATACGGAATCACATAGATCACCACTTTTGAACATCCCGATTCTTATGGGCGTGGAAGCGATTAAAGTGTTAACAAGCTTTATGAAAGTTACTGCTATCTCTGCATAGGAACTACTTAGTGCGTGGTAGTTGCCACCCAATCTTCGTGCACTCTTCCACTTCAAAGGCCCCTTTTTCTATAAAGGAGGCTTCAATACACATACCTCCTACTGGAAGTCGTTTAAAAACAATATATCAGGAAAAAAGCGGTACAAATTTGTTGTAGAGTCCGCATCCTGCCATCGTATGCCGGATGAACTCGGTCATTTTGGCCCGATGGATTGGATATTGGGATATCCCAAAACATTCCCTAAATTATACAAATTAATATTTTTGGCGAACTCCCGGACCACTGCTTTCTTAAAGTGAGGTCTCTTCATTGTCACTCAAATGACAGAAAAATTGTCAATAGCTTGACGAGCATTCCGAGTCACCATGGCAAATGGAAGTAGCTTAAAACAGCTTTTACAGCTAGTCACTTAGAGGAGTCAACGGAAATTTTGATCAAGAGCTAACCGTTTAACAAAAATCATAAAATTCGAAAATGAATAATGGAAGCTCTTCATAAGGAGCATTGAACCTGGAAGTGTTTTATTGTGGAGGTTGTCCAAATACTGCAACACTAAACCAAAACCTATCATGCTTCCCATATATATAACTGAAGTATTTGCTGGCGCACTTAAACTCACATTCCAGGAAAGCATCTCCAACATTTTTATAGTAATTTCATCAGATATATATGTTATTTATTATTATTGTTATTATAATTATTCATTTAATGATTATGATTACATCTTAGCAGAGCTGCAAACAGTATATTCAATTGTTTCACTATTATTTTAGCTTGTGGAATCTTTTAGCCGAATGTCCTATCCTTAGAATATCCCTCCATTTGCATTCCAAAAAAAAAACTCAATTTCAATCTATGAATTTTTATTTTTTACTCTGCAAAAATTTAGTATATTTCAGGACCAGTTTACACAGATTTTTCATCGGTCAAGTGAGAGAAAAAAAAATCAATCAAAAAAATTTTCCTCTCTGCGATCATGAAGCAAATTTAAAACTGAATATATGTATTATGCAAAGATTTTCGTCAGTTTTAGCTTCCTGAGTGAAAATCCTAAGATGTTACTAGCTTCTGAAACTATTGCGGTCATTCTAAATATTTATAGATGGGAATACTCATTGCGATAATTGTTTAATGCATGTTAATCGAAGAATAAATACAATGGAATTTAATCCAGAAATATCAAGTAAATGTTAATATTAAACCAGATCCTAAATGAGGCTCAAAAGAAATATTGTTAATTTAAAGAAAATTCAGCATTTGACACAGAAATACCTATGTTTTCCTCAACGACTTGTTAAAGTCTTCGAGAGTTGGCTTTTAATTAACAAAGACATGACAACAACGTCTGCTGCAGCTTACTGTAGCAAAAGTTCTAATCGTGCTGCCCGCTTCTTTGCTCGAAAGCCTGCACAAATTTTGCAAGAAACCAAGAAATATCTGCGCCCAACGCGGGAATGACTTCAATTCTTTTTTGTTCTTCTACAGCCACCAAACATGTGTAGCGTATCTGTTCGATAATTTTCGTTGTGCGCTCTCGCTGCAAATTAATGTTCGCCATTGGCAACTTGCTAATCTGTCTCTGCCGTTTCATATTAAGCGTACACGTGTGCTCGGGTCATGTTGCGTTCAACAAAAAGATGCACCGACTAAGTAATTTTAACGATTAGACAGACGTGTTGAATGCTTGGTCTGGAAAATTTCTTGTTGAATGTCCTCATTCCAATCGTTTTTTTATACTTTCGTATTCTATTTTCATGGATAATTATCAAATATTTACGGAGATTACAGTAGACTGTGATGATTACAGTAGACCGTGAAGCAGACGAGACATGAATTAGAAAAAATGAATCTGCTTTGGTTGCATTCATGCGAATTAGCATTTTAACAGTGATGTGATGATTGATTTATGATTTATGATGCATTTATTCAAAAGTGAAAATGGTTTTTTTTTTGTTTGTTCATAGAAGTGGTCTAAAAATCTAGAAAAGCATACAGTATTATTTTTTTGAATGAAAAACGGATGAAATATGGTGTTTAACTGAAATAAAAAATAAAGTTTTAGATGTTTGGCGTTTATTTATTCGTCTTATTCAATTCATTCTAATAGTTCACTTGTAATTTTTTGAGTAAATTTTCGAGACTAAAAGACAAAAATCGTGTTATTTTCATTTAATACTAATTGAATCACCAGGTACTTTACAACATTTATTACATTCGATAATGCTTCTAATTTAATTATGATAATATTTCGGAAATTTTTAATCCTAAGTACTCAAAAGTAGGCAAGGAAAATTTGCAGAATATCAAATTTTGATAACTTCTCATTGAATCATCAGAGCATCACGAAATTTACAGGACACATTTATGAGCACACAAAATTCGTTTCTTTGAATGTGATTTGTAATGAACCTGCCGCTCTCATGTAGCTTTGTCATATAACTTTAAAAATTATCTTCAAATCAACGACTCTCTTCATCATTTTTTTTTATTTTTTAGAAAAAAAAGCAAATCTGTGATTTCATTGTTTATCTAGACAGTCAAATTGAAATTTTGTAAAATGTGCTTTGCAGAAGAACGGTATCCCGTCATCAATTTACCTCTATTTTTAACACCCGAAATTTGAGTTGTTAGAACTGATGACCCACCTATCAAATCAATACCAAATTCACATGATATATTGGTCGTAAATAGGACCAAATTTTATAGAAGTGATTTTGAAATGTGGGTCCTTTTGTTGCCGGGGGTCATCTTGGAAAATCACCAAGAAATATAAAAGCTTTTTGGTCTGTAGCACCCGATACAGTTGTCAGATTTCAATGAAATTCACAAGGTAAATGAACCTTAATAAACCTGGATAACATTTTTGTTGAATAACTAGGTTAGGGCTGCCAGTTTTACGAATAGTTGTTATCATTAAATTTACAAATTATTTTGTACGTGTAGATAATTTCAATTATCTAGTAAAAGCAAACTAAAATAAAGTAATTCGCCGACAAGCCTCGTGCAGTTCTAAGGGTTGAAGCTGGTAGAGAGCTTCATCACAAATTTACAATCAATGTGAATACGAGTGTGGAGTGGTTAGTTTCACGGCTCACTTTACCTCTGATTAACTCAGGTACCTATTCAGAGCTAGGTTAACTCAAAGCTCGAACCTGGATTCGAGCCAGGGACTCCACACAAGAACCCAGTGCTCTACCCACTAGGTCACTCAAGCTAATTATCTAGTAGTGACACTTAACACTTCAATTACGAAAATTTTGAAATTTTCTCAGACGGTAGCCTTAAAGATCTTTATTTACTTATAACTTCTAATGTAGTCATTGGATCAACACCAAATTTACAGGGTGAGTTGACCTTGACGTGAAGCAGATTCGGTAAACTTTGGCTGTGATGTTAGAAAAGAGTTGCTAGCGCCAGATATTTTTGTTGTTTTCGTACTAATAAATGAAACCGTTGAATCTTCCAAATGATATCTATCAACAATGAAAACAAATAGCATCTTCCCCAAAAATCTCTCCATCCATATAGTTTCCGATGCAGTCATGGGATGAAATCGAAATTCACAGGGTGTGTTGACTTGGACCAGTTGTATTTTAGCTACAGTGCTAAAGAAGTATTGCCAGCATTGAACATCTTCATGATTTTTGCACTTGAATATGCTTCCATCCAATGTTCACATGATAAACAACCTATAATAAAAATAAATAACGAGTGTTCAACATTTTGAAACTGTTTCAAGTGGTGTATACTGGAAATCTTTCTACCCCAGCTTTGTTGTCATAAGGAGTGCATTTAGCGGAATATGTATTTGAACCTTACAAAATTCGTGTACTTGTCGTTTTAGTGTTCGCTGTACATTTAAAATTTATTCGAACTTTATCGTTGGCTAGTCTCTTCACTTTTTTTTTATTCTACACTTTTTCCGTGTTTAATAAACTTTTTTCATTCTGGATAACGCTAAATGATCTAGGCACTAATGACCGCTTTTATCTTCTTCACAAAAGAATTGTTCTTCGTGTTTAGGCTGGTGGTTATTATTATTATTATTTATTATCTAAATCAACAGATACAAATCCAATCAAAGATTAAACAACTCACTCCGGACCTACTTACCTCCAGTGGCAACAGTGAGAGAGTGAAATTAGCTCAGGAATCACTCCGGGTTAATGCAATCGTCTTCACGCCGTTAACACCTTGGTAGATCTCAAAGTATGCTGTCAGTCTCACCGCCACTAAGGTGGTAATGTAGGTTTAACCCATAAGTGCTTACGCCAACCTTTTTACGGCTTTTCTGCTTGTGTAGACAGCAATAGACCCTTAAGGTGCCTACACTATCAGACTGCAATAGCGGCTCTTAGTGAGAGCCCATGTAAAACGGACACTTAAATTAATAAAAATTCAAATCTTTTGGTGCTGATTTCAGCACACCCGCTAAAGACGGTTTGGCTCCATGAGAAGTGGCCTTGTGACACATGAGTCAGGTCTACAGATTTTTTTTGGCCTCTTTGTTAAATCTGCCCCGGTTAATGGGGGTATTACAAATGAGACGGCTGTTCTAGTTTTCACCAAAATTTTACACCTTACCTAATGTTTCGAGGTATTCAGGGGCTTCAGTCCTCAATCTAGACCCGGAGAACGCTTAGAAACACTATTTCAGCCAGAAAGACATACAAATTATTGTCGATGAAGTTAATCCGACCGTTGACTAGAGTCTTCTTCTCTTCATGCACTCATTTTCGGTTCAAAAACCCCGCACGCTCTTAAAGAACTCAAACGTCAACCTTCAAAGCTTCAAGGAGGCTAGGTAAGATCCCTTTCGGGAAGTTTTCCAACCCATTCGTTTTATTGGGGAGTGCCCATTTCCGGAAAATCCTAGAGATTCTGCTCAGAAATGACAAGGACGACCGAGCGAAAGAATTAAAGCAGGCAAGTTTTCAGGCAGTAAAAAAGAAAGAAGCCTGAAAATAAGGCAGACTATCTTCAGGGTCTGCTGTTAGCTTTCAAAAGGAAGCTTGTGTGAGCTAGTGCTACGGATCAACGTTGAGCTAATATCTACAATCTTGCAATCTAGAAACGGGGGAAAGCTTTAGCCAGGTGCCCAATTAGAAACGGTGCCAGAGGACCAAATCGCCAGTAGACCTCAATGCAAGAGTTGGTTGCGTTTCTTTTATTCTAATGCAGAGCAAATCTTGAGGGGTTTTTCAACCTTAAATCTAAGATTGGAGGTTTATTAACATTAGATATCCTGTAGATAATCAACAGGAAGCTCTTTTCATTCTAAACAAATAGGTAGTATCGGTTTTAGACGCCAGAAAGGGAATTATCAAGTACGCGGATGAGAAATCAGCCTTACAGAAATAATGAGGCCAAGTGTTCTAGATAGAAATATCTTGAGATCAATTTGCATAACATAAAGCAGGAAGCTCAAACAACAAAGATGTGTTACAGCAAAATAATTTTTCTCCCGAAAAGGAGTGACATCTGAGAAAGAATCAAATCCAGGATCCCTGTCCATTGATGGAATTAGTGTAAGAACTAACTCTGAGTTGAAGATATTCTGAATCTCGAAACAGAGAAATAGGATGACGCAGCTATAACGTGTGACTCAACCCTGAATGACAAAGATGAAAGCACTTCAAATTAATCTTCACCACTCTAATGTAGCCACAGCTGCCCTGCTATTTCGGCTGTCAAAAACAGTGAATAATTTAATTTTTATGCTCCAAAAAACATGGGCTGTAAACTACTCGTTTGTGGGCTACTTATCAATGAAAACAATCTTATAATACCCGATGACTTGAATAAATTACCGGTCTGTATTATTGCCAAGATGTCGTTAATGCTCTTGTTCTTCACAATTGCAGTGGCAATGAAAACATGGCTATTAGAGCAGAAATCGATATTTGGTATTTTGTTTCAAGGTGGTGACTTAAAATTGATTTCCGTCCGACCAATATCATAATTTCCGACTTTTTTGTTCTGTAAAGTACTTCAAACGTCACTGTAGGTTGACAGGGCTCGTTGCCTTTTTAAATAACTTAAAGCAGGTTAAAAGGACCTATGAAATAGATTTTTTCCTTTCTTTGTATTTTAAGTGTTCTTTTTTCTAATTTTCCATTTTATGCTCTTGAAATTTCTCTTTTTAGTTCCCAGTGCTAATAAGCTTGATGATATATATGTATGTAGTCTAATAACTTCATTTTATTTGAACTGTTTGCTAACATTTTGATTGTCGTTTTAAATGAGAATGTTCTTGGGCGAAGTATCGAAATTAAATGTATGATTATTAAAGTAGTGCGGAACAGGTCTAGTTCATCAAAAACTGAAAGAAGTTCTGTAGTAATCAAGCTCATTTACTTTCTCTTATTGCGTTTTGCTCTTCATTGCCCTTGCTCAATGTTATAAATTCACTCACCATATGACCTACTTACAAGAAACGACCTGTACCCAAAATTATTCACTCTACTGTCCAAACAAATCAATTGATATCATTTGCTCTTAGAGGGCATTCGATTCGAATTCTTCATGTGCACTAATTAATGACAAATGCAATTTTTTATTTTACTCCGTTTACCCACCACGAAAATGTATCTTCACCTAATGGTAATTAGAAACAATGTCAGACGTTTAAGATGCAGTCAAAGTACAAGAGCAAAGGGTATTAAAGAATCTATGTCATTTAAATTTTGTGAAAATGTAGTTGGCTGGGAGATTAGTGATCACATGCGATAAATTACAAGCAAACTAATTATAATTAACTTTTTCACACTTTATCGTCGCTCTTTTATCTACCCCAAATATGTACGTAGATATTTCTCGAGATTTTTATCTAGTGAAATATAGAAGACCATTGTGTTGGATTCGCAAAGGTTTGGTGGCCGTATCGAATTAGCGGTAGAAGCCCACTCACAATTATAAGTAAATTGATGTCATATGGAGATTCGAAAATTAAAATTTCGAAACTTTTCCTGCTTAGCCCAGTTTCCATGGTGTATTGTACTGCATTTATTTAGTCGTCAGATTAAGGTAAATTCCAAAAGAAATGGAAAAATGTGCTGTTAAGGAAGGTCGGTGTACACGCATGCGTAATTAATTTGACTTATGATCCACTCTTGTACTTTCATCATGATTCTCGTAAGTGAATTTGGGGCTTCGATTTATAAGGTCTACCTAAATTCAACATAGCGTGTTCTGATTTGGCATAAATACCTGTTTACTTTGGAAGATCTCTGACTTGAAGTATTGTGGAACTCAGTCCTTGATAGGCTGTAATTAATTCAAGAAAAGATGCAGGACAACATGTTTCTCTTAGTATGACCCGTATGTCTAAACACGATAGTTACAAGGAAAACCACTGCTCTATAATTTGTTACGAAAATTGCCTCAATAACGACACCTACATTTGGCTTCTATTCAAAGCTCTTTTCAACAATTCAACCATCCATCCAGCATACAGCTTACGAGTGCATTGATTCTCAGCATCGTAATATATCTCATAATCTTCAGTTAATCTTCATACTTTGTTACATATTCAACGGGCGTGCGATTCTTTCATTTTTCAATAAACTTTTTGGCTTTCAGATTCACCATCTTCTAACGTTTCGCTCTCATATCAATCAAGTTATATCTTTCCCTTTTGACCTATATCTTCCGCCAGCACCATCCACTACTATCTAGACATTGCAGCTCGCTAAAGCCTCACTCGGTCTCTTCTAGATACTTACTGTAGAATGTATCTTGTCGGCATATGTGGAGAATCAGTAGCTGACCCGTTATTATTCTCAGTGATTCTTATGATGACTACTAGAACATACTAATTTACTTTAATGCTACCATCAGCAAAAAATCTCAGGCAGAAAGGTGTTTTGTGAGGGTAATAAAATTTTTGGAAAATGAGATTTAGTTGCCCGTAGGGCGTGCATACATGCGTCCGAAGCTTTGGTCGTATAAACATAACTATTTCGGAAGTTAAATTGTGTGATTATTAAGTCATTATGGTGTCATTTGAATGCCATGATCATACACTTATTTACGGGATGGACCTCGTTTAAACGACCAGCAATTTGATTTATGGCCAAAGTTAATGGGTCAAAGGAATAAAATTTATTGCATACTTTGGGGAATGAGGTGTTGCAGAAAACATTGAGTGGTCTAATTTCCTGTTTTGACGTTTTACAACTAGAATTAGAAAAGATAAATGGTTCTAATTGGTTGACCTTGGGTTTGGTGAAAGGATTTAGATTTTCTAAGCTGAAAGTTAGTGTCTGTTGAAGGGCAATAAAAACGTTGAAAACAGTTTGCATGCTCTGGCGATTGAAAACTGCACCGATTTAGAAAGAGAATATTATTATATTATTCTATTATTATATCTAATGACCAGTGTAGCCTCTGAAAAACAGCTTTCTTTACCGAGGTACTTAAACTAAACTATATAGATGAATGTATAATAATCACGGAGTTCATGATATAGCCAAATCTGAATAAAACAGGGTACTTCAGTATATTCAAGACTAAAGGCGGCTTTAGATATGCGGTGTTTGTCAAACAACTCCTATTCGCCAAATACCGAACACCTAGTCAAGTCATTTGGCTTGGTGATTGCGAAATGACAAGCACATTGAATTAGACATTCGAGCATTGCCGAATGTTTGCTAAAACTGGAACATGTACGAGCTGCTCGTCGTTGTTTTTCACTCCCGCCATTTTATTGTAAAAAATAACGAAATATTTGCTGCATCTCTGAGTAAATAATTAAATAAATTTATGTCATTTAATATGGATTAGTCAAACGCAGAAAAAGTAGCTGCATATGTAGTGGTAACTTGTGCTGGGCTAACTTTTCAAAATGCAAAGAAAAGAAGAAATAGAAGGTGGTGGATGACGAGCGTTAACAAAAGTAGAACAGTGTAAGTATCCAACATTTCAAAAAGGTGCCTACTCATTAATACAGGCTCATTAATTGTCAAAATTAATGAAAACTGTGTACCGTATATTATGTTAAATATACTTTTTTGAAGGTACAATGCAACAAACTTACTTGTGGACTTATTGAGAGAACCAAGTGGACAGTTCGAAAATTTTTGCAGGATGTCTTCCGCAGACTTCAACTACCTTCTTCAAAAAGTTGAAGCAATGATTGCTAAAGAAGATACAAAGTTTAGAAAAGCAATGCCGGTAGTGGAACGATTGGCTGTAACTTTACGATTCCTTGGGACCGGTTACAGCTTTGAAAGCCTTCAGTACTTATTTAAATTTGATGAGTATTTTCTATTATTGATTATTAATGAAAACTACGAAAACTATCTAATTGGATTTCCTGAAAATAGTGATAATAAAGTCATGCTTAGCGGTGATAAATTATCGCCACAAAAATATTCGACCTTCAAAACAACATTACGCAAAAAATATGTTGCTTACCGTGCCAGATTTGAAAATGTTTACTCGCGCCACACAGTTTGACACTTTTCAGTATTTATATACAACCGCAACAAATACCGAATGTCTAAAGCGGGTATCCGAACATACCCAAGCACATTGCTCGTCTACTTTGATTTGGTTCAAAGTTCCACAAACTACGGGAATAGCGAGCACCCGAATGTTTGTGCTTGGCCTAGGGCAAGCACTAGGCGAGCAACTCAACCACACATGCGAAGCTTGCCAAACTAGGTGCTCGGTATTTGACAAACACCGCATATCTAAAGCCGCCTTTACATTATGACGCCTATGAAAAATGTTAATGAATTAATTTTAGCACTTAATGTGTATTACTAAATAGTGTAAAAAAAAAATTGGAGCAAAGTTTTGGCCATTAGTAATACTGATGAATTTTACAAGACATTCTGCAATTGAAACAACGAAAGAATCTAATAGAAAATTTCGGATATATAAACCATGGATAAATGTTGAATTGGCAAATTCTATTGAAACACCTTATAAACTAGGAATACCACTGCGACCAAATCCAGACAACGCTAGCTTAAAAAAACATAAGAAAAAAGATAAAAATTTATTCTCATTTCTAAGGAATTTCTAATTATTTTTAAGAAATTTGTCTGAAAGGTTATACATCTTACAAAAGGACAATAAACACAATTTAGCCAGATATCTAAGAAAATAGCTGATACTGCTATTCTTTCAGTGAGAATTCCTTTTACTCAGCGGAAAATAAGTAGCAAAAGTTTTCAACTAAAATTTTTGCAACGTCGGAAATAACATGTTGCAAAAAAAGAAAAATGAAAAAATATAAAATAATTATGCGTTTGTCGAATCCAAGCAAAGCGTTTAATATTATTAAATTTGTTTCTGAAGAATAAGTCGAGCACAAATGGAGGCTCCAATCCAGAACTTGATAGCGTCACAGAAGAATGCTTGAAAAAAAATTAAAAGCAAGCTTCTATCATATAAAGCTTTGTTCAGTTTTGAATTCGAAAATTTCCCTCAAATTTACAAAACCACGATCGTAACATTAATCTACAAGACTAACAAAATAAGATAAAAACGGACGTAAAAAGGTAGGCTTTTCATATCCAAATATATATAATTTCATCAATGAAGATCAGTTTGGCTTTAGACCTTGTTTTAGTATCAAAGATACCTTCGCTAAACTAAAAACTTTAGTCACGAAACCTCAGGATAAAGAACGCGAACCCCAACCTGAATTTCTCGATTCAGGAAAGACTTTTATTTCTAAAACAATCAGTCAGTTCTAATTGTTGAAAAGCAAAAATTGAAAAAAAAAATCCTGTGGCTAAACAGCAATTCTCTCACCTTAAATGTATGAAAAACACTGGGTCCTATTCTGAGAGTCATATCACGTGAGATTTTTCGTCAGTTACCAAGTCACGTCACCCAACAACCGGTATTCTGTGAGTCATGTAAAGTGACACTAGGTGAGAGGACTACAAATTTGTGTTTGAATGGCAACGCCTGGAAATTTACATTTAAATTGTATTTTTTCAAAGGAAATTTGAAAACCATCAAGGAATTTCCGTATCATTTAAATGAGAAATAAATACGTATGAAAAAGGGCAGTATAACTAAGCCTAGACAGACAGGCACTTAAATTACTAATTTACTAATGATCATTTATACCTAAATTAGTAATTTAAAAGTACTTGACACACAGCCCTTGCGTTAATGATGAATACTGTCACTGACTGTCTGTCACTCAAAGAAACTAGTTTTTAAAAAAATGGAGATATTGAAGGAGTTTTAAATGTATGTTGCCTCTCTTATGTGCTAATTAATAAAGTTGAAATAGAAACCGGGCAAGAACTACATTAAAATTGTGTAAATATTGTGAAATTTTTTGTATAGTGTTTCCTAGACAACTAGTTTGTTGGTATCCGACAGCAAAAATGACAAGCGGTCCTCCATCTAAGTAATAACCGCGCAAAACACTGCTTAACTTCGGTGATCTGACGAGAACCGGTCGTTCCAGTGTGGTATGGCCGTATTTAATATGACGTTTCAAAAAAGTTGTCTTATTATTTTTCAATGGGAAAAGCCACTTTTTAAAAGGGAAATTTGTATTATATCGGGCAACTCTACTTCATTAAATATTAAATTACGAAAGTCTGATGATCATTAGCGATTTGCTAAATGATTGATAATTTGGTCATTTAGTGGTGATTAGTCCAAATTACCATATGACACACGGCACTTAAATGATGATTTACGGCAAATGATCATTAAGGCTGCGCTGTCTGTCTAGGCTCTTAGAGCCTAGACAGACAGCGCAGCCTTAATGATCATTTGCCGTAAATCATCATTTAAGTGCCGTGTGTCATATGGTAATTTGGACTAATCACCACTAAATGACCAAATTATCAATCATTTAGCAAATCGCTAATGATCATCAGACTTTCGTAATTTAATATTTAATGAAGTAGAGTTGCCCGATATAATACAAATTTCCCTTTTAAAAAGTGGCTTTTCCCATTGAAAAATAATAAGACAACTTTTTTGAAACGTCATATTAAATACGGCCATACCACACTGGAACGACCGGTTCTCGTCAGATCACCGAAGTTAAGCAGTGTTTTGCGCGGTTATTACTTAGATGGAGGACCGCTTGTCATTTTTGCTGTCGGATACCAACAAACTAGTTGTCTAGGAAACACTATACAAAAAATTTCACAATATTTACACAATTTTAATGTAGTTCTTGCCCGGTTTCTATTTCAACTTTATTAATTAGCACATAAGAGAGGCAACATACATTTAAAACTCCTTCAATATCTCCATTTTTTTAAAAACTAGTTTCTTTGAGTGACAGACAGTCAGTGACAGTATTCATCATTAACGCAAGGGCTGTGTGTCAAGTACTTTTAAATTACTAATTTAGGTATAAATGATCATTAGTAAATTAGTAATTTAAGTGCCTGTCTGTCTAGGCTCTAAGGGAAACATTTACAAGAGGAAAATATTAGGCTAGTTAGCGAGTGCATAGCTTTCGTCGAGGTAATAATATAAAAAGTGAGAGTAAATGAAGGACAAGAGTCGTTTACTTCTTGTAAAAAAGTATACAAATAGATAAGATGTGGCTTGATGATAATCTAAAACGAGACAATTACGCTAAGACAAAAATCAAAATTGATTGAAAAGTTAAAAAAAAACGCTCATATTAAATGAATTTGGAAGATGAGCTAATAGATATTTCTACGGAAAAAGTTGAGGTATTACGACGAAAAGTTGAAATATAGCACGCGATTGCTTAAAACTATTTATTGCACATAATTCTGGCAATTGTTTCTAAGAAAACCAAAATATTAAATTTTTCGCTAGCATTATCCATTACTTTAATTTATCGCCTCGATGAGATATCGTTGTCTAAGATTTCTTAGTTTAGTTTGTTTTTCCATATCGTATGAACATGTTAGCTCGGCAGCTTTCTGCTGTACTTCCGTGTTAACAGTGTGAACATTTGTTATGCATCCATCTAGAGCAAATTAAAAGAAACGGTAAACGAGTGAGATTTCAATCTGCTTCACAAGGATGAGATGAAGATCAAACGCCAGAAACTCGGTTAATAGGGCTGAATGTCAGACATTGTGAAAAGCAAAGCTGTCAAGATAACGCCTCCATCTCTCAATGATAAGTGTAAGTAAGTAAATAAGTGTAAGTAAAAAGCTGTCTTTATGGTTTTCACCTTATTTTTGTATAATTTTCTTACTTGTTACGCTGACAGCCCTTTCGGCATTATTTTGTTCTGAGCTAGTAAATTTATTGCCACCTCTTTGATTGCAGAAAACGGCAGCACAACATTGGGCCCTTCTCCGGTCTTAGAAGTTAATTTTTTGTTCTGGTCAATCTTCTTTTTTTTGCTGCGTTTGGCTGTAGGCAATTTTCTTTCTAATTTTTATTCTAGAAATCACTTCATCGCTATATAATATTTTGTTGAATAGTCTTTCGGAGATCTATTTTAAATGTATTGTCATATTTCAATATGAAATTCAATTATATTTTGCCCCTATGATACTGCTTTTATTGGTGGTCCCAATCTATGTAATATGTCTACAAATTTCTGGCATTGTCCATCGAAATTATCCTTTCCTATTTTATAAGTTTTTGTTATCAATTCCTATTTTATAAGTCCCGAATAAGTCACTTTGCTGAGTCAAAAGAGTGTACAACACTTAATATTTGAGAGTCCAGCAATGTGACAACATTTGAAAAGGAACTTTCATATTCAAAATATCATGAGCGAATTAGACAATATGATTCGTTCAATTTTTATTACTTAGTAAAGCTTATTTATTTTGTGCATTGCTTAGTTTTTGTAAAACTAGAAGTATTTTGTAAAACTAGAAGTATTTCAAAGGGTTTGTAAAACTAGAAATTAAAACCTTTTCATGCCAGATATTTTAACTTAGAAGTAAGGAAAATGCGGTTTAATTTAGTCAAAATGGTAAAATGAATTATAAAGCCATCGAAATAAATCAATTTAATACAAAACATATGCCAAAATAAGCTACAAATGCATATTTTCACAGAAGAGGACATACAATAAAATTCTCTGGTAAATGTCAATACAGAAGTGATTTTAGAATTTTTCATCAAAAGGCACGCAGCATATTTTTTGTGCTCATAAACATACTATGCGAAATATTTCAATGATCTGATGACTCTGTAGAACGTTTATTTTCTTTACATATTTTAAGGCTCTTCACGCCAGCATGAGGTTACAAATTTTAGAAGTTGAATCATAGCCATGCTAAAAACACAACCATTTTTATTTATATTTTTACTTATTTTTGCAAAAATTTAGTTTGCTGGTATATCTATAAATTCACTAAACACCCACTGGCTCCAATAAATGAGAAGTGTTCTTATAAATTTAAAAAAAAAAACTTCAATCTGTTACGCAATCCGTAGACTGACTGATCAACTAGACTGGCTATGGTCGATATACTATGGTGGCCAAAATTATCTATGCACGGCGAAAATAGTAAGTAAAGACATAAAAAATTCATCTAACCTAGAAACTTAAAATGTGTTTGTCTTCAAAACTTATTCACTACTTGTCTAAGTGTTTATATGCTATATTTATACTTTTCAACAAAATAAAATAATTCATCGACTAATACTGTCTTAAAACAAATAAATACTAATAATAATAATAAAATACTACTTATGATTGTGGCCAACATAGTTTTTTTTCTTTGATAATGCCAAAGCTCAGACAATCATCTTTTAAAGTGAATGCTTAGCTATGACTGTAAGCTGTGGAATGTAGAAAAAAAGTAGATTAGAAATATTACAATAAAATAATGTTACATGTTTTATAAAATCCAATGTTTAATTAGTTGTAATCTCTCGTTTTTCATAAATCACATGTTGAAGTCGATCTGACATTGAGTCTATTAGAGTACGCAGCTTTTCTGTTGAAATTCTGCTCCAAAAATCTTTTATATTCTGCCATGTCTACATTCAGGTCTGGAATTTGAAGAAGTCGTTTTACTACCGTTTGACATATGACTAATAGATAATTTTTGAGTATTTACGCCGCGTAATTTGAAATTTGACTAATTAATTTTTCATCAGCTACCATCTCAACTTCATTTAATATATCCACATAATTAGCTTGTCTTATTTCATCTAGATATCTAACTCGTGGTCCTATACTACTACAAGCAATGCATCCCCAAACAATTGCTTTTCCATCTTATCTTTTTGTTCGTCGGCTCCACGTAATATAATTTTCCTCCAAAATTCCTTGGTTTTATTTTTAAAAGTAAATTGTAGGCAAAGAAACTTAGATTTTGCAGTTATGAAGGGTTTGCTATGCACCACACAGCCTTAGTTGTTAAACTGTTGCACCACATTAGATAGTTGTTGAACTAATTGGTTTGGCTTTCCAAAATTGAAATCTTTCAAAATGTTTTCAACTGTTGCATCAAAGTTTTGTTTTGCTATTTTCACTATTTTTCTGTATTGTTTCTCAGAAGTTATCCATCTGTTGCCAACGCCTTGCAAACTTGGAAAGATTCCTCTCATTTTTTCCTTTTATATTTTTCAGCCATATTTTAAAATAAGGTCCTTCGCAAATAATTCTTAGTTAATATTCGACATCTGCAATTTCTTTTTTTTTCTTGATAAATCTACTTTTCGAGGCATTTATACACCTGTACACACTTATATGCAAAATAACAAAATAATTTCTTGCACTTATTTCATCAGGAAAGTTTAATTAAAATCAGCACTGAAAAAACGCATAGCGCCAGACGCCATAATTTATAGACTTCTGGCGCCATGTACGTAGTCGATTTGGGGATTGTGATAAAATATAGCGCCACACGCCATAATACCCGGCGAAAAGTACATAGGAGCAGGCGCTATGCTTATAGCCCTCCACGCCATGTACTATAGTCCTCCACGCCATGTAACATAGTCCTCCACGCCATGCAGATGGCGTGGAGGGCTATAGTACATGGCGTGGAGGACTATCAAACATGGCGTGGAGGACTATAGTACATGGCGTGGAGGACTATAGTATATGGCGTGGAGGGCTCTAAGCATAGC
Organism: Nemotelus pantherinus; assembly: GCA_963978885.1. Taxonomy (NCBI): domain Eukaryota; kingdom Metazoa; phylum Arthropoda; class Insecta; order Diptera; family Stratiomyidae; genus Nemotelus; species Nemotelus pantherinus. The sequence goes on along the minus strand of OZ022265.1, from coordinate 117,520,964 downwards.
GTGTGCTCCTATGTACTATGGCGTGTGGCGCTATATTTTATCACAAACCGACCGAAATCGACTATGTACATGGCGCCAGAAGTCTATAAATTATGGCGTCTGGCGCTTTGTGTTTTTTCAGTGCAATAACATGCTTTTCGAGCGTAATGATTACGATTGATTTGTAGTTTATTTTTGAATTGAAGTTTTATTCGTTTAAAATTCATATGCAAAAATTATTTGACACCCGGGTCTCAGTTTTATCGATTGGTTATCGAAATTTTCGCAGCGTGAAGATCGCTTGTCAATGTATCACGAAGACTTGATCAACTTTTCATCCCGTTTCTTCGTCCCTTTTTTGGCAAACTAATTGTATTTGGAGTATTTCTATTAGCTAAACAATCTTATTGCAACCAACAAATCTACTACAATAAAATTTCTTCTATACTCAAGAAACTTGCTGACATTTATACACCTCTTCACACAGTACGGCTGCGAGTTACAATTGGAGTACCATGAGCCATATTACATGGCTTATGGCACTATGTAATATGGCGTGTGGGGCCATAATTTCTGCGCCACGTAACTATGGCGCTGGGAGCCATACTGCATGGTTCAGGGTGCTATGTACATAGCATGTGGTACCATAAATGCTGCACCATGTTACATAGGACCACGCGCTATGTAGATTCTGACATTATGCCGCGGGGAGCCATATTGCATAGCTCAGAGTACTTTGTACATAGCGTATGGCGCCATAAATAATGCACTATGTTAGATAGCTTTGGACGCCATGTGGATTTTTTCCAGTGAATAAATCCTAGCTTTCAAGACTATGATTATCATATGCATAAACAATAATTTAAGCAGCTATCATAAATTGTATCTTTCTTGTTTGAAACCAACTTTTGTCAATGAATTATTTTTTTTTGTTACGTAATGTAAATATAATATCTGAAAAATTTGTTAATGAATTTTGAAGACAAACGCATCTCAGGCTTATAAGTTACACGAGTTTTTTTTTACTATATATGTATCTCTTGTATAGATAATTTTGGCCACCATAGTAGCTAAATCCGACGCGATAGTATGAGCTCCAACCTTATTCGTTCAAGCTAGAAGAAATCTTCAAAAGAGCAGATATTTCAGTGCAAAGCTCTACTGCCACTTTTTCTCTCCCCGCAACCTGGACTTCCTTAAGATGCCAATTGTTGCCTGACATGTACACTACACACATCACCGAATCACTCTTTGCCAACGTTAAGCGCATCTGCTACACATCCAGGTTGGCTGCTAGCTGTCTAATTAATGCTAACGATGCAAAGAAAGTTAAGATTAATTTAAATATTTCGTGATGGCCAGAAAAAACAGCACTCGAATAGTTTTTTGAAAATGATATGATACTAGCTGATGATTACCATTGACAGCTGTTGTGTTATATTGTTGATGAGCACGTAATACTATAATATCTGAAAATCTATTTAAAAAGAGGATAAGTTGTCGAGTGAGTAGATCATCGGATGTATAATGTACATATATGTTTCTTGTTCGAGCCAAGCCATGGACGATAAACTACGATTGCCAAGTACATGGCTTTGAGTCAACCAATTTGTAAGAAAGTGTCTGACTCAAATCAGAGATTTAATCAATATGGAACTAATCGTTCCATATTCATACTGATTGATTTTCAAAACTAGTGATAAATGAAACTACCCACGTAAGCATGCAGTGCTCTATCCGCTAGGTTGCGTAAACTTCAAAAAGATATGAAAAGCGCAGAAGCCCTATAATATTCTACGCTTTTGAAAATAACAAAGTTCGTAATGATTTATTTCTTTGGAATTGTTTTTGCGGGATGATTAAAATTGAAAAAAAATTTATTTTCATAGAACATTTTTTTTTTTATTTGACAAAGTGGCTTCGAAAGTATGTCTCATCAGACACCAGCACACAGTGCATACTTGACTGATGTGACCACTTGCAATTGGAAATCATTAATTATTTATGCTAGTTGCGACAAATTTTAACATCTCCGCACGTTCCATATGTCAAACAAAAAAATTTACAAATTATTACGTCAGTTTCGCTGAAATACTGGCATTCTATCGCATAAATGTGGGGAAATTTTTAGTGGTGTAGTGTTGAGTTACTTTTAATTACACTTAGGCTGTACGATGGTCCGTGGTTTTTCGGAACCGACTTTACTTTTCAGGAAATACCCAAACGAAAACGTCTAGCACACTCTAACCACATAATCTGGTTGGCCTACCCACCTAACATCGACGATTGATCACATATCCTAAGAAATTAGATTGCAATATTTACAATTTTTTATGAATAATGCAATATGTTACACCGACTCGATGAAATCGTATTTCAAATTGTTAATGCTTGACACTTTCTTTTATTTTTTATATCTGGATTTAGCATAGTAACATATGCCAAAAATCAGTTGTACCGCAAAAATAATTGTAAAAAAAAATCTTCTTACGAAATCCTTTGTATTAAAATCCATTCTAAAATCTCCATCATAGAATCATGTCCTAATTGTAGCTATGATAAAATACCGCATACTGTTTAAACATACAACAAACAACTACTTATTTCATCCCATACAAACATCAAATTATGCAATTCGCTACCGAATCACGATCTTCTCTAGAAACGTTCTAATGAAAAGCTTACACCTTACCATTCACTTGAAGAATGGTATTCTCATAAATATTAAACGGCGAAAATGGGTGGAGGCTCGCGATTATTCTAACCAGTGTAAATTACATAAAACAAGTATGTTCGCGTATACAAACCGTACGAGAATCAAATCATCGCGTAGAAACGATACATACTCGTATATGTATGTATCTATCAGCACTATTGTCTATGAACTCCCTAATTAGAGTAGCGGTAAAATACCATTAGATAACATTTTTCTTCCAATCGTCTTAAGATTTCGATAGGGTTTCTGGTGCTCGAATTTGCACCAAACCTTAGACTATTCTTATTTGTTCGGAAGTACTCGCTGCGATGATGGATAAACGTACGAAGATAAAAACTTTAGCCGCATTGCCATTATTTTCAATTCTGCATCACGAACTCAACTAAGTACATACATACGTCCAAGCATATACAGACATATACCGCCGGGGCAAGAATAGCCTGGGAGCTAGCTGAATCATCAAAGAAAGCACATTGGCGAATTTCATAAGATAAAATCAAATTGCAAATAGTAATAATTTTCGTTGAATCGTTAGATGCTTAGGCTTCCCATGCTGCACTCACGAATTTAGTTTCTCGAAATAGGGCAATGCGGCTCACTGTATGATTGTGGAAAATTTTCAATTTGAATTTTCTTTATTTATTACTGGATTTACATTGTATATTTTAACTAAACATATGGACTGTAAAGTAAACCAAAGCATATGTGCGGCTTCAAAAACAAGAATATTTTTGTTTTGAAACAATTATTTGAATGATAATGCCAATGATGAGTTTTGTGACTTTCAAACTCGGTCACATGAAACAAAAATTCGTAGCTACATATATATACATATATATATATATATATATATATATATATATATATATATATATATATATATATATATATATATAAATATATATATATATATATATATATATATATATATATATATATATATATATACATGTATATACATATATGCATATCAATAAACATTTTATAAGTGAATAATGCAATCGTTAATAATGATGAGAGACTTATACCAGTTCAGAGGAGGTGAACAATGCATGATCGATAATGGTTGAAATGGTCTAGAAAGAAACATTTGATCCCGAAATCAAATCGAACGTAAAATATTTACGGAAATTTCTGTTTGAGAATTATTGCATTAGCTATTTACGGTCTGAATTCATTCGTTCTGAATTTTAATCGATAAAAAAAAATCTTGAACATAAAATATTTACTTCTAATGATAGCCACGGAATTCCTTGGAAGTAGTATCTTATGAAAATATTGTATTAAAATTTTGGCCCAGGTTTCGAATGATATGTCAATGGTAACAACATTAGCTGTAGTAAATTAACAAGTTTCACAAATCAATTCAAATAAGTTTATGTCTTTTAGAAAAAACTCTCACTTTTACAACTGAATTTAAAGTTTCTCCACATGTGAAGGTTACCAATAATAATTTTTGGTGTCCAGTTTTATAAATAAGCGTAAAGAAACAATGAAGCTTACATCACAAGTAAAATAAAGTTGCTCCACTACGGCTCTTATCGGAACTGGAGGATAAAGTTGGCATAGGCTGCATATGCCACGTGATTCCTTGAGGTGAGTTGATAACAAATTGTTCCCCAGGATTTTGGTTACCCTGCAGGTCTGAGTTGCACGCCATCTGCACATCGCACCTTGCACAATATTGAAGTCGATCGAGTACTTGATTGTATGGATAGGATTTGAGATGTCTACTGATACTGGCAGGGAAAGACTAGCCCCGTGCTTAGCTTACGTGTCCGCCCCCTTATTTCGTTCAATACCCTTGTGACCGGGAGCCCAGACAATTTGGACTCTTCTGTTGTTGCCCAGTCTATTCAGGGCCTGAATGCAGTCGAGTACACACTTTGATTTGTATGTGTAAGATGTCAGAGCTTTTAGCGCCGCTTGACTGTCTGTAAAGATGTTAAATTCCTCTGTTGTAGTATCTCTTGTATATACTAGATCTGCAGGTTTACGCATCGCAAAAAACTAACACCTGGAAAAGCCTGAAAGCTGTTTCCATAGCTGCATCTGCAGAATATGCTCCAGCACCTATTCCTGTAGCTGTTTTAGAGCTGTCAGTGTAGATGCTAAGAACTGATGCGCCCATGTGCTGATTCCATTCTTGCCCATCCCCCAAATACAAGCAAATCTTCTTTAAAATAGCTTAATGGCTTGGCTCATAAGACATGTCCGGAAACGATTTCCAATAGGATTTCAAATCAACCTGTTCCATGCATATGGTTTCAATCCCATGAGCGCATTCGTTTTGATCCCATTTGAGGGCAAATACCCGTAAAAGTTTAGAATAAATAAAAATATTTTGTTTATTGCCAATATATGACCCGTACCAAAATGGAAAATATGCCGTGTGTGGCAACTCCTTACTATCACTGCAACTAAAAGTCTATTAAACTTTGGTTACCGAAAATTGACAATTTGGAGAAAGGTTACTGTTCTTGATCATCAGGAGTTGAAGGATCTCATATTACGTGTTTACCGTAGCTAAAAGTTTACCAGTATTTGGTCAAAATCCACACAGGCTTACTTTTACACACATCAATGTGCAAATTTCGTCTTGATTTGGTAGCTCTGTCGGAAGTTATCCGAACATGAAATTTGACAAATTTTCTTTATATCTTTTTAGTTACCTAGCAACAGCGTGATTTTAAATTTTCCGTATCAACTTTTAGCTTGTTATCATAAATAAGCTAAAAACTAGTGTTGATTACCTATATTGATTTTTTGTTTCAAATATTCATTTTCCAAAGATATATGGATATAACAAAAAAATTGCTAAAACATCTACTGCCTGCAAAGATTTCAAGATTCTATGTTGCGCAATTTTGTGATTGAAAATTTTAATTAAGCAAAGAGATTTTAAATATATTAGGTTGCTTCAGATAAAATGGCCGATTTAGTAATACATTTTTAAACAGCTGTAACTTTGTATAAAGACAATTTATTTAATCAAAATAGGTAACAATAGATGCAACACACTTTTCTCAACGAAATACAAGTACATTTATTCCAGTTTTGTAGACGTCCGAGTTTCTGGTTCGAAAAAACTCCTCGAAGGCATTTTTGACAGCAGCTTCATTATTAAATCTTTTTCTTGTCAAAAAGTGATCCAAATGTTTAAAGAAATGGTAATCTGTTGGTGAGAGGTCTGGTGAATATAGAGGATGAGGAAGAGTCTCATAGCACAACTCGTTTAATTTTTGGACCGCTGTTCTCCAGCTACAGACCACCAAACAGTTACCATTATTTTCTTTGAATGAAGGTTTGGTTTCGGCATGTGTCTTGGCGCTTCATTGGCATCTAGCCATTGGACCGATTTGCGACGATTATCGTATAAAATCCACTTTTCATCGCAGGTCACAATTCGGTGCAAGAACGGTTCCTTTTTGTTGCGGGAGAGAAGATATCTTGAAATCTCCATTCGACACGTCATGTTTCGCTCGGTAAGATCATGCGGAACCCATTTGTCAAGCTTTTTCACTTTTCCAAGTTGTTGCAAGTGGCGGCAAACTGACAAATTGTCGACGCCTAATTTCTCGGCAAGATCCCTTATGATTTGGCGGGGTCAGACTCCACTAATGCACGCAGCTTGTCGTTATCGATCGATGGTCCTGGGGATCCATGTGGCTCACTTCCAAGGTCCTTATCTCCGCATCGAAATTTTTCGAACCACCGCCGAGTGATTCGTTCGCTAACTGTATCAGGCCCAAATGCGCTGTAGATATTCCTCGTTGCTTCCGTTGCGTCGTGCTCTAATTTAAATTCATATAGTAGAAGTAGCCGTTTTTGATTCACTTCGATGCTCACTTTCTTTTCTTGTTTTTACGATCACTATAAAGTGCAAAACAGAAATGACTCCGTAAACCAAGGAAGCAGTATTTATATTTCAATATGTGATATCATTTGGGCCGCCTTGTGCCAACATAATACACTAAAATTGGAGCGAACTTCATGTCATTGCTAAATCGGCAATTTCATCTGCAGCAACCTAATACATGTTCTTCTAAAAATCAGCAAAACAAGTGCTTTCCTTGATTATATTCACTTCACTCATATGCAAGAGACGATTTGCTGTTGTCCAATATGTGACCAGTAGCACAGCTTCAAATGAGCTTCATTTTATCACCATAAGAACATTGTCCCAAAATGAAATCAATCGAATCTTTTTTACTGACACCTCAGTTTACAATAGAGTACTCGATATTCCACTCAGATCTGACGAATTTATTTACAACTCTTTATATGAAATGCATTTTCCTTCGCAACATTTTTAAATGAAACCAAAGCAAAATATTTTGGAAAATGTCAATGGCCCAAATTGACGTTTACTTTCTCCCCATAAACCTATTTTTCCGAATCCTAACTAAAGTGGCAACTGGTAAAAGCTGGTTTTTGCAATGGCAAATCTATATAATTACCCAGAACATTTTTTCTGCCTATGAAACTTATAGTTATCGAATTGTTCCTGGTATTAAGAAAAAATTAAAGATTTCTGAAATACTTTGTTTGAATAAATACTCTGAAAACAATAAATCTAGATAAAACATTTCTCTCATTATACCAAAATATATTTGGTGCGGTTGAAAGATATTTATTTTACATTAACACCAAGAAACAGTTTTCTGTGGGAGTTATAGTAGCAGACAGATTTAATTTGGTAAAGGATATTTGAAGAAGTCGTCACAGTCATCCGGTTGCCCGCATTTTTAACAATTAAGGCTATAAATAAATAAATACAAATAAATAAAAGAAAAAGGTGACGTCAGCTATTTTATTCAGGAGAACCATCCAGGGCACTTAGAAATTTTTTTGCTTTGACTTTGCTAATGAAAAGCAAAACAACATCACTTATCTACCGTCAATGTTCCGAAACATTTTCACCTCTTTTTCTCTTCAGAACATCTGTAATTGATTCATAAATAGCTTTCAGAGTGTTTTGAGTTCAGTAGATCATCAAAATTTTTAGAACTTGGTGAACAGATTTTTCAAATTTGGTGGCACTTCATATAGCTTCACGAACTTTGGTTGACAATTTATAAAATAACATCTGTATAATAGATAACACATAGGTTGATATAGCACTGAGCTTGACTTTCATCCTCCAACTTTTTTGGACGTGTGTTTTAAGTACAGTGCTTTCTTAAAGTAAGCTGACAGCAATGGAAAATCTAACTTATTTTGAGTCGGCATACATTACTTGAAGACTGCTAATAGTTAAAAGCCTTTTTTTCTGTTATTTTTTACTAAAAGTAAAGATTCATGTTCAATTGATATTATTTAAGTACTGCTGGTTCTTATGCAGCATGCATGCAAAAGTAAATTAACAGTAACATCATACAATCAGTCCGTCTTAGAAAATCGACAGTGTTTATTATTATTAGAGTACATATAGGTGCAGTGATTTAGTATGCTAACTTACAAAAAAAAATTATTAACAATTATCGGAATGGCAAAGAAACGTGATTTGACAATGTAGAAAAGAAATCCGGTGTGTTGCGAATATAAAACAGTGAAATCTTGGAGAAAAGTGGCGAGCTCATTTAATGTTAGTGCAGAGTGGTCAAGAAAAATCTTCAAAATATATAAGGAACGTAATTTAAAAGATTTGTCTTGATTTGTTCATCCTAAAAAAACGGGAAGAGGATGATTCATCGTCAATTCCAAAGTTTACAAAACATATTTCATAAATATTTTCTTCAGAAGGAACAATGCTTGCAAAGTTCACCATAAGACAAAGATTGCACGCCGTTGGATCGAAAGGAAAAGGAAATTGCTGTGGGCAGCAAAACATTGAAAACTTAGATTGAAATTTACGAAGAAATTTGTGAAAAAGGTTATTGACTTTTGAGATAAAATGATTTTTATTGATGAATTCAAATTCGAACTATTCGGAGGAAGAAGGAGACAAATGGTTTGGTGTGAATTAGGTAAAAACGAGTATAATCTACACAACATTCAAATAATGATCAAGCACGTAGGTGGCAGAGTCATATTGTGGGCTGCTTCTCATGACACGGTGTCGGCCACTTCATAGTCACTGAAGAGCTATATATATACAGTGGGTATAAAAAGTTAAGGCACAAACTCTTAGTAAGAACAAAAAACCTATTTTCAATGCGACTTGAAAAATATATGATGGTGTTTTTGCATTAAGCTAAAAGTTTTGCATGTTAACTTTAGGAACAATAACAAAAAAAACCGGTAACGAGGCAAACTTCACAACATTAACGTAACATTATTCAGTGAAGTACCAAAATAACGCAACAAAAGTTCAGGTATTTATTTATTTATTATTAAACTGTTTTTTCAATCACTAAATGTACTCAACAAGCTCCAAGGAGATATTGTTAAATGTCGTCTGTCAAACAATTCTCGATCTGTAGTGTAGCATAAACCACACCATTCACAAAGGCAAAGAACAGTCAGCTGTACGATTATATAATACATAATTCCTAAATCTAACGTTCAAACACCATCGATTTCATACCAATCCGATTTCGAATGTTGAAATTCTTATTCTTCGCAATATTCAAGGCGTAGCTGCGCGAAAATTGAAGAGCCCCAAGGCGAAATAAAAAAACACAAATACGACGATTTTATCACAAATACGAAACACAAAAAAAATAATTATATTTGAAAACAGCGAAAGTCTAACCTGCACAAACTTACGCATGCGAACGTTTAACGAATATCTAGAATTTCTGCTACGAAACGAGAAAGTTCCATGCAACTCTTCTCTTAATTACATTTGATTACAATCAACTTTCTAGTCTTTCGTTCTCGGGAAACCAATTTTATTTATCCAACAGTTCGAAACTAAGATACATCAGCAATCCCAACACTTCATTATTTTTACAAATTCACTAAATTCTGGCCCCGATGAATATCCACAACCCAATCGGCCTCAGCCTCCAAACCGCAGAAATCTTGACCGTGATCTTGAAATCTATTCAGCTCGCGTTGCACCAGCCAAAGACATCAAATCAGCAAAAAACGTTTAGCGCGGTGACTAGGAACTGCTCGCTTTTGGCACATCAATAAATGACACCACAGTTTATCAGTTATGGGCTTTTTTCGAAAATCTATGCACGTATTCGAAGCGAATGTAATATTCCGTTGTATAATCAAATGACGGGAATGGGCAAAAGATCTCATTCACGGCATGGAACCCAGATCCGAGTAACAAATACCAATCGCGGAATAGGGCCTCTGCACTGCAATTGTCTTAGCTCCCGAACCATGCAGCCGCTGAGAATCTTTAAAACCTCTTCACCATCTGCAATTGCCACTACCACAAGCTGGTGCAAACTCTTTGGCAATATGTTACGCGCGCGCTTTTCGAATACGTTCTGCAAGATCTTACGATTCCATTCATTCTTTCCGATTTTTCGTTTCTCCTGCTTTTCATGCTTCTCTCCACCTTCTGTTTCAGTTTCGAGTTCGGATTCAGATTTACGTACATACGTATTGCACTAAGTCTTCTAACTGGCACTTGAGCCGATCTGAACTCGTAACCGCCAACTTACAAACAGGTGATTTTGATTATCGTATATAATGGACTTGGCCGCACTTTAAGACGATCATTGTATCTCAGTTCGTCAACGTGGATTAGTCTTAGCTTCCTCGCCCAATCCATTTTAAGCTAACATCGATCCTGATTTGATTGATGAAAGCCCGACTATTTCCTTGTTGAGTTTTCTTCCGTGTTTCGGCGGCCGGTGGTCAACAGTCCAGACAAGTTAAACTGAGTTTCGGTCGATGTCAAGAAATATATCGCGAATGGAACGGTTTTATCGAGCCGAGTCAATAGTTTTCGCAGTCGCGTAGTATCGTTGACGATTCGATTCAATATTGAACATTTCATAAGCTGTGTATAGAGCTGCAGATAAAAACGTAGCTCGATTCGTCAATTAACAGTGCAAATAACGTATCTATGCGTTTTTGAGATTTCGAGAGGATAACTAACGTACGTTAGCGGTTGTTCGTGGCATAGTTTGTGAAAAGCAGGTAAATACCAATGAGAACATCGTTAATTTTGATTAAAATTTGAACAAAAAGTGATGAAAATTGTGCTTAACCAAGGATATTACCGGGCGCAATAGTTTCTATTACACATAAATCGACGTTCCGCAAAAAAAAACTCTCCCCACAAAAGGTTTCGTCGAAATTAAGTTTTTTTAATCGTTGAAATACGGTTATAAATATGAAGTGTAATTGACATGACTTTTTTGAGTCTACATCCTGTTAATTTAAAAACCGTCTTAATGTATAAACGTCATTCGTACAGTTAACTAAAAGTTCATCTAAGTACAAAACTGTTAAGTAGATTCACCAATTATGGTAAATAGCTAAAAACAAATGCTTATATTGATTTTTCACTAAATTTTGGTTGCCTCCAGGCCAATTTGTGTAAATCAATATGAAAGAGTGATTCAAATATGTATTTATGTTGATCATCTGTGCCGGTAGGACCTTAAGCTGTCATCACCTTTAGAAAATGTGGTTCTAATTGCTTGAAATTTGAAGATGTTGCATGACTTTATCTACAGTATCTATCCACTAATTATTTAGAAAGATGTTTCACTGTAAAGTCAGTTTTATGATTGCCTATCGCATCCAAAATTATGCAACTGAGATATTATTAGAACCCTTTCCAGTATAATTACAAACATATAATTACGTTTCGTAACATTGCATGCAACGAACTCGTAAATAGCACTCTTTCACTTCCTAACATAAATTTTTCAATGTTCACGTGCCCACGAATGGTGCCAATGAATGGGTCAAGATAAGCTTAAAAAAATAAATTTAAAATCGATTATCATACGTAATACAGGAAGAACTCAAAAAATCTCATGAATATGATAAAACCGGCGCACAAATCCAATATTTCTCAAATAATTGGAACCCATAAGTCAGTAATAATATACAGGTTATTCCGAAATCGAAAAATTTTACCAATATTGATTTTCTCCTTCATCTAAACCGGAAAAATAATTACCCGTGTAATTTCACACTGTTCACCATCAGAAACTAACTTTTTTGCATATTAAATTACCTCGTTGATTTGATGGTTGATTGAAATTGTCAACGATTTGCGTTGATCATTTCTCAGCAGTTAAACTAACCTTGCAAAATGTATGATGTATATCTTCCGTCTTCTCAACAAAAAAACTAGGATCTTATAATTCAACATTCAAGCGCCAGACATATCATTAAATACAGTCTTTGTTACTTTCGCGCATCTGTAATATGAGAAGATAGCTTAAAAGATTGTTCTATTTAGCATGTCAATACAAAACTCAATTAACAATTCGAAGACATCTTTCATCCGTGAAATTGATACGGCTCGAAATGATGTTGTATCAACGGATAAGAAAAAAATGTAGAACGAATCTTAGATTCTATTATAAGGTTATTAAGTTTAGATTTTGTGATAGGAATGAATTTGGCCGTTTTAGATCCGTTTCTTTGGGAGGTTTAAATTTCCATTTTGATTGCTGCATTATTTTACGTTGTTTTAGTCGCTACTGAAATACAATTTGTATTGTGCTTGGAGCATACTTTTATATTTTGGTTTTAATTAAATAAAACAGTACACTTTTCTTGGATATGTATTCAACACACTTTTTCCTGAGATCTGAAAATGAATGCTCTGGTACAGCCGGTAGGCGTGAAATTCACTTTGAAAATGAAACAATTTCCTTTATGTGCCTATAGCTGACAATAAGTGCAACAAATTTATCGGAAAATTATTTGAATGACAACACGTATTGTTTTTCGTTATCGATCTTTTTCGGTAATTGCTAAATATTAAGCTTATTTATCAAGTTAGTTGGCTAATCATAGATTTTTTCAATGAAACAAAAATTTTCTCAGCTTAATAAAAATTAATGATTCTAAACTAATGTTCATATCTATTGGGCAATTATTATTATTCTCTACCATTTTTTGATCAGTTGCTTATTAGTTGTCAGTAAATGGAAGTCTATTTTTTTCATTAGAAGCTAGATATATTCAATTTCTTGACAGATATAGATGTATAGAGAGCTGCCCACCCTCTTTACTTGAGTAAACTTGAGTAAAATTAAGAACTTCTAGGTAAATCCTCTGACAGGTATCTATTTAGTCCATTCTTTGGGACTTGTTATGTGTAATTTTTAAATATTTTCGCTATCTCTTTATTCTTGTGGCTCTAAGAGGAAAAAGACGAACCGCCAAGTCAAGCAATTTCAGTGACCTTTGGTTCAAAAAAAAACTAATAGAAGCTGAAGAAGATGACAGTTTGCCATTAAACAGCAATATCTATCAAGAAATTCAATTATATCAAGAAGAAAAATCCAACTATGAATGAAATATTTTGTTCCGAAAGCTAAAAAAATCAAATAAAATAAATTCAGTTAGTCATTAGTACTTATAGTTTTCTATTCTAATTATTTTATAGATCAGTTATGGTTTAAACAGTCTGTTAACGCCTTCGAGAAAACTGCGCCCAGTGTGGGTATTAAATCTCAAGAAAATATGATGAGCAAATAGTTAACAAAGCAACGGTCCGAGTAGGAGGATAATATATTCAGCTGTTTATTTTTATTTTGAATATATACTAAGTACAAGATTCATGTGTCTACGTTCGCATAGATTACCTTGACCCCAAGGCTAAAATCTCAATTACTTTTCGGCTCATTTTGGCACTCTCATTTTCATTGCTATCTCGCTTTCTCTTTGCAAACAAATAGAAACATTGGATTGCAATTCAATATCATACCACATGGTAATATCGTTCACAGCTTTTTTAATTTCTACTGAAAGTTTACTTAGTCCACGCTTCCAGATTTAACTTACTTTTGCTTTAAGGATAAATTAAAGTGAATTGATGACAGTACTTGTTTTTTTCGGGCCTATTAGTTTTAATTTGAATTGGAATCACTGATCATTGTTTCTTTCACTGCATCGTAATTACATCCTGTTCCTAAGAAACAGTATCGCCTATAAGGACTGAGAGGAATGAGATATTATTAAGCTGAGTGGATTCTTTTAATTCAATTTTGAAAGACTTATTCTTACTTAGCGTTGGTGTAGCGTTCTTTTGAAAAATTGACAAAAAATTTAGAATTTCGAAATGAGTGTTCATGTGCAATATCAAGAAGCAAATGTTTCCAAACTCTTCTTCAAACAAGGTAAATCTTCTGACAGGTATCAATGTAGTCTATTTTTTCGAGCTTCTTTGATGCAATCTTGAAATATTTTCCCTTTATCTTTACTCTGTGGCTCTAATGGCATGGACCATCAAGTCAAGCAGTGCGCCGAAATTGTTCATCTACTTCTTCCATGGCCAATCAGCGACCAAATAGTTAGATTGAGAAGAAATGTGATAGTAGCAACGAGGCTGATCCAAATTGATCTCGTTGCTCGATGATTCTTTGCTCCAACTTGGGCGTACTCTAGGAAAATATAAAGGTCTAACAAATTGTTTCATTCAAAAAGATAGTTTACTTATATACTTTACATTTTTACTTTTCGTTTATGTTATTGACACCATTGTCATGGTGCAGCTTGATCTTTTTCTTCGATCAATTATATTCTTGAATAGCTTATGAACCTTAGGTCTGGGGTGCCATTGCATTTAGTGCTCTATGAGTCTCCTCACTTTTCCTTTATTTATTTACTACTTAAACTTTTTGTGCACAATATTCATTTTTCGTTACTTGAAGATCAAAAGCTTATGAAATATTGTATGAACAATGGATCTTTATCTTCGCCGATATCATATTTTTAGTCAAAGTCTTCATTCAAAACTTTCTCATGATTTTCTAAAATGCAGGCAAAAGTAGGATGTGCTTGCATTGAACTCGAATTTCATAACATACACGACTACCAATTAGCAGCAGAATTTCCTGTTCAAATTTCATTCTGGCATTCTTTTGCACCCTAAAGTAAACTATAGATAGATGTATTTAAAATGGGTGCTTGATGCGCAGGATATACTCGTACGTCCAATTTGTAGCTTCAGGGTTGAGATAGTTATCAAATAAATACTAGTAAATCGTAAGTTTAAATGTAATTTTAAAACAAATATCGTTGCTTCCTCGAGGCAAACACGGTCGATAAATGATGGGAATTTCTAGTGATTATTCTCTTTACAAGATGCACTGAACTCAATCAACTGAAGATTTCATTATAGTGTAAATGTCAAAGCATTCAACACAATCAATGTCAGCGTTAGCATTGTAATCAACCCACGTCGAAGTAGATGATTTGGCTCTCTTCTCGTTACCTACTGCGACAAGGTTTACGGCTCTTGTAGAATATGGAAACTTTTGTTTATTTTTCCTCACTTTAAAATATATATGTTCATTGGATTTAAACTATGTTAAATGCTAGCAACTGTAATTTAGTTAATCAATTTATTTCTAATTTGTTTGATATGCTCACAACATCTCTTCGAAATTACTTTTAATACTTCAATTTCAAAGCAAAATTTGCACCTTGGACTACCAGAGTCTTTGCTTTATGGCTTTTTTTCATCCGTCGGAAATGGATCTTGGAAATGGATCTCCTACTGACTCCAGTGGTCTTTGGGTCCTTATGGTAGAGTTCTTCACAGCAAACTGATAATCTATCATGGAAAGTATTTGTTTTGCTTGTCTCGTCGATATTCCACTGGCTGGTAGTTAGTAGTTTAGTAGTTATTATTTGCAATTAAAAAAAATCCATCGACAATTTCAATTTTAAGCTCTATTTTAATTTGTGTCCCATTGCCACTCCTAGTGATGGTCATCGAATTGATCAAAAAGACTATCGACGGAGTTTTTGTGTATGCCATTTTCTCCAAAAGGATCAATTCAACCTCTCAGTCAATTGCCACCGATCTAAACAGTTAACAATTATGTGAATAACGTTCGCTTTGAAGGGACCCACAATGTCTCTCCGGCTTCTTTCTTTATGAGTGCTGTTTTAAATCCTTCGTAGTAACAGCAGCTTCTAATAACACTATAAGTAAGTAGATTTGGTTTCAATGATTTTACGCCCACCTCCCAAAGTCCTCCAAAAAGTGATAAAACAGGGGGAAGAAAGTCATGTAGAGAGTCATCAACAGCAATCTATGCAGCAACTTTCGTCAATGAGGGTTTAATTTTTTAGTAAGCTGCCTTTGCAGTAGATCAAATTTAGTTTAAATACTCATGAATAACGTTTTCAACTATATTTTGACCATTAATAATCCAATATTTCCTTCGTTTTGTTGCTATCACTATCTCTATCTGACTATGTAATACACCTTGATAAAATTTGTTTATCAATAAATCTGTAAATCCCCGCGGTCGGGAATAATTATATTATGTTTCTTTTCAAATGATAATTCTGAAGTTGGCAGATTTTAAATATGTATTATCAAAGCGGCTTTTTTAATTGATGGTAGATTTATTTTATCGATGTATCCAATGAAAAATTCAGTCCATCAATCCAATCATTCGAAAAAATCTCTCGACTTTGAACTTCTTGATTGGCACTTAAATTCAGTGCCTTTATAGATATTTCTCCGCGATGAAATGGTCTCGAAAGGGAAACAATATGCAAGAACATGAGGCTATAACACAGAGAAGACTATCCAATCGATATGTTTGACTTTTAAGTTGACTGGAATTTGATTACTTCGTTGCAGCTTTGTCCAATCAGCATGTCTCTATGATGGCCAAAATTCAGTGTCCTGTTCTAACCATGTAGACCCATTCCACCTTGCTTGTTCGGGGCTATTTTAAAAAGAAAGAAACTGCGTGAGACTGTTTTTGCTGGATTCTGTTATGATAATTCTGTCATGATGCTTATCAGGTCATGTTCCATAGGCCAGAAAACGACGATTTCTGAATCTGTCCAGAACCAAATGTCTATAGTCAATAGATTGACAGCTGTCATAACGTTTTTCACCAATTTTGCTAATAAAACAACGCCGCAAAGCTATAAACGAGGGTTTATAACGGGTTTGATAGGCGCCGATTTTGTGATGAGTTTAACTTGAGTTTGGTTTGTTTTGCGAACAACTAGGTATATATCAGCTCCATATGCCTGTTTAAATGATTCATAAAGCCCATGAATTTTGAGATTGGAGTTGGATTTGTTGATAGTTAATCTATTAACTTTAATCCTTTCCATAGCGTTCAAATTATTTTCCAGCTTGGAACATTAATGTGACTGAAAAACTGAAACTACTTCGTCCCACGTTTAACAATATAGCCATAATGCTTATAGAATAGTTTTTCCAAGAATGATGATCGGCGCAAGCCATTCTGTAGGATCCTTCCGACAAACAATTTCGGACGTTTGGTGGCTGTCAATTCAGGTTCTTATTGGCGAATTACGATACTTCAAGTAGTCTGACAAAGGCTACAATATTAGTCCTAATGTACTTTTGTACTTTGTCACCTCTCAGAAAGTTCTTCGAGTAATCGTTTATCACTGGTTTTTCAATTTAGCAGTTTAAATCATTCTAGCTGCATCATTTTATCAATTTTTTTTCGTTTTTTTAAGTGAATCATCCACAATAGCTCCTCCTAGAAGCAGTTCATTTCCTTCCATCTCCTTGAATAGTGGATAGGTTGCATGTAGAAAAAGATGCCTTTCATCATTCGCTAGCTGATGAAGTGCGCCGTTAAGGTATATGGTAAAGCTATACAAGTGGCCGACTAGGGGAGCCAGATTTGGTTTGGAAAATCAACGGAGGCAAAAATGTTGAGAAAGGGCGCCAAAGTAAAAATATTTCGTTGGAGTGATGGCGTACGCCAGGATCCCAACGATATACTGTGAGGCTATCAAATTGAATGACAATTGAGCTGTTCCCACAAAAATAGTGATATATATACGTATTTCAATAGTGTTTTTTAAAAAGATAATCAACACTGACTTAAAGAAAAAATCCCCGGATGAATATTTAACGTCTAGAAAAACTTCGCATATCTAAATGATGACCCGCTTAGTAATATTGTTTGCAAATTTTTGCCAAAGGTAATGATTCTAAAGAGTTGACATTCTTTTGTCTTTCATATATGTAAAATAAAATGATTACATACCTTGCTTCGTCAAGTCATGCTTCGTTTTCAAATTGGCCTTATTACTTCAATACTTATTTTTCTCAATCATGTTCTTCATTTTTGGTACAAATTGATCGGTTCCTATTTCTTAAAAAAAAAAGTTTTGTAATGTAATTTTTTATTTGTTTAGAAATTTTAGTTCAATTTTTTCCGCAAAAACATATAAAACAAAACAGAATCTACATCGAACAAGACAAAATTTTTGAAAGGAAAATCGAAGCATCTTCACACTGCTATGAAAATCTTACATACAATTCGCACTAAATTCTTTCAATGAAATATTAAACACATGAAGTGATGACCACAGCAATATGTCAGTAATTAACAAAAAAAAATTGATAAATGTTTGCAATAAAATTACAACTTGACCCAGTTCAAGCATATTCGATAACCACAAAATAAACTATATCAAACGTTAGAATTTTCGACAAGTAGAATATTTCGGCATAAACAACCGTTTTTCTTCCAACTTTTATTTACTGGTTCAATGAGCTTTACATTCAGTCGAATTGAACTCGTGAATGAACTTGATAACAACTCAGCATTGTTAGTATGTTTCAAACTTCACCTTGAGACGTCTGAGCGAAATTTCTGCAATTGTTTGCTTATACTACAATTGTAGTTTTGTGGTCGGCGGATGAATAACTAACATGATAAATAATTTCATTAAGAATAATTAATTGACGAAATAGTTGGAAAATTGTCGGTCCTGCTGCGATAAACTCTCTTCTATGAAACAAAAAATCTGATGTATTTTTTTAATTCGAGCGTAGTGTACGTATAACTGATGATAAACATGGTATTACCTGCAATATGATTTGTTTAAGTCATGATGGACTTACGACCACTAACGATATAATTGGAAAATTATTTATGGCATAAGAACAGTTTATCGGTGGTTATTAAGAAAACCTTAAGAATAACTGGAGTAGATTTTAATGATAGACTCTTATTGTTTCTTTCACGCATTGATTCGACGTATGGTGCTGCAAAAACGTTTAGTTCGAATAGTTTATGTAGCGGAATCTTGATAAATTTTATTTGCGGGAGATAATGTTTGGAATTATAGCTTATTGGTAGTGGTAGTAATACAGCTGAAGTATGAGTCTTATCGAAAGATTACAATTTGATTTTATTCTTGCGATGATATCGGTATTACACTTTCAACTGAAATGAATGTGTAGCTACGAGCTTTAAAAAAGAAAAAGAAGACATCAAAACCTTCTTGTACAATAAATTACTTTCCATATCAGTAATGGAAAGTGTACACCTTCTTACTACATATTTGACCATTGTAACAAATTTAGTGTCAAGAAGAGACGGGAATAATTGCTCCATTAGACAATATTTTGCTCGACCGGAATCTTTTACTTCAAATTCTACTTAAAGGACTTTTTGACGCTATTTATCCAATCACAACATCAAAATATCATACGACTCGACTCCACTGATAGTGCTAATGTTAATGTTATTGCTTCATGTCATGTCACAAGTGCAAAAGCTATGTGATAATCAACTCCTTACTATAGGCAGAAACCTTTCACAACCAAAGGAGTTTTGCGTCTTTTCACGTTGCCATCGAAAACTAGCTTGTTTGTAAACATCCATCTATCCCTAACAACATCAGCAATGTTATTGTTTTTAAATGGCAACAGCTTCATTTTTAGACTTGCGGCTTCAGATTCAATTATATCTCTACAATTTTCACAAACATCACTGTTCAAAGCTTGCTGAATACTTGCCCTTAGCAAACCGGCAAAAACAAGGTCTTCCAGATTGATGGTTGTCGTCAGATGGCATTGTAACACGCCATGAATTTAAAAATTTAATTTGCCACCCTCTACTTCCGTATGCAACAACTTTGAATTCCTATAAGCTTTTACAACTCGGTATTTATTTGTATTTATATTCTCATAAATTTCCGGAAAAGCTGATTTTTTTGTCAGAAATCACAGTGACTTTTGGAGGAGAAAATACCACTAACCGTGGATATTCTTTTTTTTCTTGCAACCTTATGGCCTGTTCTGATGAAAACAACACCGCGCCTAATCACACCTAAACATGGTCATTGTTACCGGTCCCCCGTAAACTTGACGTCACAACCATCTCTTATTCGATGTAAACTCGAAAATCACAGCCAATTCCCATTTTTTTTAAGCATATCTCACAATCAGGCCTTTCATTGCTCTCTGAGCCAGCACCAAATGGTCTAAGGTAACAAAATCTAAGCTGATGAGCCTAAAGTTTCTTAGATTTGAGTCGTCTCCCAAGTTTTGTTATAAAGAGTACCATAACTTGTTGCCAAAATAGCGACACATACCCCAAAGCTAGGCATGTCTAAAAGATTTTTTTAGGTCTGCCTACAAGGGGTCACTCTCGCTCCCTTCGCATAGCCGCGTAAATACCATGCACACCCGGTGATTTGAATTTATCAAGAGACATTTTTCCGTCCCTGAACTTTTCACTGGTGGCTATAGATCTAACTGCGCACCAACATTTTCTAATGCAAGGAAAAGCGAGAGGTTTGTTTAGAGGCACAACAGTTTCTGCGCTTCAATCAGCAGATTGACCCGAAAGTGACCCCCAAACAAAGTCTGTATTAACTTAATGTTGAACTTAGGAATGATGGCTATGTTATACCCCCCAGTCCATTGCCGAACAATCTGAATGATTTCTTTTTGGAAGACCTTACCAAGTTCTTACAAGTTCCACGTGGGATTCAGTAGATGATCCAGTAATCCTTCGATTCAGTAATCCTGGTATTTTTACTGAGCTTACGTAGTTTCCAGTTCTACCAAAAAAAAGCACCTTGCTGCATCTGTTCTTGCTTATAATAATTGGTTAATATGAATTTCCATTAATTTCGGCGTATTTGTGCTACCACTAGGAGATGGTTTGTCTTTGTGATATCAATTGAACTTAACCCTGGAATGGTACGGTAAATTTTTGGATGATTTTAGGTACATGTTTTTACTAAAAAGAGGGCAACAATAGTATTATTTATATTTTTTATTTTATCATTAAACATAAAAAGAATATATAGCTTCTAGCCTCATAGCAGTCGGAGTGGCCAACTGGCTGATACGCGACGAAATATATACCCTATGTGAGTAAAATTTACTCATCGGTACCATTCTAGGGTTAATCTAAACAGCGTTTTTGGATATCTTCTCTCCACTACGGTCTTTTTTCTATGTTTTTGCCATAGCGTTAAATTAAGCACATAGCGATTACCCTTTGAAGCGAATGCTTAGTCAAGGCAGTAGGGAGGCACATCTGGAAGAAGCCAATTACAATTAATTCTACTATTTTTTAAAAGCCACATTTTATTCTTGTGAAGTATTGGTGTTATACCCAGTCACCGCTAAAGCTACGATATTAGTGGAGCGCTGGTATTATGACCAGTCGCCGATTATCAAGATAACACAAGACGAAAAAGTACAACCATGAGCATACGGTGGGATTTGAAGCCGCGGCTAGCAGAATGCTCCTTTGGACTCACGCTAGAGCTACCAACCTCTCAAGTTGAGTTTTAGCGGAAAAAAAACTGCCAAATAGTAATGTTCTCAGAAAGAAAATTTCATTCGCCATCTAGTTATTGATCCAACTATGCCAGGTGAACATCACAATATATCAATGACTGCACTTCTGTTAGAGGTGGCAGAAGTTGGAGAAGCCCCAGTGCTTAGAGTACAAGATTATTCCCGCAAAAGTTATGAAATCAAAAAGAGTCGGTCTCATTTGGTGTTGCATTTGTTTCTGCTCCAACTACCGTGCTGGGTGCTAGCATCCCAACTAATCAGAAGCTCTAGTTTTTTTTATTCAGCTTATTAAACCAGGCCCATCTGATTCTATGTTTGTGGAGGGAGTAGGAAATCAAAAGAAAGGTATCACGCAGCTCACTATTATCCCGATCCTATACCATCACCACTGATAAATCGCGACTTGAGAGCTGCCTCATCACTTCGGAACCAAGTAGGTTGAAATCCCGAACATTGAACACTCCTGTACAAGCACAATGTAGAGCGAATCTGGCAGTTTTATAAATTTCTCGCACAAAAGAAACCTTAACATACTCTAAGTTGATCGGAACAAACCTTTCAATTTCATGCCAAGAAATTATCAAAATAAATATTTACGGACCCCTTTTGAAGAATTTGTATACAATATCCGCGTGATCTCAGTGAAAGTGACTCTACCATATACGAGAGAAGTTTCACTAGATTATGGTTTTTCTAGCGTACTCTAGACATATATTCATAGATACTCAGAAGAAAAAATTCTTCATATCTTCGTAATTGGGTGAAATTCAATTGGAAGGAGTATCAAAACTTGTAAAACTCCAGAAAAATGACAGAGTAGGGAATAAATGAAGAAATCTGCAGTTACAGTACCGCGCGCGAAAATGCAAGTGAGGATAGCGAGAATAAAAGTAGACTAGGCTTCCAGGTGCTTCGATATTTGTTTACAGAAGTGATCGAACAAATCGAAATCTTTTGAGAAGCTTGTGTATACCGCAATAGTCGAAATGTAAGCAGACTTGCAGGACGATAAAGTAAAGAACTACGCTACGCATATCTAATTGCTAATCATAGCACTATGAATATATATTTAATCACAGGACCTTATTTGACTAAGCTTTTATTGGCTTAGCTTCTGCAAGGTAAGGTAACACTGTTTTTCGATGCAGTAAAATCAATTTCGAGCTACTGGTATTTATTCGTTCTCACTTATATACGCCACCAAATAAACAAAATTAGATTTCAAAATATGTCACAAAGATTTGGAACGACTACTAACAAATTCGTAAAATCTACTCGAAAATATTTCAATATTTATATTCCAAAATTCTCACCGCATTAATAACCGGCATACAACCAAGCCCGTAAAGATACACATCTAAAAGTGAAAAAAAATGCATTTGTGTAAACTAATATCAATTCTAACCCCAATACACAAAGCTACCACTTTAACAAGTCTTATAAGGCGAGAAAATTGCAGCAATTCACAATAACTCGAGGCCATTTTTACATTCAAAGCTCCCCATTGATTATTTTCAACTGAAAACGTTCAATGACTCCTCTAGGTGGTACTTTATAAGAAGAAAAAAAAATATGCATTGGCATAAGGCTGAAACTTTATTTGCATAAATAGTGCAGCTGTAAATATATCACAACGCTCCATAAATCCACGAACATGTTATAATCCGAGGATGACCCCAGTTCAAAAAGCAAAAGCGTTGACTCATTCTCATGCAATTATATCTTTTGAAAACAAGCAATAACACCTGTTGAACGGAGCATTTCATGTTCTGTGTTAACTGTGTCCGACTACTTTGAAATATACAAATTTACATTTGTATTTAATGTGTACCAATTTTTTCCTAGCTCAAAAAAATATTTTGATAAAAAAAACCGATTTTTCCTTTCGAAGCAAGATATATTGAATTTTGTGACAAATATCGATATTTCGAGGGTAATCTGCCCTCTTCTTCAGTGTCTATCGGTCTAATCTTAGTCTAACTTATGTATGTTACTTATAGAGCTTACTTTTAAAGTATTGACTTATACTAATTACCAACTAATTGTCTATTAATTGACTTATATTAATTACCAACTAATTGCCTATTAATTATTTTACTAAAATACATTTAACTATCCATATTAATTAAATTTTCCTCCTCACTATCAAATGAATTTTCAAATTAGCCTGAACAATGGTGATGCACAGTTTCCTTGGTCTGTGTTTCTGAATGAAGAATTTGTTGTGTAAATTTATCGCATACTTACAAATAATTTCAGTTGAGAAAACAATATTTCGATCTATTGACTCATCGTGCTACTACTCAGTTTGAACTTGAATTCAATCTTTTGCAAGCGACCAATCATGCAAAAAAGTATATAGCATGAAATGATAATAACTGACGCAAACAAAGTTCTAAAATAATCTCAAATTTATCAAGGGACAAGAATGGGACAGCTACCAGACTCTGATTAGGTTGCCAAAAGTACGAAATATCTTTCAATATGACAATAGGCTCCCACGCTGAACCACTGAAACTACCAATTTACTGAAAATGCACGTTATTGATTCCACCCTTGCACGTAATAGATTGTCAATAACGTCCCAAGGTCAAACGATTGAAAACTGGCTCTATTGTGAGAGATTAAATTACATCAGTCTAGGTCTAATCAAAGGCGATAGGAAACTTACCAGCTACTATTACTCACACTATTGGCGAGCTTCAATCCTAATCAAATCTTTCAAACCAGCATCTTCAATTTTACGACGTCACTTCACTGCACGTGCTCTCAAAAAAACACTATCATTCGCAAAATGTACAACTGTACCCAACAAATACACGTCACTAATCATCATAACCGAACCAATAAGTTACACGACCTTTAATTTCGTTCCGATAGTGCATCAAAGCAAAAAACAACTCTCTTCAATTTCTTCGATTACTGTAAAACCTTAATTCAGTCTTGTCTACCACTCCCGCATAAAAATCTGCACAGCATCCATTCGACCAGAAAATAGTCCCGTAGAATCTATTACAGACAAAACCGAATCGAAACGGTTCGTAAATATCTGATGCGCAATAAATGTACTGGTACAATTTGTAACTAATTAGAAATGTAAAATTCGGTTTTAGTGAAAATTCAAAATTTCACGTAACGTTTCTATTTTGTTTGCAACATCATAACGCCATTTGTGACGCACTCTCTGTTTCTTTCTTGTACGTCTGCCCAGCATTCCATTTAGAATGTCAAAAGCCGATTAATATTCATATAATTACTTGAAGCGCTTCTTCACCTCACTATCTTATCCAGCACGTATTTATGTACGTATGAATCGATCAATCGGCTGACCAATATAAGAACGTGAGAAAAATAAAACGTTGCAGCGTCGAAAATCGATTGAATGCCAAAAAAAAAATTAGACGAACACGAAGAAGTGGGTCAGCTCGATGTTCTTGAAGAAAAACCATTAGAGCCAGATAGCAATCTTTTCGCGCGCCAAGGATGGATAAAGTCTGCATTTAAAAGGTGTAATTTTCTCCTCATGGCTCCAACACTGATCTGCTTCCAAAAACATAACACGAACTACTTTATTGCCAGCTACCTATCTGAAAATGTGCTGCACCAACAGCAACTGTAGTTAATTTGAGTGGGGAAAAACTTGGATTTCGACAGTATTTCGAGAACATAATTCTCTTCCCTACGACGTTCGATGGAATTTCAGTTGTTGTTTTTTTAGGCGACTGCAACTTCCGTTCTGTTTATCTACAACGAATGTGAACGCGTGCAATTATCTATTTATGATAGAGATAAGATGCTTTGGTCTTTGCCGTGAACAATCGGTGCGTTTATCAGGGGTATGTTCAAGTTGAATTTGGTGACCCTGATGCTATAGTGGCTGAAACAGCTGCAAAATATAAAATGCCTATTCAGCGTGTTATCTAATTTAACGAGGTGTGGTTCAAACTAGTCATTGGCTGCAACAGTCTACAATTCAGATCTATCAGCTCACCATCTGCAATAACAACCTGACTGACCACCGTTTGGATTTTGTTGCCGTTTGCAATTTGTGGTTAGTGCTATAAGGTCGATGGAAGAGATACTCATATGCACTCAGACTAGGGCTGTGACAGCCACGGGAGTTTTACGTGCAAAAACAAGGAATGACACTGGGCGAGATAAGCTTCCGTGTCTCGGTGGATGTTTGCAATATAACTTGGATAACAGTGTACTATATTAGTTTTTGGTTGTCCTTTTTAAAAATATCTAGATTGATAGACACTGAAGAAGAGGGTAGATTACCCTCGAAATATCAATATCAATCAAGAGATTGAACTAAAAATGCTCAAATTCAAATTTTTATATTTGGTTTTGTAAGCCAGAAAAATTAGACCAGATTAAATTAATAAAATATTTTTCACTTTTTAATTTTTATTCTAACTTACAAACTCTGTTTTGTAAAACAAATTATGGACAGTATTTTTGATAGCTTCATTATCTTTAGCCTTCTTTGATGCATAAGTATAGTGTTTATAGAAAATTGTGTGTGGAATGAAACTAAATTAGTGTATGTGCGTAACTTACCTCTCAGTTACTACGAGGAATAAAAGTGTGACACCCTTGTGGCTTTGCTAGTCAGAGAGCCATACGGTACAAAGAATACCACCTTCGCTGGACTTTTCGTCAGAGATGAAGATAGCAATAGTGTTTTGGTTGAAGATTACTGGCTCTCGACCAGCTTTTGTTGAGAATGAGTGACTGTTAACAGAAATATTAGCGGATTTGTTTCTGATGTCAAGTGCAAATGCCTGGCTAGGTCTTTGAATGAACCGAACAGACAGTGAAAGAGATCATTGACGAACAGAAACGACACTAACGATGACGTGACAACAAAAGTCGAGTTGCCAAACGATGATTATCTTTGGTGTTTTATAATGACATAGCTCGGCCGGAGTTTTTCCATGGATGTCGAAACGTGAGAGGAAAAGACGGTTCGGCTGATCTTCCCGTGAATTTCTTGAAGAAAATGGCTGGGTGGTGAAAGATTATTTCCGCAGAGAAGTTGCATAAGTTATTCTTCTCGGATTCGAGATCTTGAACCAAGAAGAATTAAGAGCAATGTTTTGTTCCAGGATGCATTATTGTGAGCTATGAAAGCCGGATTGTGAGTGAAATGCCATTTTTCTGCGAAACCTCTGGCCTGTGATGGTTATGCTGTTGTTGAGCCAAAGAGTCGTCCAAGTTCAGCGTGGAGTGCTGACTTGAAGATTCTGCCTGGTCAGTGACTATGCATTGATTAACTCCGAAGTGAGCAATCCAAGTGCTCGCACAGTCGTTGACAGTAATTCTGGTCAAAGATTTTTTTTCAAGCCAACGAGAGTAACGGCCAATGATTTTTTTACGGTGGTTTTGCCAAGTCCGTCCGTGAGTTTGTTAAGGGACAAACTATGCTTATGTGAATGGCCTTGAAACGTTCGGGGACCGTAGCAAAGACCAATACAGGTTTGCTGCTGTAGCTGGGTATCTTGTATTTTTGACAAGATAGATATTCCTGGGGCTAAGTGAAAACTACTTAGTTCAATAAAGGATATGTGTTTTTGAAGCACGAATAACAGCGTTGTGTTCCAAACAAAACACCAGTTTTCTGAGCGTGAAAGAGAAAAAAGCTGTGTGGTTTGGCCGGACACTTCACAAAAAATTACGATGTTTATCAAAGATATGTTGTTTTCGAAAGTTTATGGTATGTATGCAGTGTAAACCTCTGGGCTTTTGACAAGTATGGGTAAAAAAGTTAGCAGTAATATGTACTATAATTTTGTTGTACTTCATTTAATTTTATCGAAGAGCCTTGACATTTTTCACACAACATCATCACAATAGCGATATTAAAAAGAACAATAGAGTGGCATTGTTGGTTCGGTTAAAAGCTTTGCTTGCTTTAGTTTATTGAACGATTGTTTAGCACCATAATTTTTAAAACCGCCAAACTAAGCGTTTAGTGGCTAATGCATCTCAGCTGTGTGACAAAGTAAAAACTCTTTAAGACTTTAATCGTGCTGAGAAGTTGACCCCGAAGTGACGAGCGCTTATTGTGTTTCGCTTAGTTTTTCAAACTGAGAATGGTACCTTAGCCCACGAATCGTTGGAGCAGCCGTCCAAAGAGAACAATATGCTGAGCTTCAGAAGTTGGCGCTACCAACATGGCTTCGATGTAGATGAAGCAGAATTTAAGCAGATGAAGCCTATGTAGGATTTTGTGGATAAACGGCTGGAATCGCATTGCAAAGTTCGAAAGATATTTGGGTGAACTAAATGAGCCAGATGGTGGCCATAGAGATCATATCAGCTGGTATTTGTTGGCAGGCATTAGTCAGGTCTAATATGGAGAATATTGTTTGGCTATGTAGATCATGACAGCAGTAAAGTGCAATGGGAATCAGATATCTACCTGGAGTGGTTTCGCTATAAAGACTTCTGTAATTGCTGCAAGGATGTGTTTTTTCAATGGTCTAAGTAGACATGACCAGTTCTTGTTAGAGTGGTGGAAAATATCCTGCTGTTGCATGAATTCAGACTATTTTTTAATTGTTAGTCAGTGCTAGTTGGTCGCTATTCGATATGATCTGGACAACTTGTATTTGCAGGGTTGAAAGAACCTTGTGCTGGTCATGGTGAAATGATACTTTCGAAGAAGACCCATGCATCAGTGGATGCCCCAATAAACGGACCGTAAGAAACCAAAATTTGATAATTCTTTCGCTAGCTCAAGACTGTAACGCATCATCAAGTGGTGAATTATTGAGCACTATAAAAAGAGTCATCATCAAACTATAATGCTTGACATAAATCATCATAGCGGTGGAAGTAAATGAAAACTAAAAAACAGCGACTAGAAATTGAAAAGCATGCCTTTAATTAAGACGATTTCGAGTGTGAGATATACTCATATTCCCAAATCAGAAGATTTGCACGCAGAGCAATAGTAGTATAGAATGGCTGTGAACCAAATAAAGAGAAAGAAAAAACCTCAGATAAGTTGCCCAAATATGTTCCCCATGACAACTTCATCTGTCAACAGACGTGCAGCCATGGCCGAGGAAGAGATGATGTCCAGAAAAAACAAGTTAAAAAAATGAATCATAGGATTTACTGATGAAATAACTGTCGTCATTGTAGCAGAACAAAAAAAAAACAAAATTGAAGCTATGTTGCTGCTACTCAAACGATTAACCTGACTCTCGCTGAGTACAAACCAGCGGCTTTACTTATCACTAGCAGGAAACACGTCGAGTTTATGCAAGTTAGAATCTGACCTTAAGTAACTTCAAACTCTAGGTAGTTTCGGAACCATTTTGGACGCTTCGTGACAAGTATGATACCCATCAGCATTCTTGCTGATGAAATGAAAACCATGGCCAAGAAAAAATAGTGACAGACCTCAGTTGCAAACTGACAGGTACGCTGGTGTGCTTCTGAGTAGGGAACATAAACACATCACCAAAATCCAAACAAGATACCCTTGCTAAAGAGGAAATATGGCGAAAAAACTACTACTGTACTCAATTTTTTGCTAGGCACGATTACCATAAATCCGGGCAGGACTATTCACAAAGAAGTCTAAACTGCCCAGGCGCGAGTGAGTGTCTATCGGTTTGGACACTGAAGAAAAGAGCAAATTATCTTGGAAATATTCAAGAAATTGAAATGCACATATTCGTCACGAAATTGAAATACATCTAGCTTCTAAAAGAAAAAATGGTTTTTTAAAAATAAACTCATATTTTTGGTGTTAACAACACGAAGTTTAAATTTAGTAGCTGATTTTTTAGGCTGAAATCGTGAATAAATGACGTCGTTTTAGCTGTGCACTTACAGATTACAAAGTATCTATTGTCATTTGCAATCTGTTAATTGAAAATGTTGTTCGTATTTCTTCACACAATGATATAAAACAGGCACCCCGAAAACAATTAAAAATCCATCTAATAAATTTTTTACTTTATTTTCCTGGAACACAGTAAATTTCTTGTTTAAAGTAAGACTAAACTACCGAAAATCGCCACACTATTTGTTTGCAAGCTAACAAATATATCTCTCATTCCAAACATGCGTGAAAACCTACAATCAACGTGATGCAACATTGTATACATCACGTCGTTACCTGCAAAAATGAACCACTGAAATTCAGCCCGGAACTAGACCTACATGACATTGTAGGCGAAATACCTGCAATAATTCCGCTAGAACTTCAAAAGTACACCATTTTTTCCCAGATCCACTGTACAACCAGCATATGCTAACGAAATTTTCCAAGCACATGCACCACACATTAAATTGCATTTGTACAGCGAAATGCATCTATGACAACGTGGAAATTCGATTTGCGGCTAGTCGCCCCCAAAGAGAGGAAGAAGCCATGCAAAAGAATAAATCCCGTTCAGCCAGAGGTTTAATGTTTTCCAGTTAGTTTAACCATAGATGCATATGTCGACCACAATGCAATTGGATTCGAACGTATGAGCAGGCATTTGATGGCAGGACAGAATCCGTCGTGCCAAAGTATGGATCACAATCGACATTCGAGCTCCTTTCCCGGTTCCTCATCGTTGTCGACGTCGCCGCCGAAGTCGAGGCCGGCATTCGGTACTATGAATTATGTGGGCAAATACTTACACACGATGTACCGACGCCAGGGCTTTGTTTCGCCAGGAATCATCATTATTTATGACTCTTGGATCTGTAATTGACCGGGAAACGATTAACATCGACTTAATGGAGGCCATTATGATTACTCTTAGTTACAAGAGTCATAAAATGCAAACTCGAAGTCTATGTGAATGTGCTTGAAGCGAGCAGTAGCTATCTCGTAATAAGTTGGGTTGGGCCCGACCAAGAACTCGAGAGCTACTGGTAATAGAGCCCAACAATAAAACGGATGAATACAGCAAAGACACAGATTTTTTGCTTTGCATTTGGATTGGTTTGTTCATGATTCTGTAGCCGCAAATGCGATAATTAGACCACCCTAACATTCATACGATCACTTTGTACCATATACCTAAGTTGTCTATAGGATTGTTTGTTAGGAGGCGTTATGAAAAATTTATGGCAAGATAATGAATAGCTTCTGCACCACAAGGAGTCGTTTTAAATGTTTTCAATTGATATTCAAGTACAGGCGAGTATATTTTGATTTACTATTTCGTTTACAAAAGCAAAATGTTTAACAATATAAATAATTGAATTTTTTTCACGCAACACAATCGTAACAATTGTCTTCTTCAATCATTTCAGAAAACTACACTTCAAGCATGTTCCTCTCAAAATTACGCCTGCCTATACTAGTCCTAGTGCTATCGTCATTAATTCAATGTTCTCTTCAAAAACCTGCTGAGACACCGACAAAAAGTCAGAGCGATCATCAGTCAAGTCAAAACGAGCCACAACCTCCAGAAGACGAAGGAGAAGATGAACCGACACTGTCTGACGAGATTCCAAGGCAAAGCCGTATGTATGGCTTCTGGGACTACTACAACACACCGTATAGCGCACCCTATACCGCACCATACAGCTCACCGTATCCTGCACCATATACTTCCCAGTACTCCACACCGTACAGCTCTCCATATGGTGTCCAATTCGCTTCACCATACACCTCACCATACAGCTCACCGTACAGTTCACCCTACAGTTCACCATACACTCCACAATACAACTCACAATACAGTTCACAATATTATCCAATGACTCAGCCAACTTTTTTGCCCTACGTTTACTACGGAGGCTACAATCAGTACGAAAACAATGATGATGATGGAGTCGAAGTCGATATCTCATCACGTGCGAATTCCAAGCGACGTCCTGGTGGAAATCGTCGTACGCAATACCAAGATTCACCAATCTTCTACATTCGACTACCGCCCACGCCATACATGTTTGTCCCCGGCTCAGGATATATGTCTCAGCCACCGACATTCAATCCGATGATGCCAATGCCTCCAGTCAGTCCACCAATGCCCCCGATGCCACCACCAATGCAGCCTGTAGCACCAGTCGGCCCAATGCCTGTCAGTCCATTCATCAGCATTCCACTGAATTTCGTATCGAACGCTCGACCAACTTCCATTTACCACTTTGGTAGCAGTTTGGCGCCTCCGTACACTGTTCCACAGCCACCAAGTCTTGGACCACAATTCGGCATGCCCGGAGTACCTGCCATCCCATCCTACCACCCAACACGCCGACCAAGCAGGCCAAAGCCAAGTTTCAGTGATTCACAAGTGACACACCTGAAAGGACAATATTTGTTCAATGGACGACCCAACCAAATTTACGTTTTGACAAATAGTCCGCCGAATCCAGTCTACACGAGTCGAATGAACCCTTACTATTAAGTCCTGATATGAGTGTAATATTGAATAAGACTGTGTATAAGGCATTAAATTATGATAATAGTATTACTATTTATTAGTACGCAATTGCCTATTTCTTTAGGTTTTAAGTAGATAATAAGAAATAAATAAATGTTTATAAAGTCGAAACATATTTTTATAAAATGATTCAAAATGAAGTCGATGTTACGTGGGTGAGTTAGTCAAAGAAATTTCTAAATTTTGACAAATTTTCGTTCTTAAGGTTAGACTTGATGTAAAGGATATTAATTGTACTAGGAAAGCCTACCGTACACTTGAATCTTTAAGGTGTAACCAAACTAGTGATCTGGAAACCTTGTATGATGCAACTTACTATCTAGCTGTCCGGATTTCTAAAATTTTATATTTGAAATCTATCTTCAACTGCATCGGAAGATATGATTTTTTTGTTTCTGCATAAACCAGACCTTCAGATCAAGCACATCTTTCACATTTATAGGTGTTTATTACACCAGAACCAGATGCAGATTGTCAGCAGTATATGCTCGCTGTGCAGGTATAAAAATAAATATCTAGGAATTTAATTTTATTTTTTGCGATTAAATTTATTTATTTTATTTATTCGTTTATTTATAATTATGCTATTTAATATTTTTTAGCTTAATTCAAAACCAATATAAAACACATTATTTTTCCCGATTATTAAATGCAGTTAGCAAAGTACTTTGATTCATCTCTTCATGAATAGCTCATAACATTTAAATCTTTCGCAGTAATAACATTTAAATCTTTCTCAAAAAACATATATTCTGTAGAATCTACAAAAAATCGAAATATTTTTAGATCATTAGCATATTGCAAACCAGATGATGAGCAAACACCAATCCTTAATGGACAAGATGAATAAAAGAGGTCCATGAATGAGTCCTTGGAGCACATCGGAAAGAGGAGAAAAAGGCTGGGAAGACAAGCTGGGGAAGGAGAAAAAATTGGTGCGATTCAGGACGGGAAGGGCTCACCGATGCCTTATTGGCTCAAATTATACAGAAGTGACCCTGGTTGACAAAGTCAAAGGTTTTGAAACAATATGTACAGATGACATCTGGCAGATAGTTTCGATCTAAAACCAAAGCAACTGAGTGAGAATACTTAATATGGCAGGTAGAGGTGGAACGATCTTTAAAAAAGCTATGCTGGTGCGGAACGAAGACATGGTTAAGCCTATAAAATATTATACTCCATATGACACGTTCAATAATTTTGGAAAAGTAAGCAGAGATGAATATAAAGCGGTGATTTGAAGCAAAGTTAAGTTCACCTCATTTATGAATCAGGAAAATGTTCGACAAATTCTAGATGCAATTTTTCCCAAAAAAAGAATGTAGGGTATGCAATCAAGGGCAGGAGACCATTTAAAGTCAAGAGAGAGCAGAAACAGTTCAATCTCAAGAGGATTGGTCACAAGTGAAGATAGACAAAGAGGGAAATCAAATGGAGAGCTGCAAAAAGGAGAAGTAAATGAATCAAAGCGTATTAAGAAAAATTATTTAGCAGAGATCACAAGCCTGCAGAGGTTGAGCAACAGTAATATTATTAAATGAAGGAAAATCAGGTAAAAATAAGACCGATTCGAATGAATAAACACATGATCTGAAGTTTTTAGTGTTGTTCGAGATCAGGGAGTAGTTACGCATAGCCTAAATTATTTAATACTTGGCTGCAATGTTGCCAAGCAGAGAAGAACAAAATTTCCAAAAATTCAGTGAAAATTTCCCTAGCTGTTAATGTCGTATTTTTTGACTGATTTTATAGTACCTGACCATATCAGTACATACATATCTAGAGAAACATGCAAAATTATGAAACTATTAAATCAAATTTCTGATCATTTCAGATTCGTAAAACAATATACGAACTTTTTTCTGAGTACGCACAGGATTAACGAGCCTTGCCTAAACGCAATCATTTGGGCTGAGGTCGCAATCCGGATATCTCTATACTCTAAATAGGAAAATCACAGTTTTAAAAACTAGGACTTCCAGCAAATATAGTCAATGCAGAAAATATGTAGATGCTTCGGAAAAATTCCCTTGATTTTTCACGGCGATTTAAAAGTTTCCTGGATCTTGACGAAAATTCCTTTGATTGGTATCTTTGCCTTGCAGCAGAACGTAAGCGAGAGAAACCAGCATACTCCTTGGTCAGACTGAGATTTGAAAACATTTTTTTCGGCTAAGTAGTTTCGAAAGTATGCACTGATTCTCATCAGACACCAGCTCACAGTGCATACTTGACTGATGTGACCACTTGCAGTTGCAGATCATAAATTTTTGTTTACGTTAGTTGTGACAAACTTTAACATCCTCGACTTATATCCATCGATATAATTTACTCATAAAGGTTATTGATTTTTTGTCGATACAATTCCACTTTGATTCTGCAAAATTTCTAAAAAAGAAAATAAACTAATGAATCGAGTTAAGAGTAAAAATAAAAATATTAGTTAATAGTACTCTGCCAAAAATACCATTTAACAGCTAGCATATTAAAATCATCACAGAAATTAATATTTAGGTAAGCGGATAGCTCAAAACCAATTGATATTAGGTTACACCACCTTGGCGCTCAAAAAAATTTGTAAACTAATTAGCATTTTTTTGACTCAGCTATTAATTATTCAAAATATATATTATTTTACACGTATAAATAGTAGTTTTATAAATAATTTGTGACAATAACCAATTTAAAATATAACGGAGATATAAGCCATCAAATAAGACTACCTTTTGAAAATTCCTGCTGATCATGTACTTATGTTCTTTATAAAGCATTGTCTGAAAAATAAAAAACTATATATAAAACTAATATTTAAAGAAATATTATCTAAGAATTAACCTAAAAATATCAGCTGTTTTAAAAAATATAAGTTTTTATCGAAATTTTGTGTTTAAAAAATTTAAAATTTATGAACAAAACACACAATCAAAATAATCTTTCTCAGAAAATATTACAAAAAATGTGTGCTGTGAGATATCTTGTACACCTATTTGATAAAAACAGTTTTGAGAAAAACACAGAAGAAACATAAGTTCGGTGTCGGCATGTTAAAACCAAATGTTTTTTTGATAACCTTTAATCTGCAATTCCTGGGCTGTACGTGACATCTTCCATTGATACCATAATGTCCTGTGATTCCTTTCCAATTTCCTGACGTCTTAAGTTTCCTGTTGGGCTCTAATATTGGCTATGGATATTCTTCGAGAATTCAAGTTTTCTTTGAATTGCAACGCTTGGGCCAATTCATAGGTTTAATAGTTGCATCATTTAAAATGCATACTCATCATCAAATATTTTATCAACAATCCAATATGCAACCTCAACAATGTTTGCGCCACTAGAATGCCTGTATTGGCAAAGTTTAGAATTTCGTTATTTTAAGTTTATTTTTCTAAACTGCGCTCTAAGAAATCGGTTTTAGTTGATCTATAGTAAACCGATTTCATAACTTTTTGGAGAGCTAAAATAATACGAATATAATTTTTATACTCATGAGAATCCAAAGTTCCGGAGGCCTTCACTTAGTGATATAAAGACCAGGTATATTCGCTAGACGAGCACTTATCACGAATATTTATTTGCTGGTG
This sequence comes from Nemotelus pantherinus, assembly GCA_963978885.1. Classification (NCBI taxonomy): domain Eukaryota; kingdom Metazoa; phylum Arthropoda; class Insecta; order Diptera; family Stratiomyidae; genus Nemotelus; species Nemotelus pantherinus. The sequence goes on along the minus strand of OZ022265.1, from coordinate 117,485,606 downwards.
ATACGAGTAAGTTGCCCACATCGCCTAGTTAGCATTATAAGCTGAATTTCGCAATGGTTAAAAATGAAAAATATTCTTAAAACCATTTATCTAATAAACCATTTATCTACTTATCTATCAAAAAATACATTTCTTGAAAAAGTCAAGTTGGTGTTACCCCTTAATAATTTGAAAACGGAAAGTTGTAAGAACTAATTGTGGAAGCAGTGAGTATTGAAAGGCAGAAACCTGCAGGCAGCAACCCATTCATCAGAGCGGCCGGGGATGAAATCAGAACAGACTTTACTAGGTAGAACGTCAAGTACAGCGATAATCACACCACCGCCATTAGATTTGAAAGTGGCTTATCGGTTACGGTCGTAGTGGTAAACATTGTGAAAAAGAAACATTCTTGTGTAGAAGATTTCATCCAACGTTTCACACAGGCTACCTGATTCATCAATCTGTTCAATTTCAATTTATGAGCTAATGACATCTAGTTTAGTCCCATGCTACGAACGTTCTGAAACATTGATAAGCTTACACTCTTGATATGAGATCTTTGGTTATTGATGAAAACAAAATATCTGTAGTATTAAAATAATTTAGTTAAAGACCAAAATGTTGGGTTTGCAACAATGTCTAGGCTGAATGGTAATATTAATTTAAAAGCTTTTTAAGTACATAAAACAGCTGCCAACATGTCATGTGCAAGACGAAAAACGTTAAATTATTCGCCGACCCGGATCGTCATCACTAACAGTCACAACACTTTGCCAAAGCCTTGATGGAGGGTGTTGGAAAAGTTGACGAGCTAAAAACTGGGTACGGAAGCGGTTTGATATCCAGTTTTCATTCTAGATACACTCAGAGAAAAATCGTTGTATAAATAAAAAAAATAGATATGAATCAAATATTTTCAAATATGATTTGGCGTCATATACGTTTCTTTTTCATTCAAATAATCTGCCTTCATTTCAATAACGCTGTATCAAAGTGGTCTTGTTTAGCACAATATGTTTTCTTTTACATTCAATGATGAAAATTATGATATGAAACTAATATTTGTATAATAAAGTGGAATCATTTTTATTGAATTTAGGGGCTTATTTAATTCAAATAAGATTCGTTTTTTATTTGAAAGTGTTTCAACTTTTGATTTAAATTTGATTCTGCTAAATTTTAAGTGGGGAAATTTTTCTGAGTGTACAATTTATTTAAACTGACAGTTTGAAAGCAGCTCAATTTTAGTAAAAACTATGTGGGGCAAAATTTAAAAAAAAATTAGTTGCCTCTTGGCTGTTTGTGACCGCATAGAGCAAAAAACTTCCAAAACATCATAATCAACCTAAAATTGTGACCGATTTTAATTTTATATGCTATTTTTTTTTTCAAATAATGGGCTATCCATTTCGGGCTTGAAAAAGTAAAACATTGTATACCAACATTTGTAGATACAAGTCAACCACGCTAATATTTACATTGTTAAAAAATTGGTATTTTAGAATACATATATGTCTAACAGTCTAACAACGCGTTAAAAAGTGCAATGTGTAAAAAATGTGTCAGAAATGTGTGGAAAAATGTGTGATTTCGCAATTGGCTGATGTAAATTGGTCTCCAATATCCTGCGATTTAACGCCTATGGATTTCTTGTTGTGGGGATACGTGAAAGATCGTGTTTATGCAAACAATCCCCAAAATCTGGACGAACTGAAATGCAATATTCGTGAAGTCATGCCCGAAATATTGCCTCACATGCACCGGAAAGCCATTGAAAATTACTTCAAAAGGATTGAGTCCTGTAAGAAATCCCGTGGAGGACATTTGAACATTATTGTATTTCACATATAATGGCAAGGATCAATCTGTACAATAAAATAAAGATTTCGTCACTGTCCGAATATTGTGCGTGGTTTTTTAAGTTTTCTTTTTCAAGGATGAAATAGATATCTCTATACCTTGTTTCTACTGGAACATAAAAGTAAACTAATCCCACCACGACAGCCCCCGTACGGGTCTAGGTGCTGAAACTGGTAGAGAGCTTCATCACACATTTACAATCAATGCGAATACGAGTGGGGAATGATTAGTTCCACGACTCACTTTACTCCTGATTAACTCGTGTACTTATTCAGAGCTAGATAAATTCAATTCGCATTGCAGTCCCCCGTTAGAATCCGGTTTTGAACGAGGAACTAAACACATATGAAGCCAGTGCTCTACCCTTTAGGCTACTCAATATATTTATATCCGGTAAAAATCAGTAAAAAATATAAGCTAGCCACATATCACTGGAGAAACAATCAAACTATTGGCATTTTTATGTTCATCCAGGTCGAGGTTGGATATATTGATTTTCGACGAGAAAATCAACGGAAATTGTTGCTTACTCCGAAGCCCACCTTGTTTGCTCAACTAGACTGGAAATTCCTCCTTGCTCCAAACACTCTCTATGGAATTCACAGTAAGTTCACTGGCATTAATGGAATGTAAACGCGCACGTGTGATACTTCAAGCCTAGAAGTATGAAATCAACACCTGTTCACAATAATTATACTCGTAGATCGACTATCAGCTCTTAAGCTTTAATTAATATTTACGACGCAGCGAAATCCCATTTCACATTAAACGCCAGTGATGAATTACAACGTCATCGAAAGGTTCTGCCCACTTTTGATATTTGCAGTTTTTCTCTTTCCTAGACCAAAAATAAACTTAAGTGCTCCATAAGACGATCGTCGAATTGAGGCAACTAGTTCACAGTTAAAAATCAACTGCGATCTCTATCAAATTAAAGAGCCAGGAAATTCCGATCGTCTGGTCAAAAGGGCACCAGCGAATAGATTGAATTGAACGATATTAGAATTCTCGCAACACTCAGTGTTAAATGTCAACATTGCAAAAGTCTTTGAGCTACGCAGGAGCTAAATTAGATAATTTGTTTGTGTAAGATCAATGGAATTATACACAATATTTGCTAATATATATGTAAAAAGGTTATTATGCAGAGAAATTGGGGAATATCTGCGAAAGAATCATTAACCAACTGATTAAATGGAACCGCTTTTCATAGCAATTATACTCATAATCTTCTTGTTTCGATCTATGTACTGCTAACTCGTTTCAAAGCTAGCCATACAACCTGCTGATTAAATCGTTTCTATCGATACATTGCTATCTTAATTCTACATCAGAATCTCATTTGTGGGAATGATTCAAATGACTTTCCAGTAATTATATCTGAACAGAAGCTTTTGGCTGCTGGTTGCGACTAGTTGATTCAATCTTTATTTACTTTCGCCTGACTGACTCGTCGTCCATCGACAGTGTTTAATGAATGGTCGGGCGGACGACCGTGTTAAAGAGAACACACAAACTATTTAGCTTAGCTCATATAAAGCCGAAATGCGAACAATATTTGCCTTATGATTAATTCTATCGACAAATGCAAATAGCTACGTTCGTATACCGAACTTTCTCCAATCCTTTTTATGGGATTTCGGCTTGACCAAGCCCCGCTTCAGCAAATAGTTCACATTCGAAACAGATTTTAATTATCATAATAACAATTCGAATGCTTAGGCTGTGTACTGTTAAATGCAGTCTTGGTTTTTTGTTTTGTTTTGTTTTCACTCAATACGAGAAGTTCGATTGGTATGCGCGAGTATCTAATAAGGTAATTGGAATCCGGGCGAACTAGATGCGGGTAATTATCTATTTGTGCAGAATACTATGCTGCAACGTTTGCCCTAATTAGATGCAAGCGAAAGTAAGTTTATTTGAAAAGTGAGAAATAATTGTTATGAAAGTTTGCATTGCTTAGAATCATTCTGAGAGGGAAATCGGTTTTCAAGTGGCCAAATACGTATAAATTCAGATAGAATCGATTACCCGTAGAAGGTCGGCAGATGATAGATTATATTTGGCAGTTTGCCAGAATTTAAATTTATGTGAATTTCTCTCAGAAAGCTATTGTATCTATTGCAGTTTCTCAAAACAGCCGTAAAAATTGACGATCTTTTGATGGTAGAATCGAAGTGTAATAAGTTTGGGTCTGTATATATTGTTTGAATCTATATTTGTTTGATTTTGAATCATTTTATTTTTTACATCCAATGTATCCCTTTCTTTTTCAAAGGAACGAGCAGCTTCTTAAATGGCTTGCTATTTACCCTTTCATTCATTATATAGTCAGAATTATCCGATAAAATGTTGAACATGCATAGTGCATTGAGTATGTATTAGTAGTGCGGTCATTAACTCTTCATGAATGGTCCAATACGTCGTTAGAATCGAAATAAGTAATGTCGCTTAAATTCTCTCATTCTCGGAAGATATTATGAAAGACCTTTCAGAAAATATTCACGTCCTTCTTTTCGCACCGATCTTCAGACCACGTTGCTTGTCGCTTCAAATCTTGAAAAAGCATCCTGAGGGTATGTCCACTTAAAAACAAGCAAAAAATACGTACTCAAGATATTAATTTCTTTCAAACTCATCGTGCCTCAAACCTAGGCTCAACAGAAAAACCAACTTAAAAACGAATAGAGCAGCCTCAGGTCAGATATGATGAGTTCTAACGATACATTCCTTTCAATATGCTTCGTAACCGAATTGTATAATGTGTTATAATATAGTATATTGTATCATGATTGTATATACAAGAATCTACCAGCTTAAGAATTTAATTCCAAAAACGAGGTGTCAAATCAAATAGCTTATATATAGGCGTGTGCACTGTGAGCTGCTGGCGAATTTTTAAGTTTCAATTTCGCTTTTTTCGGTTGGAGTGGAATATGTAGACAAAAATTGGCTATCAGGAAGCTGGTAGGAAGAATGTAGCATTACCGCTAATTTGAAAACTTGTAGAATGCATTCTTATAGGAAGTATCTCATTATTTCTACTCATTAAATTTGAATACTTCTTTCGACATATGGCGCATATTAAACTAATCACCAAACATAATGCATTTATACTCATTTTGTCGAATAGAGTAAATATATCAAAAATATTTTTGACTAATTATCTATCCATAACAAAATTATGTGATTTTTCTGACCTTCTACATATATTCAGGCTTACGAAAATAAATTGCTGTAGAAAAAAATCGTTATTTTGATAAATGTTTGGAAATATCTGAAAAATCTGTAATCAAATCTTAGAATTGACTAAGGAAATTAAATTTCGAATTCGGAATAGTTCATTGTACGAAATTCCGTCCATTCCAATCAAATCGTAAGATTTCACGAGCTCTGAAATCGGAATTTAAGTCATAATAGTCTCCTTGATATACTGCTGATATACTGTGAAGGACATAGTAGACATTGAGTGGAAATGGTACAAGGGTTCCTGAAATATATCTTCAAACTTAGTTGTATTTTATGCCGTTGAGTGTGTTGACGATCATTTGTTCTTGCAAAAAATATATTTTTTATTGATTTTTACAACCAATGCAATACCTGAGGTTCTGCCAGCTTTTTTACGCTCTTAAACGATAGCTGGCAGGATAGAATTGTAACTGACAAGCTGGGAGACTGACATTAAACCAAACATTCAATCCACATATTGTACACTTACACTATTTACTTTTGTTTTTCTACGCCATAGTAAGTAAAAATGGCGTAAGTTAGTCATTACGTGTTACAACATTGACTTGTGGAGAACTTGAACAGAAATAAATGTTTTAATAACTTAGTTAATGTCTACTTCATTTCAGATACTAAACTTAATTATATAAATTATTAATAAATTAAAGCTTTATACTCACTAAAAATATCTAAATCAATTTAAAATCAAAGCTGACGCCAATGCGCATCACACCGTTTTGGGCAGCAAGAACATTAACGAAAAAGATGAATTTCTACTTAATTCTACTATCAATTATAAACTAGTCTAAGCAAATGCAATAAATGTTCCTAGTTATAAGAAACTTCACAGTGAAAACATGCTAGACATTACTCTGCGCAATAAATTGATAGATCAATTGATCAACAACTTTAAGGTCCTTTAAATACCATGATTCTCTAATTATGAATATATAAGTTTTACTCTGAAATTCAGCTCAATCTACAATTCTCGCCCATTCCGTAATCATAGGAATATAAACTTTAGATTCTGTCCTAAGTACAGCAAGGAGCAACCCTGGCGAACAAGGATCTTGGACGTTGCAGAATACAAGTACGGGAAATGTTGAAATTAGCCAAAGTAGCTGATTTTAGGGAATACTGGGACGAATATAAAGATGAGCTCTATGAATCAGAAACACGGAAAAACAGGTTTAGCTTTTCGAAGGAAATATGTGGCAGAATTCATGCCACTTTAAAAACGGCGATGCTAGCGAAAACTTCTTGCTAAACACCCTGTCGCACCAAGCTCAGTATGCAAGCCAGATGCAGAATGAACAATCAATAGTTCGAAAACGTTGAAGACACTCGTAGATACTCAGTTTTTGGTTCGTTTGAATGAGTTCAGCCCCACATTCACTTATGGGCAGGTGGAGAAATAACAGGCAAAGATGTTACCAGGCAGAAACTAGTTTAGGCCATTAAAAACTTCGAGCGCTTCAAGACCCTAAGTCTAGATGGCAATCTGGCAGACACGAATGGTCACCACATCCTTAGTTATATCTTTTTATAAAGTCTGCAGCCTGCAAGACCACTGAATCTGTACATCGAAGGTTCACCTGCTCTTTTTTTCTTAAAATTCAATATGGCTTACTGAGACTATAGTGCGAAACTTACCATGCTATAAATTCCATCCGAGAAATATCGTAGACTGTTTTCCGATGAATTCCTTCTATTTAAACTGTACCATTGATTTGTCTCATCTGACCTCTGGAACCAGATTTCCATTCGTGTATCGGATCGTTCAAATAGATCCACGTTAACGTTTAATGTTCCTTTTTGCATTGACTTTTGATACGGTTTACTATTCACCGCTGTTACGTTTATTTCGGCAGCATAATGAACTCAGACTAAACTCTCTGCCACCAACCTGGTCACTATTAAAAATCATTTTAAAAGACAAAGTCATTACATATTCTATTTAATACATTTTTATCTTGCCTTATTGATTAATGAATTTTTAATTTCATTTATTAATAGGTTTATGATATTCTTGTTTGTTTTATATAGGTACAGATGTATGTATGTAAATATTTGTCATTGCCTATTTCGAAATTGGATTTGATGTTGTTTTCGAGATTAAATAAATCAATAAATAAATAAAGATAGATAAAAACAACAATGTATATCCAGAAGATTACAGACCAATTAACCTGACTTCAAACTGATCGAAAACTTTTCAGATCTCCAGATTAATGAAATGTTTGGGCCTCAAACTCTATTGAGAGCCCGATACGCGTAAGCAAAAGGGAAATCTGCAGAAACGGCTCTTCATAGGGTGAAATGAAAAAAGCACTCTATTAGAAAGAGTGCACTTTTAGGGCCGTTTTGGATATTGAACACACCTTTAGTAGTGTGCCAGAAACAGACATTATGTAAAACTTCCATGCAACGAGGTTCCACTCTGCTATAAACAAAAGCTTATGTCCGTGAAATTAGCGGGAATGCAAATCACAAGCTAAATTCAGTTTTATCTCCTCGCTTGTGGAACTTAGTGACAAATACAATATGAAAGAGGTTGAAGAGCAAGAGCTCGTGGCTGTGGCCGATACCAAATACATTAGGATCATAGTCTCGGATAGGATCCTACATACTTTTGGCCAGCTCATCGAGTATGGCTCTGGCACTGGTTTAATGGGCGAAAACCATGGGTCTTAGCATTAGCCCCAATAAAACCAATTTTATGTTCTTCACTGTAAAAAGACTGTACCAAGTTAGATGGTGCTAGATTATGTTTCGACTCATAAACTAAGTGTTTTGCTCTGATTCAGGGATGCTAGCTCAGATGAAAGATGAATTTCGAGGAAAAAGCACGAAGATGCAACGGTAAGAACGCCAGTAAGAAGATACTGGGTAAAACATTGGCCTGAGCCCTGCTCTAAAGCACTGAATTTACACTACAACAGCATGGACGGCCCTTGTTTACAGTTGCCAGCTCTGGTGGCTGGTAACAGATAATATTACCTTGACTGACGTGTCGAACAGAGTTCAGTGTTTGGCTGCTCTCTATATTAGAAGTGATTTAACCACAACTCCTTCGGTTGTGCGCTGCTGCACTGAAAAAAATCCACATGGCGCCCAGAGCTATGAAACATAGCGCATTATTTATGGTCCCATACGCTATGTGCATAGTACTCTGAGCTATGCAATATGGCTCCCCGCGCCATAATGTCAGAATCTACATAGCGCGTGGTCCTATGTAACATGGTGCAGCATTTATGGTCCCACACGCTATGTACATAGTACCCTGAGCCATGCAGTATGGCTCCCAGCGCCATAATTACATGGCGCAGAAATTATGGCCCCATACGCCATATTACATAGTGCCATGAGCCATGTAATATGGCTCATAGCACTCCAATTATAACTCGCAGCCATACTGTGTGAGGAGGTGTATAAATGTCAGCAAGCTTCTTGAGTATAGGAGAGATTTTATTGCAGTACATTAGTTGACTGCAATAAGATTGTTAAGCTAATAGAAACACCTCAAATACAAATAGTTTGCCAAAAAAAAGGACGAAGAACCGGAGGAAAATTGATCAAGTCTTCGTAATACATTGGCAAGCGAACTTTACGCTGTGAAAATTTCGATAATCAATCGAAAAAACTTAGACCGGGTGTTTTTGCAAATGAATTTTAGTCGAATAAAACTTCAATTCATAAATAAACTGCAAATCAATCGTAATCATTACGCTTGAAAAGCATGTAATTGCACTGAAAAACACATAGCGCCAGACGCCATAATCTATAGACTTCTGGCGCCATGTACATAGTCGATTTCGGTAGATTTGTGATAAAATATAGGGCCGCACGCCATAGTACATAGGAGCACACGCTATGCTTATAGCCCTCCACGCCATATACTATAGTCCTCCACGCCATGTATTATAGTCCTCCACGCCATGTGCTATAGCCCTCCACGCCATCTGCATGGCGTGGAGGACTATATTACATGGCGTGGAGGACTATAGTACATTGCGTGGAGGGCTATAAGCATATCGCCTGCTCCTATGTACTTTTCGCCATGTATTATGGCGTGTGGCGCTATATTTTATCGCAATCCCCAAATCGACTATGTACATGGCGCCAGAAGTCTATAAATTATGGCGTCTGGCGCTATGTGTTTTTTCAGTGTGTAAAAGCTACTATCACTCTTAAGGAATTGGGACAGTACAAGTTGAAATCCATTGGCCATAATATTATTGGGCAGGGGCATGTAAGATGCACTGACAACTTGGTCCTCATTCTTTGCTTCAAAAGAATATATCAACCGATCGTACGAGATTTGTAAAAATGTTATTGCACATAGCAGCCTCTAGTATCAAAATGACTGCAGCAGTGACTACTGCAACTTACTCGTTAGACCGAGAAATAGAAGTAGCCTTCATGCTTCCTCATCACTGTAGTATTTATTAGGCAGAAGTCTTTGTGAAACGGAAAGCCGCAGAACTAATATGGTTTAAAGATTACTACACACTACATTAATCAAATGCGACTTACATTTGAAAAAACAGTCGTTTTAGCCTTTGAACTACCCTTAACCGTTTTGTCATCAGATTTATAGCCATACTATCAATGAAACAATGATCTGTTATTGTCATATTTGATGGTTATGGTTTTCTACTTTTATGCCTCTTTTGTAATCTCATACCTTTCTTCCAACACTTTTATGTAAGCTATACTTCGTGATATAGTGTCCTTGTGACCAAATCTCTTGAAAGAGAAATGTCCCTACGTTGTTACTGCAGGATCATTTCTGAGGACATATCAAATGTATTCCTAAAACCATTTTCACTCTCTTTGCCCATACTTTTCAAGATACGCTCGCCGGTTTTCAATTGCTCTGATGTGAATAATGCCTTGATTTTTCAATTTTTTCATGCAGCAGTCCGATTCTATGAAAGACTGTTCCACTTCAAATAGTTTCGTCGACTTTATCGGTTTGTTGGCCTCTACTCCATAACATATTCCAATGAATGCATACAAAATATGAACACAATTCACATAATTAGCTACAATCTTGCGTCTCAATAAAACTTTGAAATCGACACTTTCCTTTGCAGTTTCTCAACTTGATTTTATTAGCTTCCTGGCTTTTATACACTTATATTACACTCGTTGAAGTTCACTCTAATGACGTTACCCAGCAAAAAACTCACTTCTCTCTCTAGTAAAAAGTACACTTTTAATGACTACGTCATCATTTCGATGAATGAAGAGATCAGTGTAAAAAAATAAATGTCTAATACGTTGATTGCTTGAATGTAATGTCATTCTACTAATTATTGTTGTACGGATCCATGTAATTATACGTAATAAAATTTCATTAGGTAGGAGCCAACGCGCATTCGAATCAAACGAACTTCCAAGAATAACAACGCTTTTTAGTTTTTCTCTATCTGATGCGGTCGAATAATAAAAACTAGTCGGCTTGTCTAGTTTCTAATCGTATTTGCAGGAGAACGCATTTGATGCTCCCGGTTTTTCTCACTACTCATCAATACAGAGTATCAACACATACGACGCCATCCTATCGAAGCTAGTTTATAAAAGTTGCATGAGAAATCATGTACCTTAAAAAAAATTAATCTCAGCTTCAGGAAGCAATAAAATTCAACTCGAATTCATTTAAAGAAGAGCGGAAATTCTTGCGAATTTCCACTGATGAATGCAATTCCGATCGTATCACATTAGCACTAAAACGCAAATGAAAATGAACCCTAATTAAAAGGTCGTGTGTAGACATGAAGCCAAGCGAGTGTGAAGCGTCTCAACTGTATCTGGAAATTATCTTAGTTTGATCATAATGTATAGACCAATACAGTTCTGACCTAAGCCTCTACATAAATTAATCGAAAGTGTTTCGTCTACAGTCATAAATCACAAATATCTTTCCTCCTAAGCTTCAGAATACCGCAAATCATTCACTGGAGCCTACGTAACTATAACCAAATAACTGGACTCCGAAATATTACGACCTTAATCTGAACGATACAAGCGATGCCTCAACCAACATAATATCGCTTACCTCCAACCTATCTTTAATCACTGTTTGCGCAGCGTTGAAAGAACACGATGATACCTCGTCGCTAAGACGACGAACAACATCTCAAGATTGCTGCGTACATTCACACATCCACCGGCCTTGGAAGGTCGCTTTAGGCTTGTACTGACAAGCTATCACACAGCGTCTCGTTGACTTGGCTTCTTCTTAATTAAAGAGGAAATGGAGCCCGAGATGGTATGTAAAACTATCGTGATCGCAGATCGTGGATGCATTCGTGAGTGATTTTCTGATTCCATCCAAGTGGACATATGTATGTGCTTATGTAACTGCAAGCAGTCGATGGCGTTGAGTGGAGTTTTTGCAACCAACTTCGTTGATGAACGGATAAAACATGCAGAGAGGACGCAATGGGCCCATGCCTGCACGTTTGCTTCCACAAAATAATTTACGTAATAAATTTTTGCATCTAATGATGATTGAGGTGAATAACTTCCTATGGCGACAGCATGGGCGAAGCGGTAAAGCAAATTGGAAGATAAAATGATTGAAGTTCGCGCTACTGATCTTGAGCTGTAGCAACAGCATGGGTAATTAGTGCTTCCCAGGTGGGGTTCACGAAGATCAAGGAGCAGATACGATCGACAAAAATGTCGGGAACAATGTGATATGGAGGTGACACTATGTTTTGTTTGCACAGATATTGTTTTCTTAGTAAATAATGATAATGACTTGCATGAGTTTTAAGATAATTAGTGATCGTGGTATTTTGCCTTATTTCGAGGCTTATTGTCAGTTTAAATGATTAATTTGATGGGAGTCTGAAAAACAGTGAATACCTGAGAAGAAAGTGATACATGTGTATATTTTTTTATCAACTCCATCTAAGGAATTTCATTGCTGACTTAACATAACATCTGTGGAAAGCTCATGTTTTCTTTTAGAGTCCGAAGCGAAAATGATGTTCGGCTAGACTTAAAAATATATGCTTGTGAAAGCATTAATCATTGCAAATGGAACATAAGTGTTCAATATTCGCTATTTGACTGAGAAAGAATTTAAATAAGGTTTCTATTAGACTCGAAAATGTTTTGGTTGTAATATAATGTATGGTTTGAACTTTACTTACAATGAAGTAAAGCATAAAATATAAATAAACCATCTGGACTGTTTTGGTTTGCCCTTGTATTTTTTATAGTTTTTTGTTATAAGCATTATTTTATATTCAAAAGTTTCACCCATCAATGATAAGATTAATCCAATTTATACTAAATTTATACAAATCTAACCCAAACTAAGCTAAGTAGCTGTAGCATGCGTGATAAAGTAACAGTATATTTTTGCTGCCCATACAAAATCATCATTGTTCACATTCAAATAACTTTTTTTACATAAATCATTTGAATGTGAATTTTCAGCCCAGACTGCACATGTTTCGATCATGTCATTCAGCACGCTTCCTGATTGGCTGGTGTGGAATATCGGGCGATCGAAAATGTACTTGACCAGTGCTGGCATTTTAGCATTTTGAATGCTAGATCTGGCAAATTTTTTTCCAAATTAGCATCTAGCATTATTTTTAGCATTTAAATTTAGGAATAATCTAGCACTCATCTATTTTCAATCTTTTCAATAATAGCTCTCTTCGTACACTTTCAGTTGCGTTCATGGACAGAAACTTCCTGAATCATGTGGTGGGGAAAATTCATGAAAACTACAAAAATGCTCTCAATATATTTCCTTACAAGTGACAACCAGAAGTGACAGTTGTCTGATTTTGAAATAATGATAGTGATTATAAAGTCATTTTAAGCAGTAATAAAGTGTCTCCACAAAAATATTCGACTTTCATAATAGCTTGCCGCGCATATTTGACACTTTTCAGGATCTCGCAACTTAAATCTAATCCTCTTTCGTGAAATAGGGAACGTTTTCAGTGTTCAGTCAAACAGCGTACAAAACCGACTTCATGGCAATGCATAGAGTACGCGAACAGACCGAATATTTGAAAACAGGATGTAATGCTGCCGCATTTGAACAAATATGCACTTTAGGCTAGAGTATTCTGAACATTTAAACTGTTAACGTAGCCCCAGTGAACGAAACCGTTGTCAACCGATCAATCCCTGCTGCGAACCCTCCCGCTGCCGATGAATTTGCTGCAGACCAATCGTAGCCAAAAGTACATTAGAACTAGTTCTACACCTTTGTGCTTTCAAAAGAACAAACGATATATAGTCGATCTTCTATTCTTTGTCTACGATTCCCGGGAAATCCCAGTGCTAGTGACAAGTGATATTAATCGGCGTGTTTTTTTGCTCCTCTATCTAGCAGAGAACAGAGTATACGCATTGGAAACAAGAACACTCCTGTACCAGTGAATTCACTAGTAAAGAAATTCTATCCCTCATTGGTAGTTCACGTGCTGAACTATAGAATGTGCCGATAGAAAAAAGAAAAGCTCATGAGAAGTTGTCTTTTTTGCTGTGAGGTGGCTTTGGTTTTTTCAAGGTTATGTTGAATATTTCGGTAGCTAAGAAATTAGAAAAAGCCCTTATAATGTGTAGAAAGTTAAAAGAGGTAATTTTCTGTTAGTCCTTTTTCTATATTCTATCGATTGTGGTAGTTTATACTCGCTATTTTCTCCCTTTATTTTCAGCTGTTTTGTGCTACCACAACAAATACAGCAACCTATGTCAGTCTTAGCGAATACACTGCTGTTTTATACTAGATCGTTGTTTTTGCCGCATAGTTCTATTCTCTTCTGTATCGGAGCAAAAAAAACACGCCTAATGTTGCAGAAAAAGTGAAATATTATGGGAAATAAAATGAAAAGGTAGATATCCCAATATTAAGGCAATTTTGGATAGCATTAGATATGATAAATTTAAGTTTCTCGTTCCATTAAGTCGTGATGATGCTAAAAGCTAGTGATGTGGTCCCACCCAGCTCAGACTCCCAGGGGTCTCGGACATCTACAAGTCACAGTTTACCAAAGTGTGTGCATTCTAGTTATATATTTTTTCCTTAATAATGTGAATTAATTGTTTCGTTAAAACTTCAAATGCAAGCAATCGCACGGATAACGATGGAGAAAAATCTTCAGCCGACACTAATACATTTTCTTCACTTAAAAATAAATATTTGTTGCTGTTTTGATTGTGATATTCCAAATGAAAAATATTGGTAGAAATGAGTTTTACACAAGAGAAGAAGATTTAGTTGTAACTGACATGTCTGTAATAGATATAGAATCATAGGCGCGCCGTAGGGGGGGTAGGCCAGGGGGGGCCAGGACCCCCCCAGACCCTAGGCTGGCCCCACCCAGAAAAAGAAATATTTCCAAGAGCAGACACTTAAGTTTTCGCCTCTTTGGTTTTTGTGGTTACAGCAAGAGTTGTATAGTGCAGTAGTTGAAGCCTATACACACTACTTATAACATAGAGACTGTATTATTTGCGGTATTAATTACGATGTTATGGGACTTATCTCGAGAAATGGACGGCAATATTTAATTTCGACAAGTTATACGTTAAGTTTTAAAGCGTTAAGTTTAAAAGAGCCTCGCCAATCATCCTTTTTTTATTTAGATTATCTGTTCATTCCTATTAGGTAATATACGGGTATTTAAATAAGAACACTTTTATAAACTGGCGTTTTATGCAATTATGTTTTTCACAAAGCATAATCTGAGTATTAAAATGGTAGGCAATAAGGTACTTAATGTAGAATACAATTTTCGAAGTCATTTGGAGAACAAAAATGGCATCCTTGCCACTTTTATGTTACCTATTCAGGACAATGTTGTTTGTTACGAGCAATTTTCGCTGCGCTTACGCTTTCTTGATGGGATCATATACAATTAGTACGTTCATACCTAACATTAAGCAAAACAAACACCGTCTTATTCCATATTTGAGAGCATGTTTCTTTGACTTTTGCGAATGATAAAGTATACTTATTAGGTTTGAGTCAAAAAGTCCATACTGAACAGCTTGGAAAGTCCTATATTGCTGCTGTAAACCTTTTGACACCACCACAACAAAGACTACACCAAATTTGTATCCCGTTAAAATAACTCACTCTATAACTTTGGTTTTGATCCATTGAAAGCGTTGGCAGTTATAAGAAAAAAAGGGTGTTTGGAGTTACTTTCCGCGACTGTGTTAAAATTTTTGAAATAGAAATATTTTCGACTTATTTTCACTATGAAATCATTATTATTTGAAAATTTAATAGTACCGATTTCCAGGACAAAAATGAATCAAATCGTTGATGCTGGCAGCGCGGACCTAACATTACGACCAAAATTCTGAGTTACTTGGTTTACAATCAGGTTAAATGTGTGTGAATTTCATTATAATTTGATAACTGCATCGGAAGTTAAAAGGCATAGCACTTCAATTTCACCGAGCGTTTTTTCATGGTGACATAACCGTCACATAGTTCCTATCATATTCATTAAACTTTTGTCAGACCTGTATCTACCCAAGACCAATACATCCTCTGAATTTTGTCCGGTCGCGAGACGCCGTACACGCAAGTACTAGGTGGTTGAAAATTTTACGAGTTTAAATTTAACTGTATATCATTTGCATTTTATTCTAAAAGCCGAAAAAAATACCAGGGTGTCAATGGTGTGAAAGACTTGTATTTATGTACTTATGGTGACTACAAGGTTGCCCAGACATTACTTAAAAACCACAGAAACTTATTTTTTATGCCCGTTGATGAGTCTTGTAAATTTCGTGATGATCTGATGACTCGGTGTGAAATCATCACAATGCGATATTTTCCATAGAATTTCTATTGTCGCCAAAAATACACCAAAATTTCAGCTCGACCAAACTTCGCAATTGGGATAAATTCTCCGGATAATAAAATTCCCGCACAATGTGTTGAAGGACATACTGCATACAATAATAAAAACTCAACAATAATAAAACTCTAATAGTGCTTGGAAGACAGTAAGTGATATGGTGCTTGAACAATCTTGGAATATTGTCAAGATGAATCGAAATTATTTGGAAAAGGTTATCGACTTTACGACGTGTCTCGTTCAGAGAACATGATGAAAGTGATGCTAGCAGTCGAAGAAAGGTTCTTAAGCTTTGTAGACTGTTCAGGAGCTAGAAATGCCTCGTATTTAACAGAAATAATTTTCAGCCTGTTACGGGAGCTACGAACTTAGCGAATAGCCTGTTGTTGGACAGTCTTATGATGGGGGTAGTGTCATGTCAGGACAATAAAGTGGTGTACAAATCTAAATTAAGATGAAACACCCTGCAGCCACATTTGTACACTGTCTAGCTCATAAAATTATCCTCATCGTGATGGACACATTTTTCACAATCGAAACGTGTACATGCCATTTTTCAATGCCATCGAATCCCTTTACCTACACATTTCGAAGCCATCAAAACCCCAGTTGTTGAAGCAGCTTGAAGAGGCAGTTGATCTAAATTCAAGGCGTGAAAGGAGAAGTTTAAGCTCGACTCATTAGTCAATGAGATTTCACAATTGCAAATATGTGATCGATAGCTAATGGACTATAAAAAATGCTTTAGAAAAAGAAATGAATGAAGGAAAATACAGCGACTCAGTTTATGCGTTGGGGATCTTTCATTCAATCAGTAATCTTAAGTTTGCAGTAAATCTTTTCATCTTTCACTATGTTCTTTCTATAGCGAGCATGTTAAGCACATTTTTCCAAACTAAAAATGCAACTCCTAGGGATGGGATAGATCTTGTGAATAGAACGGTTAAAACACTACTAAGTGGGCGAGAAAACTTTTGTGTAGTTTGGGAAAAATTAAATCATTGGCAAAGAAACACTGTCTAGATCTCACGTTTCCCACAAGATCACGAAAACGGAAAACAGCAAAAACCACTAGTTTGTAAGGTTTTGATATTTCATCTAGCCTCGGAAACGCAGATATCTCTGCAAACCAAATGGCTCGAATAGAGTAAGTTACAGCACTCTTTACTCTGGCAAATTATTTATGCTTTTTCTAGGTTTTCTAGGTAACAAAAATTTGAAGCAAGAGATCAATTTCTTCCTTGTAAGCTTAATATCTTGAAAGTAAGCTATCCTCTTCTTCAATTATAAATTGAAATATATTTAGCTTCTAAACGAAAAAATAGTCTTATATTTCTAATTATTTCCATTCTATTCCCGAATAATTTATACAGGCGTTCATTTCTTAGCGGTAATAAATAATTCATGTGTAGTTCATACCTACCATTCACATTATATGCATCTGGTAGTAGCTCATACGTATTCACAGACACGAAGTTTATTTGATAATGCATTATGCATTAGCAAATAACAAAGAATAAATTAACACACATATAATGTATTAGTAAATTATGTAAGTTGTATGAACAGTACATGTTATTTACGGAAGACAAAACCATCGTATATTTTGAAGCTTTCGGTCCCTGGCCCCTGCCAGATTTTAGGTCACGGCACGCCTATGTATAGAATCATCTTGAGATATAAATTTTAAGCTTCCATTTTGTTTGTATAATATAATTACAGGATCTGGCATTATTTAGCGTTAAATTATGTTAAATTGAACCTAGCATTATTCGGAAAAAAAACAAATGGCAGCACTGCACTTGACGGCAACAGTTTTTTTTTCTGGGGCACATTAAGGAAACACAGTCCGCTTGAGATGGAAAAGATGATTCTGGTAATCGGGAACGCTTTCCGACTAGGGTGCGAACGGTCGGACTTCTGACGTAATAAGTATGCCTTGTGAATTATCATCGCCTTTCATTAAACTAAGCCCGTCAGTAATTGTAATTTCAAGCGGAATAATAGCCCGTTCACACTGTCGGGCGATTTTGAGCTAAATCGACCACAAATCTACCTGATCAACCATACATTTGTCTTGGCTTCTGAAAGTCGAAAACTGCATAGTATATAAATCCAGTATAAATCAGGTACTATTATGAATTTGGTCCCGGCTGAATTGTTCTCAGAGCGTGCTGAATTCCATTCGTGAGAGGAAGAGTAGATTTGAATGAAATGTCATTCAAATTTCGTTCTAAAATAGTGAAAATTGAACACACAAGGAAAATGTGTTTATTTTTATTTACTCCGACTTATTTCCATCGGCATAATTTACTCATAGAGGTTATTGATTTGTGATTATGGTTCCCTTCTTGTCTATAAATCAGCATTGACAACGTACATATATCGTCTCTAAAGCTTATCAAATCAGAAAATACCTGATACAGGAAACTCGATCGTTTATGAGTAAATTATGTCGATGTATATAAGACGGAGATGTTAAAATTTGTCACAACTAACGTAAATAAAAATAATGATTTCCAACTGCAAGTGGTCACATCAGTCAAGTATGCACTGTGAGCTGGTGTCTGATGAGAATCAGTGCATACTTTCGAAACCTCTTTGTCAAAAAAATTTTCCAATGAAATTTTCTATTTTAATCATCCCTCAAAAACAATTCCACTTTGCAAAAAGAAGTTAAAAGAGCTAACGTTAGTGCTTTCAGATATTAGTTTCTCAGAACTTCACCTCTGAAATTAAAAAAGAACACCCACTGTCAAGCATGAAGTGAATTTTGTAGCCAACAAACTAGATTCAATTATTATAAATTTTTATTATATTTCAATAGTTTTATATTCTTCCTGGTTTCGAACAAACTCATGCATCGTGTGAAACGTTAAATGCCATAAATGGGAGAATAGACTCATAAAAGACTCAGTTGTGTTTTTAGTAAACGATTGATCAAGAGGGAGTGGTAGCCGCAAGCAGGACGTATCTGTGGTGCCTTGTTAATTTGCTGTTCAGGTCGAAATTGAATTCCACTCGGGAGTTGATTCAATTGCCTGTGTTTTATGTGAAAACTTATTCAATTCGTTCAAATTGGTGCTTAGAACGGTGCTGAAGGCAAAAGTGAAACTCATTTCCTTTCGAAAAAGTAACAGTCGAGCACGATGAGAATAAATTGATAGTTATCGGAAGTGGACATTTTAATTGCTCAGACCAAAGAGTGTTGATTCGATTGTAGATGTGTGATGGGATCGTATCAACGCTAACGGCATAGTTTGTGGCTGCTTTGCGAGTTTGGATGTTTCAGTTTGATTGCATTACTTTTATAACCGTTCTAGAGTGCTCAGTTTGTTTTGGAGTCAACTTCGGTGTTAGCGATTTCTAGTGATTTTTTTTTGCAAACAAAATACACATGTAGGGGACCCCAACTTTTGGATTAAGGATTTCATATATTTTAAAATATCGTACGCACTGTGAAATTGGAATTTCAACTTAAACCTAAATTATTGGTGATATTTAGTTCAACATAATATTACTGCATCAATTTATAAAACGGCATCAGTAAATTGTTGTCTTTCAATTAAACTAGCCTATAAAAAGCTTCAAATTCAGATAAATGAAATTTGAATGAATTTGTTGATTAAATCACTGCTAATATTTTAAAACTTTTGTATGCCTCTCTATTAAAGAACAGAAGAATATAAAAAATTTAGCTTTATTTCTATATTTACGTAACAACTACGTCATTATTTACTCAACGACGACTAGATTTGTGTCTGGTTATCTAGGAACCAAGACCTGACCAAAAAATGCCTTGGCAAAGTTTGAAAAGAAAACACTAAACAAGGAAAAATCCCCGTGATTCCAAAATATCAAATGATTGACACTATATCCGATCAGATTCAAACAAAATTCTACAGATTTTTCCCTCGAAACTAGAGAATTCTCGGAAAAATAATCCAACTGATGCTGCTAAGTAACGGTGAATGAAAAATACCTCTGTATGTTACATGCAGTAGGAACAGAAATAGAAGGCTGAGTTCTGGTGAGATGGTTACAAGTTTACACTCAGAAAAATATGTTTCCGAGAATCAAAGAAAATATTTACTTGTTTACGAGATCTGAAATTTTCCACAAATAAATAAACTTTTATTTATAAATAACACTAGCGCTTCAGAAAATAAGAAAAAACGGTGGTACTTAGAATAAAGAATAATGGAATAATTGATATTGGCTTCTTCCATATGTCTCCCTACCGCAATAGCTAAACATTCGCTTCAAAAGCTACTAATCCCCTGAGCTTCGGTATTATCAAAAAAAAATTACTTATTGCAAGCTCAATATTTATCTGAGTTCAAACCATATTGCTTTAGCACGTGAAAATATTTTTTTTTCCTTTCTTTATTTTTTTCACTCCCTTCAAAGTAAGCCGCACTTTTGATATTAAGGGAGGCTGAGTTCTTGCGTGCCGACTGGCGATGTTCTCAAGCGGTCCCCCATCTAAGTAGTAACCGCGCCCAACACTACTTAACTTCGGTTATCGTACGAGAATCGACTGTCGCCAGATTTATAGCAACATTTCCTTGCAACTCTACCAAATTTTACTCAAGGAAAGTTCAATATGAGTTCTTTGAAATGAATAAATTCCTTTCTTTCGATTGAGTAAATATTTCTTTGGCGCAGAATCATTACCAATTTTCTTTGATAATGTGTTCATTTTTCCTCAAAAAAATGAAGTTTTTTTCTGAGTGTAGTTTTTATAAATGTAAAAAAATATCCTACGAATGTACAATAAGATAAAGTTTAGAATTTGCAAGCGTCTTTCATAAAGACAGTGGCGAAAATTAAACTTTTAAGAGAGACATAGGATAAACCTACGCTGAACGGACTCGACTGCATCTGACAAGTAATGAAATAACACTTAAGATTATCTACTTAAAGAAAAAAATTGAAATGAGGCAACTGGGAAATTCATTGATAAATAAAATGAACAATAGAGAGCCAAGAGTTGCAACTTGGGCAACAACAGATGAAAAGGTGAGAAAATTCAACCCTTGAAGATGACACGAAAATATAGACCGAATAGTGTATGTTATCAGAATCCTCAACTGACGGGGTTTAACCAACAACACACTTTCTATGACCCTATCAAATGCCGTATGAAAATCTGTCTATATGACGCCAACTTCAGATGGCGTTAACGTTACAAACTCAACCAAGTTTGTAGATGTAACGGGCCACATTTTCACAAAATTGAGCGAGTCATGAAATAAAATCTATTGTCACGTTCATCGCAGTTTTTTTATATATTGATATTAATTATCTATTAAATAATTTTTTTGTGCAGATCCAAAGTAACAGTTGAAAAATGTCATGGAAAGAAGAAACCCTCCGTACATGAATTGTTAAATACTACCAATAGAACTACGAATTGTGGAAATCATATTGTGTGAAACACTTTGCTGCGGAAGAACTATTCTAACTTTTATGAAAACAACTATTTGTGCTATACTAAAATCTTAGCTCTATATAATATAAATAATATCAGGAGGTGCTTGAAAAGCAAATAATATGACTAATAGAAATAAACTTGAGCATAAAGACGATATTAGTTAGAATTGCGTAGCAAAAAATTTTAATTGTTCTCATCAGTGCATATCTAAAGCTTTAAAATCAATTGCAATGTATGGGAATATACAAAAACTCAAACAAAAAGTGTTAAATCAAATTGTTTTTAGATGGTCAGAAATTTTAAATGAAAATAGTTTGCTTTGGATGATGAAATATATTTTAGCCTTTTTAAATCTCAGATGCCCGGAAATGACATTTATTATTCCTCAGACACAAAACTTTCTCCTCCTAATATATCAAATTAAGAAGAAATTTGAGGGCGAAGAGCCTTATTTTAAACATAATGGGCTAGCAAAATATCTTAGTTGTCTTCTTAAACAAATATCATTCTGACAATAATTTAATTTCTGGCTTGACAAAGCCAACCCTCATTAAAAAGAAGCAGGAATACCTCGGTTCACAAAACATTTCTATTATGCCAAGGAATAAAAATCTAACTAACTTGTCCCACTGCTGAACAATTGAAGATTTTTTTGAAGAATTTTTTTGAAAAATGTGTACAAAAATAACAAGAAGGCAAAAACTGTTTAATAGCTTCAAAAAACAATACGTCAATGTTTGAAAAAATTGGCCCAAGTGGAGTCCATTAGAAAGGAATATGCGGACTGAAGGTGATGAAGGATCATGTGAAGTTTGTAATTTTATAAATATGTATATTACGTAAATAAATGCTAAAGCTTAGCTTCAATTCATAGCATGTTTGTTTCTAGCTATCACAAATATTGTACAGATTTTTAGTTGTAACTCGTTAGAGCGGCCTTTGATGACTCTCTGCTTCTCGGTAGAGAGCTTGTTGTGGATAATTCGATCAAACAATTTTGAAAAACAGGAAAGGAGGGGAGTGTTTAAAACACCTACATAAACGCAATATAACCATGAATACATACTGTAAAAGTTAATTCAAATTATTTTTGAAGAAAATACTAAGAAAAACAAACTCTAGCGTGTTGACAGCTCTAGATTTCGAAGAAAAGTAGAAAGTTGTCTATATTTCGACTAACAGGTTCTACCAAAAATGCTTCTTACTGCAATCAAACTGTATCAAAAGTCATAAACGACATAGATCCGATGATTGCATGTGAAGCTATAGGGGAGAAAGGGTTTCAGGGCTGCCATTCGTAAGAGTTTCAAAATTTCGGAAAGTAAAACACATGTTACTTATTTTCATTTATGGAAGCTTATCAAAAGAAATTTTAGAGCAGCGTCTCTACGCACAAATATGATAAAAATGCTCAGCGATGCCAACACTTTTTTAACACTAAGCACAAGAGCCTATTAACACTATTCAACGTTAAGATCTTCATTTTGATCTGATGACTTAGAATTAACAGGAATTAACAGATTTTAAGAGCTACCGTCTGAAAAAATCTGAAACACTAATTATTTACGGTCTTAAAAAAATTATTATTATTTGAAAATTTGTGGATGGCATCCAATAGTCAAAAATGACAAAAAGTGGCATATCTACTGCCGTACTTTAATTTCACAACCAAAATCTTTCAAATTTGATTAATAAAAAGGTCCACCTACTGTGTGAATTTGAAAAAAAAATGACTGCAACGGAAGTTACAGTATGTCCTTTTGAATGGTTTAGTAGCATATGTCCTTTTGAATGGTTTTCCAAGATGGCATCACCGGCACAAGTTTCGATACATTTGTGAGGTTCATACTGATATGATGATTTGGTCGTAAGTTCTCGCGAGCAGAAGTTTCAGGTAAAAAAAAGAATTTTCAGGTGAAAATTTCAATCTACCAGAGTAGAAAAAGCATTGAATTTATAAATCGTTCATCTTATTCTCTAAAAAGCAAATTTTTCAAGAGGGTCAATCAATTGAATATTTTCTTTGGGACTACTGTAGCTGCGTGAATTCATATATGTATTCAAAAGTCATATATGTTTATTTTCAGTCAATATGTTTTAAAAATTTCATACTGATCTGATGATTCTGTCTCAAGTAATAAACAATCAAAATTTGAAAAAATCTTTGCTTACTTTTAGGTGAATCTTTGCTTATTTTTATGTGAAACATTTCAAAAGCGATATCATAAACAAACATAAACCTTTATCAGTGCTCATAACAAATAAAAAGTCTCTATATCTAGAGAAAAACCACTGAATTGGCAGCTCTGGTTCGAAGTTCAAGCTTCCCACAACAAAGCCACACAAGTTTGTGAGAAAATATTTGTCAGCGGAATTATATGAAAGAATTTTGTCAATTTATACGAAAATTTTGATTTCTCAGTCGGGGGAAATCACTAACAAAGTCTTCATCGAACCACCAGGCTTCAGCACAAAGTTTCTTCAATCCATAGAAAATCCATCAAAAATAATATTTGACACAGAAGGAAATATTTACGGGTCAACACGAATGACAAATTCAAGCCCATATTCATCATTGCAATATCTTACATTATTTTCGTTCCCAATCTAATGAAACTCCTTAAAGTACAATCTTATTAATGATCATACCCATAATCTTATCGTAGTCTTCATGAAAACCTCCACGATCTGCACCTAATTCGAAACGAATAGCCATATTAAAGTGATTCATTATACAACCAACTGACACCATAAACATTCCCCTAAGCCGCATTAACCACTGCAAATATCACTGATCTATCTTTTCCATATTAACAATTGATTATCTGGTTAAATTGGACACACAGAGAATTAAATTAACGATTCGTTCTAATATTTATATCAGATTTTATCGAATTTCACGCTTTGCAATGAAAAACACACATGCCACCAACAACAGCTGCTGAGTCTACATGCAAACTTCTGATCCTCTTCTGCCCACATTACAATGTGTGGTTCTTGTAAACCTTTGAAAAATACTCGGTATATTCAACTCTGAAACTCTTATCGGATCCATACTATCCATTCAATTGTCCAATTATGTGGCTTAGGAATCGTACAATTCTCAATACCACATATGCAAATGACATTATGAGTGCAACCTAACGGATTTCGCTCGTAATAAGGATTACTTTAGCAGATATTCGAAAACATTTATTCACACGGCTATCCCACAATGGGCGCAGCAAATCTGGAATGAATGTATCTGCCACGCTATTCCGATTCATAATAGGATAGGATGAAAATCATGTTGGAATGCTAGATGCTACACGTATTGAGTATTGGAAACGTTATTTGTGCACCACAAAATTTCAAATGTGCTGCATGAAATAGTTCACTGATGTAAAAATTAGATGATCCTAATTTCACTTCATCCTATTAAATATTTAGTTGCATACAATTCATGTTTTGAGATTCAAAGCTTAAAATAATTTTCGTAGTTCTGCATGTGTGTTAACACCCTAACAAAAGTTATTAGTGCCAAATCTCTCTCTTATCCGTTCCATTTGAATTAAGGGGGTGCCGATCTCGGAGACTGCAATGCAAGTACGCTCGACCAACATAGAGCAACTGCCTATCGCACTTGCCTAGTGCCTAATCGGTGGCCTAGCCTGGCTTAACCTTGCACTTAACTGTCCATAGTACCTGTTCAAATGTGCAATGCACCTCTTAGCGCTTCACCCATGCCAATTTCTCAGATAAAAGTTGAATGGATACGTACGGTGGCCAAGCTCCTCATCTGGGCCGACTGAAGGTGATGGTGCTTGCTCTTCATACTATCACGGGTAGGCTAAGTAGTGCAACAGCAAATGCACCGGCAAGATAATTATCACGGATTCATTAATTCTGTGTATTGTGCACTGACTATCCATGATTCAGTAAATTGCAATCTATGTATTTGGGCCGTTTCCTAGTCTAATATTCCTCTTTGGTGTTTCATTTCGTAGGCTTTCTAAGGTTGGAGTAAATCGATGTATTTTAGTCGGTCATTTGCCAATGAAATGCAGATTTCGATTGTTGTTTTGATTCTTTTGAACGGTTTTAAAATACTTGTAGCAACTGTATAGTATTTGCAATCATTTGTGCAAAAGCAACATCTTATAGAAGTCCATAGTAGTTGAAACTGCCCTTACTAACACAATTAAATAAAAGCATGTTTGTTGTTTCTCTTATCATTTATTCTTTTCACTCATTTATTTAAAGAATCATATAGATGGCCTAAATACATACAAGTAAATATTTTTTTCAAAAAACTTCTTGAATGTTTAGGCTATTAATAACGTGTAAAAGGCTATGTAATAGGCTATGAATAACGCTAAACCTTCAATATAACATTAACTTGATGTGAATAGATCGTGATAGGGAACACAGATAACCAGTAGGTGCATCATAAAATATAAAAGCTGAAAAAATCTCCGTAGTCCCAATGTGACCGCTATTTTTCCCTTGTTATTTTTCTTACTCAACATTAATGCCCGAAAACAGTGTATTATGGCTTGAGCTATCGGTCATAACTAGAATTTCAATGGATCGAATGAACTAGTTCACATACTGCCACTTGCACACATCGTTGTTATTGCATCATTCTCACACAATAAAATCAACACATTAAACACTAGCCCGTTACGCAATAAAGCATTACGTTACGTTATGTTGTTTGAAACAATTCTCCATTCTTGTCAAAATTTTCCAATTTCGTTTTTCTGCATGCTAATCAACTGGGTGTTAATACTTCATTTTCCTCATCAAATTTTTCTCACTTTCTGTACAACAGATTTATGGGTAGGTACTTATCGCATATAACTATGCAGTATGTGCCAGTGCGAATCATGTCAGCATTGAAGATTCCATGAAAATTTATTGCAATGCGAATGGAACAGTAATCGTGGCCGGTGAGAATGTTTTTCTTTTGAGAAGATACAAGAAGAGAGAAGATACATAATGCAGATGTTCTGGTGAAATATAATCATTACAATACTTTATCGTGCTTATGACCTTGTTTCGTACGTAGCTTCAAGATGTTTACGTTTAATTGCCAATGGCCAAGCTAAATTAATAATCTTTTGTTTTAAATTCGATTCTTGTGAATGGAAAATGATTCGATTTCTTGACGTGTGAAAACTGAGATGTGCGTGATGAAATGACTCAAAATTTAGAAAGTTATTATTTTTTTTTTGGTTTGCATTGAACGAAGATTATAGAGAGTTTTGCCAGATTCGATTTTCAAATTGGAATGATGAGTATGGAATGTTTTGTTGGGTCAGTCCCGGGGAATTTCGTTTCTTTCAGTTCTTCAAGTTTGAAATACTTGACTTGATATCTAAAGGCTGGTACTGAGTTAATCTTTCGAGCTAAAATTTTGGCAATGGAGAAAAGCAGAGACACTGCTCATTCCTGACGGATAAAATGTCAAGAATTTCAATTTTCGATCGATTTTCTTAGTGGAAAGACATTTGCACTGCGCAATTTTCAAATTCAAACACCAAATGTCACTTTTTAGCTCAAAAGAATGAGCTGCACAAACTAATTTGGCGTGAAATAAATGGAGACATGTTTCAATGCCATCTACAGTGGGTACAAAAAGTTAAGGCACGAACTCTTAGTATGAAAAAAAAAACATATTTTTAATGCGACTTTAATTATAAATGATGATATTTTCGCATTTAATTAAAAGTTTTGCATGTTTACTTTAAGAACAATATAAAACAAAACTGGCAACGAAGCAAGTTTCAAAACATTAACGTAACATTTTTCACTGAAGTACCAAAATAGCGCAAAAAAAGTTAAGGCACAGCGCAGTTTTATCTGATATTATTTGTAATTCCTGGAAAAAAATACCGATAAATGGACTTAAAATAATGAAAATATGATATTTTTATTCAGTCCTTGAAAAGTGTTTTGAAAAAATAATTTTACTGAGGGTGTTGTTAAAAATGAGTGTGAAAAGAAAATCGGTAGGTGCAGAAATCCATGAATGTTTTTTGCGACGTTAGAAAACATGAATGGTGTATTCTGAAATTGGAATACTAATGGGAAAATCAAGTAATACAGTGAGAAATGTAATAGCAAAATATAGATCAACCAAATCGTTTGAAACAAAACATCGGCCAGAGAGATCTAAAATCTTATGTGAGCGTAAAAATAAGTGGATTATCAGAAAAATTAAGAAAAACCCTTAACTAAATGTCCCAATTTTTTCAAAAAATTCAAAAGAACGAGTTGAAACGAAAGTCGCTACTCAAAGCATTCGAAATGTAATAAAGAAAGCGGGTTTAAAGGGCAGAATGTGCCTAAGTAAACCTTATATGAGTACAAAAAATGAAATTGTTGAATTACGTTTTGCTTAAGAGTTCGTAAAAAAGCCAAAATCATTCTGAAAACCCATAATTTTTGTTGATGTAGTAAAGGTTAATGTTTTTGGATCTGATGGGCGGCGATATATTCAGTGAAAGCCTAATACAGAGTTTAGGAGGAATTATACTACTCCCACTGTAAAACACAGCGGAGAGAACATTATGCTTTGGAACTGTATGGGGCCATCTGGTCCTGAAAATATAGATTTTTTGAACGGTATGATGGATCAAACCTGTTGCCTCAGTATTCTTAAAAGAAATATTAAACAAAATTGCTGAAAAATTAGGCATTTTATACCATCAGGACAACAATCCGAAGCACAATTCGGAACAATGCCTCCTTTAAGCTATTTGTAACACATGCTATTCGTGCCTTAAATTTTTTACCCGCTGTATATTTTCAAAGCAAAAGCAACTTCAAAGCAACATTTCATGCTAAAAAACTGAGTACAACTCCTATCTATTTTCAAGCTAAATTTTCGACAAAAAACAAATTTTCATACAAAATTTCACGTAAAATCGAACACAGTACTAAGCTTAAAATGGAACTATAGGACAGAATAGGTCCGTTATAAAATACGCAATATCGCATCTCATTTTGGAATTGATCGCTTAAATTGAGCATTCGATAACATATTTCGAACAATATTCTAACTACTGCTTGACGCTCCTAAATATGAAATAATTGCTGGAAAGTTTTAGAATTTTCATTATAATAGATCTTGCTACTGCTGTAATAGATCTTGCTGCAAATCATTGGTATGTTTCTAAACTCGACAGAATTCTAAATGAATAACAATCTGCAATTAAATCATCAAAATAAACTTTATTAACCTATAAAGTCAATAGAGTATTCAAAAACAATTTATCCACTATTTCTGACCCGTTCTATATCCAGGTCTGAAATAGCAAACATCTCTCTCATATTGAAAAGTTAATGCTTTGCACGGTGTGGTGAAGCTTGGGTGCAATATGTTATATTCCCTGGAAAGAAAGAAAACATATCTGGTCAGCTACTTAATTTTCTTAAAAAATTGGTGCATTTTAATTCCTATTCTTACCAGCCATGTGATCAGATGTGTTTTAGATTACGCTTTTCAAGTCACCCGAAACAGCAGTTTTGTTTTCGAATTTCGAAATCTGGAATTACGGTCGTTTACGTGATAAAAGTTTGCAGTACGGCAAAAATAAGGTTTAATACAGCTGTTAGCACTATAAAAACATTTGAACTGTACCACGAGAAAATGAACAATTTTTATAATCTATTACAAACACCAAATTGAATAGGGTTGATCATATTATAGATCTTGGGGTAGTATTGGACAACAAAATGCGTAGTATTGGACATGATATCAAGGATAAACATAATGAATTAGCTCAAGAATTCCTGACGAAATCCCGTGAAGCGTATGAGCGCTATGATAATATCATGGACGAAAATATAATTCATGATCCTAAAAAGTTTTTTGATTTCGTGAACACCAAACGGAAAACTTCGGGCTACCCTACTTCGATGCACAAAAATAACTTTTGTTCGTCATGCCCTCACGAAGTTTGTGACCCGTTTGTTGAACATTTCCAGGGAGTATTTTATTCATGTACAAGTTTGTCTAACATTCTTTTCTCTCAAACATTCCCACCAAATATCTTCTGTGAAATGTACTTAACTAGAGAAGAGATTGCAAAGGCCATCAAAGATCTTAATGTCAACAAAGGTCCTGGTCCTGATTTGCTACCTCCTAGTTTCATATCGCTTATCTTACGCTTATCTTACCCGTGTATTTAATTTTCAACAAATCACTTTCTTGTGGGGTTCATTGTTCAATCATCCCATCTGACCCCGATTTTTAAATGTGGCGATAGACGGTCAATTGATAATTACAGAGGTATTGCAATACTATCAGCATTGCCTAAACTATTTGAAAAAATTGTCTGTGATAAGCTCACTACTCTAATAGAACCTCTTCTAAATGAACAACAACATGGTTTTAGAAAAGGCAGGTCAACTTCTACCAACCTCGTGATTCTCGTATCAGATGTTCTCTGTGGCATGGAAAAAGGGCATCAAATTGATACCATCTACACAGACTTCAGCAAGGCCTTTGATCGTGTTGATCATGATATTCCTCGAATCAAACTACAGAAATTTGGTATCTCGGATCTCTTATGAAACTGGTTAGACTCTTATCTTCGAAATAGGACGCAGTACGTTAAGTTTCAGGGTATTCTATCCAAAAAAAATTGAAGTTTTATCAGGTGTACCACAAGGTAGTCACTTGGGGCCTCTTTTATTCAATATTTTCGTATCGAATTTTTCTGAAGTTTTAGCTTACATCCCTCACCTTTTTTATGCAGATGATCTGAAAATGTACCACACAATTAAATCGAAATCTGACTCAGTTTTCCTTCAATCGAAACTGCTTTCTCTTGAGCAGTGGTGCAAACAAAATAATCTCGACATTGATGTCAGTAAATGTCAAGTCATTAGTTTTTCCCGCAAAACCAGTAATATAAATTTTGATTACTGCCTCAATAATGTTGCAATCAATAATGTTGAAAATGTCATCGACCTCAGGGTTACTTTGGATAAAAAGCTGCGTTTTAATTTACACTATGACAAAGTCTTAAACAAGGCTAATAAGCAGCTTGGATTCATCAAAAGACAACGAATGAATTCAAAAACCTATCGGTCACGAAGTCTTTATACATAGATCTAGTTCGGCCTTTGCTCGAATATGCATGTATTGTCTGGCACCCTACCTTTGATGTCCATAGCGATAGGCTCAAATCGGTGCAGAAGCAGTTCTTGCTATTTGCGTTGAGAGATCTGTATAATCATTACAGTATATCATATACTCCTGCTTTACTTTTGATGTTATTAGGGGCTTGATCAATGTTGTGTCCCTGTCCAATAAGATCACCTTCAACGAATTAGTAAAGCAGACGAGGCACGCACGTTTACTCAATGAATACCGACACCACACAGTTTACGCCAACAATGAGCCAATCAATAGATGCTGCAAAACATTCAATAGCTTCACAAAACACTATTCCCCAACCATTTCCCGACCTAGGTTTAAAACTGCTCTGTCTAAGGTGCTTACGTCATGAATGCCCTATTCAATTCCCTACCAAAGATGGTTATATTTTTATAATTCTTTCATTATTGTGTATTGAACAAATTTATATAAATTGTGAAATATTAATTGTGTTTTATTTGTACGCCTTGTTTGGTTGAAATAAATAAAAATCTTCAACATCCACTACGACAAAATCCTCGCCAGGACTAATAAACAGCACGGCTTCATTAAGAGACGTGCTAAATATTTCAAAAATATATGGATTACCAAGTCATTATACATCACTCTGATGCGGCTTTTATTGGTAAATGCCTACAAAATATAGAACCCAGTTTGCATAATATATATAATATAGTTTGCATAATAAGCCTGCATAATATAGAACCATTACAAGTGGTGCAGTCAATGTTTAAGTTCTCTCCAAAAAAATTATTTTCAATGACCAACCAAGACGCACTAGGTATGCAACTCTGCTCAAGAAGTACAATCACCACACTACCTAAATAGGCATGGATATTCATTTTATATTCATTCACAGGATATTCAACTCTATAAATCACTTTCAAAACAAACTTATCAAATGCCCTATCAACATCCTAATCCCACTTAATTTCTCATCAAACTAGCTTAAATAAACATAAAATGTATTGAAGTAACTACAATAAAAGTTGTGATGTATTTTGTATTTTAAGTTGTGATGTATTTTGTAGGACACAATATGTATTTTAAGTTTTGTATTTTGTTATTTTTATAATGAATTGTTAATGTTTTGCTATTGTGTATGATGCCTTGTTTGGTAAATATATAAAATACAATACAATAAAATAAACAAAAACCCTCTAATGGCGAAAGGTTCGTAACGTTTTCTCTGTTTTTTCCGGTCAAACACAGACCAGGTACAAAAAAAAACTCTAGCGTACCAGAACCGCTAGAAAACTGATTTTCGAATAAATTGTCTTTGAGTGACCAAAAAATTTGGAACCAAATTTCTTAACCAAAACACCAAAAACCATTTCTCGACAGCATCTCCTATAACATAAATGATGAAAGTGTCCAGTGCTGGCAGTACTTTTCCAACGAAACTTGGAAAATTTAAACATTGATTCCTTATTTTTATTGTAAATGCTGCGCATATAAATATATACTGAAAGCATCTGTTGGTATGATAATTACGAAAATATCTGGTGCTAGAAACCCTGTGTATGCACCACAGCCAAAAATATGCCGAATTTGCTTCACGTTAAGTTAAACTCACTCTGTCAATTTCATTTCAATTGGATGACTGCGCTGTAAGTTATACGGGTGAAAAGAATTTAAGGGTTACCACCCGCAAAACTTTTCAAATTTTCGAAACTTTCATATTAGCTGTTAATTGTTATTGCAGGATAATTCCCATTTTAAAATTTAATGACAACATCGCTTAGTAAAGAAATGCCAAAAAATTACAACAATTACCATAGCTGGCAGCCTGTTCTTGACTTGTCAATATGATTTCTACGGAATTTGGGCTACAATAAAGTCCATTGACTACCTGAATTTCGTTTCGATTTCATGGCTGCATCGGAAGTTATAGGAGAAAAAAGCTTTATTATGATGAGCAAATTTACAAGATATAGGAGACAAACATTACTACAGCTGGCAGTCTTTTCCCAATCTTTCAACCAAATTTATACCAAACTTTGTTTAAAAAAATTCCATCGAATTAAATATACAAACACAACTTTAAAATGGGAGAACTTCACATTCAACTGAACAGATTTAATGAAAACATTTTACAGCATCGTCAATTTCGCCTCCTTTAAACAAGCTACCCGTTATACCTTGTACACTTGTATAAATCAAATATACACTTCTCGCTTTTTTAAATATTATTTTGATGCTGTTTTTTTACTAATGTTCGAAGAACATTAGTATTAAAATCGATTCGGCCAAAAATTCATATTTCCATATATATATATCATCAAAAAATTTCAGTGAGATAATCTCGGGAACGCGCCATCCGATTGAGCTGAAACTTTCAGGATACATTGGTGTATATGCAAAATAGGTCCACGTCTCACCAAATGTCAATGTTTGTTAACCCTTTAGCGCCGGCGGCCATTTTAGTGATATTTTTAATATACCTATTATTTCGTACACAAATAATTTTCGCATAAATAAAGTTAACGAATTAAATTTCGAACGTGTTTTACATGTGAATCGGATAATGCTTTGGAATTTTTTAACACTATGTGTGCGCTGGGTGCCTGAAAAGAGAACGGGAAAATTTGAAAATTTTTAAATTGCGATAGCTTTTGACAGAGCTATTCAATCATTACGAAATTTTCACGACATACTGGTATTATTTAGTTGTAGATTTGTGTAGCTTTTAATGAGTGTGCTGGCAACTCTGTAGCAAGGACAGGCACTGAAAGTGAAAACCTCCAAATCATCGTCTCTCTTGAAAAAATGCCGTTTCTTCAAAAAAAAGCCATTCATATGTAAATTTTATGCTTTGTTTACATAACCAAAAAAAAAAAAGATATGGTATTACGGGCACGCCTGGTAACCCTTGTCCAATTTACCTATATTTTTAGCATCAAAAACTTCTGTTCACGGAAACTCACGATCCGATAAGCAAAATTAATTGAAATTTACAGAATGTATTGGTCTTTAATAGGACCAGGCCTGATAGAAGTGATTTTGATATGTGAGCGATTCTGTGCCAGTGGTGCCATCTTGAAAAATCACTTAAAAAGATAATTGCTTTTAGTCCTATAAATTCTGATTGAATCGTTCGATTTTGACAAAATTCACACAATAGCTGGACCTTACTTCAAACCATGTTTGGTCGAAAAATTCGGTTGGAGCTGCCAGCTATGATAATTTTGGTGTCTTAAATTTGAAAAAATGAATATTTGGAAGTGAAAACATTCAAACCATCGAATATCCTCAAAAATGTCCGTTTCTTACAATAAAACCAATCTGTATACAAACCTTATGCTTAATCTACACTTTCAAAGTAAAACATTGGAAATTTCATGTCGGACAAGAACGGTAACCCTTTCCCAGTTAACCTATATTTTTAGCATCAAAAACTGCTGTTCACGTGGAACTCACGAACCAATAATCAGGTACAACTGAAATATACAGAATGCATTGGACTTAAGTAGAACCAGGTCCGATAGAAGCGATTTTGAATTGTGGGCAACTCTGTGCCAGTGGTGCCATCTTGAAAAATTACATAGAAAAAAAACTGCTTTTTGCCCTATCAAATATGAATAAGTAACCCGATTTTCATGAAATTGACACAATAGCTGAACGTTACTCTAAGCTCTGTTTGATATAAATTTGGTTGAAAAATTCGGTTGGTGCTGCCAGCTATGGTAATTTTTGTGTCTTTGGTTTTGAAAATTCACTCAGGAAAATAAAACTTTTTGCCCTATAACATCCAGTGCAGTCATGAAATCAGTACGAATTTCATACTATTAATGGAACCTATTATAGACATTATTCAGGCCAAATATTGTTGAAAAGCCACGATAGGGTTGCCAGCTATTGTTGGTTTTGTGTTTAATTGCAATATCTTTACTAAGCGGTTTTATCGTAGAATTTTCAAATGGTAATGATATTGTAGTGACAATAAACAGGAAATATTAAGTTTTCGATTATTTGAAAAAACTTGCTGCAGGTAACCCTAAAATTCTTTATACTCCTATAACTTCGAATGTAATATACTAGGGGGAGCAGATGTAATATATTATTGGCTTTGATACTGGCAAAAGGTTGCCAGCACGAGTCGGTTGTGCTACTTATGTATCAATAAATGCTTACAGTTAGTATTCATACCGGGAACATTTACAATGAAAATAAATAACCAATGCTTCAATTCCCAAAGTTCTGCAAATTTTTTGGATCGCAGCCCCAAACACCAACTTCAGTTACAGTGCTGCAGGCACTGAGCATTTTCTTCATTGATGTTTTATCAGATGCTGCTTTGAAAATTTTTGTGAAATAAGCAACTGAGAGCGAATATAATTAACAAGTGTTGCTCTCATAAACTTTGAAATTCATGCCACTGGTAATATCTGAAACCTTTCCACCGTATGAGTTATAAGACCAAAGTAAAACCTGGCGTTTGAATTAGTTTGGCTGTAATAAGAATAGAATATGCACTCAAAATCTGCCCGATTCTTCTACTGTTCTTCAAACATTAGTGTTTCTAGCGGTTCAGGTGCGCTAGAGTTTTTTTATTTCTATTTTGTCGAACTGTCCGAAAAAATCAAACGGCGATTCATTTTTGGATTTTAAAAACCAGAAATTAAAATTAATACTGCGATTTTCACTTTTCTGTTTTTCTTTATTATAATAATAAAGATAACCTCTTTAAACCTAAAGCCATCTTTGCACAAACTTAAAATGATTTGATCATCAAATAATTTGTTTGGCCTTAAAAAATAATATAAAGCTATCCGATTAATTAATGTTTCACGTAAAAAGTGAAACATATTCAAAGACCATATTTCCATGTTGATAAATAATTACACGCTATGCTAATATCTCTGTATAGCCTGAAATCTTATCGCCATGCAGAGAAATTAAAGCAACCATTCCAACATTCTTGGATTTTCTAATCTGCACCTATTTCCGTATCCATGCACCACTCCGGTTTCATGTTGTAATATAAATGATGTTGGTATTCACACCGAATGTAAGTAATGTGGCCAGATTTAAAGAGATATGGAAATTAATTCAGTGCTCTCTTGAACTAGATGGTTCTCATTAACAATTGTAAATATGCTAATTTACAGATAAGAAATATCTATGAGGTAGCCTTAACGTTTTTTCTGATTACCGAGCGTTAATACTCGCTTTTGAAACTTCACATTGGACCAAGCTTTTCGAACCCGAAATTCTTAGTTGTAGGAATGTAAGATTTTGATTGATAATAGGTTGTTATTGGTAACATATATCATCTGCGTTAAAGAAGGGCGTATGAACAATGCTATGTATATATCTATGACGCTTGTGTATGTTTTATAACCTAGTTCAGAGTGAGGTTTGTTTGAAAAAACATTGAAGTCACCAAAACCGGCTATTTGTCCACGAAAGAGTAATTAGTCAATAGCTCAAACGAATAAAAACGTCGACAGCAATAGTTGATTTACATCAGAAAACATTCCAACATCATAAACGTTTCACTCATTTCAAAAACTCCGTGTCAAACTAGTCATTCTCAATTCAAACTTTAATTGACATCGCACTTATTCTCAAATCTGTCAGCTTCTAGGCATTCATAACTTACCAACCATCCTCTTTTTCTATCATTCTTTCAAATGCCCAGCAATTAATTACAAATTGCTGTCATAATTTCAATTTAAACAAGGGCAAAGTTCTTTGAATAATTTTGTCCGCTGCTTTTTCAGCGACTTCAACAAATCAAATTTGTTAAAATCAAATTCCTCTTCATCCGCGTTCAACTCGGGAGTCATTGAGCTGTCATTCGACTACGTACGATGCATTATCTCAATACGGTACATCGCGAGCGAAACAATTAGTCATTTACCAACAACCGTGACAGCTATATCATTCTGTAAGCCGAAAATATATTAATCACTAGATAAGTCGATTATAAATTACCTATGATATGAAAACAAGATTAATTTAACCAATTCGGATATTTCTTAATTAGTAGCTTCGATTCATACTTTAATCCGAGAAATTAATGCAAAAGGGCTTAACTCAAATATATCTAGGGCTTTGAAACAAAGAAATATGCATTTAACCGAAGGAATGTTGTATGCATTTGATGTTGTTTTTACGCAGAGTTCATTTAACTTTTTACGAGGCTGAAACAAAAAGCGAATGCAAGCGAGCTTCAGAATGTAAATGATACGTGAGCGAAACAGAATTTCTCCACACTAAAAAAAAAACAGTCCAAAGAATTTAGTAGAAAATATGGTTCAATGACATGATGGATGGTTTCATTGTATAATGGTAATTTCAAAGGGATACCACCCGCTGAATAAAGCTTTGGTAACTAATCGAAATAGTAGACCCTTTTGTCTTTGCCACAAGTTATTCGATTAGATCTTGCAAAATAAAAAAGGTAAATCTAATTTAATAGTAACTCGCAAATTAATTGTACATGCTACAATCGTTATTTTGCGGTTTGAAAAAAAAAGATTGTACATGACAACCGCTGGAATGGTTTTGAAATAAAACACCATTGGATGCGAACAGGAACGATGCTGGTTTTTTTTTGTATATGAATTTGAATAATTTTTTTAATTGGGTCTGCTGTGTTCTATTGTGTCCAAAATAAAAGTATGCTCTCACTGATGTTCTATTTCAAAATATGGACATGAGGACTAGTAATTATTTGAAAATGAACGGAAAGTAACACCTGATTAATAAAAAAATTGGCATATACAGATTTTACTGACAGCTTGCAGGTTTGATTGTTGTTCGTAAAGTCAACTTATTCACAGTTTTATGGAACTAAATCTAAAAACTTTATGATAGTATTCTTTCAATATTTTTGACAATTTTCGTAGCTCTTTAATATTATATTATTAAATTACATACGAACAGTTTCTTTTCAGTAAACAATTCAGCACATCGTTTCGGGGACTGGTTGCATTATAATAATATAATATTTATTAGGGGACTTGAATAAGTTCTCACTGTGTCTCGGCAGATAGTGTTGTCTTAGTGTTTTTGTAGCGTACGGAACTACAACCAACTTTATGGTGGAGATCCACCTGTAGATGGAATTATTTTGATTGCCAGACTGCCAAAAACTGAATTCCAACTATGGGGTTTCGAAATTATGCACCGTTTCTCAGCTCATAGCTCATCATCTCATAGTTAAACATCAGCCCTGACTTATGTGACGACTTGCACGGTGAGAGATTGTTTTTGATTTTTTATCTACTTTAGTTGCGTCAATTTTTGTGGTCTGCGAGATTTGTCCAACGATAATAATCTCTCATAGAAACTTTAATTTGCTAAGCTTTTGAAGTGAACTTGAAATGCTATTCCACGAACATGTAAACAACATATATACCCATAGTGTTAAAAATGTCGAATTTCGAGCCAAAAAATTAAATTTGCGGTTATTCAACAGCTTTCTTAATTCAAAAAAAAAGTCTGCATTTGACGCATGATGAATTCTTGTGGTGACTAATAACGACCATGTTATGTCCAAAATATCATGCAGAGGTTAGTTTAAACGCTTTGAAAGTAATGATTTTGATGCTGAAGACAAAAAACGCTTAGGTACGCTGAAATAGTTTGAACATGAAGTGCAGGAAGCGTTACTCGAAAAAGACTCATGTCAGATATAATTCTATAATTATTATAAGTTGATCAAATAATAGTTGCCAAACGCTTAAAAGCATTAGGAATGATTCGAAAGTAAGGAAATTTCGTGCCATACGAATTGAAGCTGAAAGACATCAGACGACGTTATTTCATATGGAAACAGCTGTTAAAACTGCTGGTACAAAAGAAAAGATTTGTTGCATCGTATCATGACTGGTGACAAAAAGTGAGTACAATATGATAAATCAAATCGTAGGAAATGATAGGACGAACCACGTCATGCAATATTATTAACGGCAAAGCCAAATAGCCATGGTTCCAAACACATGCTCTGTATTTAGTGTGATCAGCTAGACGTAGTTTATTATGAGCTCCTCAAACCCAATGAACCCATCACGAAAAACTGCCATCTACCACAATTGCTGCGTTTGAGGTGAGCATTGATGGAAAAATAGCCGCAATACGAAGGGAGACACGACAAAGTAATTTGGCAGCGTGATCCTAATAGGTATGATTGTTTAACTCCCTAAATTGAGGAAAATTTTGAAACAACAACAATGTTTTACAACCTGGTAGCTTTTACTCCCTTATGCCTGAATCAATATTAAAACCACGGATTGGCATTATAATTTGCGATATAAAATTCTCCCTTTTACAAGGTATCTCAACTGAATCGAAATCGAAAAAAAATGCCATTCAATCCTCTTTTAGTAAATCACCACAAATGGCACCCCACGTGGGACATCAGACTATTGTTTCTCCGTTTTTCTTAAAAATAAAACAAATGGTATTTATTTTGCTATTTACCGTGGTAGAAGTAGTGCTTGCTGTTTGAAAAAATCTTGAAACGAACTTCCAATCTTAGGGTTCATCTTTAGTTCAGGATTTGAAATAGGATATTCATCACTATATAACAACAATATTTCATTCGCAGCTGCATAACTTAAATATACAGTAGTATTTTGGACGTTGATTCCAGCACACCAACCATATTTTTATCTTTTTTTCTGGCATTTTAGGATATTTTAGAAAAAATTTCTTCGGAAATTTTCCTTAATCTCAACTTTTCCCACTTTCGTTAAGAATCTTTTACATAAAAAAAACTTACTCGATTTGACGTCATGATTTTTTTTTTTTTGCAAAACTGAGGTTATTTTGCCATACGTGGCAGAATATTGCATGTGTAATCACCAAAATATCAAACTCTGTTTGACTTTGCACATATGGCTTGTACAATCACGCAATCATGCTTATACACGGTCAATACACAACACGACACAATCAAAACAAAATAATAAGAATGACACATTCAACAGAGACACATTGCACAAAAATCAAACATTTCGAGTCCTCCCAGTCTCTCGCAAAACTCGTTAAATTCTGACATATCAAAGAAAAATAATCGGTTGTCGATATTTTTGTACAGAGACTTTCAAAAGGCTGCCTCTTTAATGGAAAAACAAGAAATTTGAGTTTACGTAATGGGGTTCCTAGCTACTCGGATTACTTCGGCAAGAATGGTAGACCACATGAAGATTAGATCAGCGAAAGATCTTCAATGATCCCAAGGTGAAGTGTTATTTAAACTTCTGCTACGAAGACAAAATTGACATCACCATATCAAGAGAACTTAAGTGCCACACAATTTTAAAAGAAGCAAAAGAGAGACCTTGATCAACAGAATTTTAGTCACATCGACATCTTTCTCTCCAAAACTAGAACAAACTGACAAAAATTATTGATGGTTCAGCACCTGGAATTGTATAAGTACGTACTACCTCTTTCACTGGATAAAATCATAGAAATTGCTTAGTGAACTAGTGTGCTACTACGGTTGCAGTTGTTTGAATGCTTCATTAGTAATTGCCACACTCAGGTCCAAAGAATTGAGTCCGATGAGCTCCTTCACTTTTCTGACTGAAAAAGATCTAAAAATGAAAGTCTGAAGTGTGTAAATTGCATGAGTCAACACTTACCAAGGAGAAAGCATGCAGTCACTTTGTAAGGCTCCGAGAAAAAGACTTTTATATCCCTGACCAACTCAGAAGACTAGAATCTACATTTCTGGGTAAAAATATAGCAAACACCGATGCTGTCAGCACACCTGTACTCCTCCGGACTAGTTCCGGACACTGTAGCTTAAGCGTTGGGCCTGGTTTGGCAGTAGCATCAAAAATTTCGTTTTCCTCAAGATCGCTGTGTCCCGGTACCCAGAAAGGATATTCATTATTCAATCATGCAGTTTTTGGACATCTTTTGAGGTAGTCAAGGGTCTATATGTCGCCATTAGCGCAGCTTGACTCACACAACAATTAGCAATAAGTTTTACCTACCTTTTTTTATCAGTCATCTAGCAAGCAGCTCTCAACATAGTGAATATTTCTGCTTCAAAAACAGAAGTAAGCTATCTGAGAGAAAATATCCACCAGTCGTTCGATGATA
Organism: Nemotelus pantherinus; assembly: GCA_963978885.1. NCBI lineage: Eukaryota > Metazoa > Arthropoda > Insecta > Diptera > Stratiomyidae > Nemotelus > Nemotelus pantherinus. The sequence goes on along the minus strand of OZ022265.1, from coordinate 117,445,021 downwards.
TCAGTTTGACTTCTATCAGACATCGAATATTGGCTTTCGAGCCATCCGTGAAGAAGACTTTAAAGTAACTAGTCGCACAGACATCTGGGTGCTTCTAGTCACTTCTGCACAAAAAAGACTACTTCATATCTTCTCTCGAAATCGAGCAGAGACACTCGCGCGCCTGAGGACATCGCAGGAAATGGAGTAATTTCTCGCATCAGACCTCTAACAGAGCCGTGTTCTACATCTTCGTTGTCTACCGATAAGCCAAGCTGAATTGAAAATGAAAAAAAACAGAGCTCATCGCCAGAATCTGAATATGAAATTCATGTAGAGGAAGATTGAGAAGCGCATCAAAGAACTCAGCAGAAGTGGTGCTCATGGGCCCACGGATACCTAGGCAAACAGTCCTTTGCAGTGTGGCTACCTTATTGCGAATATACATGAGCTTCACAATTGAACAAGATCTAGTAAAACAAATCACCCTACGGAAGTGTTTTGCACTAATTTAAAGATTTTCCTACAGCGTCTGGTTTGCAGAATGAGAAGCAGAATCCTTTGAATGTATTTTTTTACCCTTTACAGTCTAATTTCACTTATTTATAGTAGAGAAAATCGCAATGGAACAACAAAATCATTCACTTATTCATTTTCCATTTGAAAGTATTGAAAACAATGAGCAGTGATATTAATTTCACGCAAAATTTAATTATTTTTTCAATCACTTTTATTTAGTATGTGTAGAAATCTATATTTAATAAATTCTACCTAAATAGCTTTAAAATTAGGTCATAAATTACAATTATCAATAAATACTAATCAGTTACTTCGTTTCAGCCATAGGTAATGTGAACACATTTTCCGGTCGACCATTGAAATAAAACAAACCATTCAGCCGTTCAATTTTCGAATTTTTCCACAACTTTTTCTTTTCATTCGTCTTCTTTTTCTTACTATCCATATAATGACCATATGAATCGACAGTCATAAAACTCTCCTTGAAATTCATAGGCTTTACTTCATGTGAGACTTGCGGAATTATTTGTGGTACTGCAGGTCCCAGCAATGGTGTAATATTTGGTGGCTGAGATACATATCCTAGACCTGGTACCATCATGTATGGTGTTGGCGGTAGTCGTATGTAGAAAATACTGGATTCTTGTGCTTTTTTCTTCTGATTTGTTTTACGATTGCTCTTCTTTTCCTGACTGAGAAAATACAACGGTAGAGGAATGTTGGGCATGCTTTCTGAGGAGATTCGACGTATCGATCGGGGTTGAGAGTGTTTTATATCATTTCCTCGACTTTGAATAAAATAGTTGTCATCTGGATCGTATTGGTTCAATTTCGTAGGTTTGTACTGCACATATTGTAGGCCATTGGTCAGGGCAAACATTATAGATGCTATTAGAAAGATGATGCAAGGATTCATCGCAACACTGTCTGGAATTTCTGGAAAAAAAATTAATTAATTTTCATTTCATTATGCAATTAATCTCATCAAGGTTTTTATTTTTGAACAAAAAACTAAGAAGGCAGCTATATTTGAAAACTAAAAAATTATATTCGCGTATAGCACACAAATATTTATCATTACTCTCAAAAATGAAGATATGGAAAGTTTACTCAAAAATACAATATTTTTCCCGTGCTACTTTGAGAGTTATTGATTCATTTATTTATTTATTTATTTATTTATTAATGTCCAAATCAACAAAACAAATCCAATTATAGGTTAGACATAACAAAAAAAAGAAAACAAATATATATGTATATATATAAAAAGAAGAAAGGCACAACTACATGAGAGTTAATATAGAAAAAAAATTAAATAAAAAAAAAATTAAATTAAATTAAATTCAGAAAGGAAAAGTAATCAAAAGCAAAATCGACCGAAAAAAGATACAAACAAAAGACTAAATTATGACATATTACATGTACCTGACGGAACATTATTTTTTTAAATATTTTTAAACACAGCTAACGTTCGAGACAGAGGACCAAGGTTAAGGTTATTATGCTGACGAGGCAAACGCAGACGGGGAGAAAAGAAATAGGTGTTGGTACGAGCAAATGTAACATTAAATTTGAAAAATGTTCTATTAGATTATTCTCTCTAACAGAAAGGTGAATGCTGGGGTCCACCAATATACAGCCGTTAAAAAGATTAAAGAGGAGGCACTCGTCGAGGAACACTCTACGTGTCTCAAGGGAAGGAATTTGAAGGATGGAAAGGCGCATCGTAACACGGAATACTGAACTTATAGAACAATGAGCGGGTGAATCTGCGTTGCACGGATTTAACCGCAGCAATCAAGTATGCGTAATGTGGACACCAAATTTGACAACAGTATTCAAGAACACTACGAACAAAGGAAAAAAACAGATATAGAGAAGTGGAAAGATTAATAAAACGTTTAGAGGATCTGATGATGAAGCCGGAAAAACGAGAAGCCTCGGCAGTGATGTGTAAAATATGTAAGTCCAACTTCAACTTGGAATCGAAAATCACGCCAAGGTCCTTGAAACTAGCAACAGCATTGAGAAGGGAGCCGAGGACAGAGTAGGAGAAGAGAAGAGGGGATGTTTTGTGGGCGAAAGACATTTGATGACACTTCGAAACATTCAAAGTGAGAGAATTTGCTGCGCACCAGGTAGAAAAAGTACCCAAATCTTTCTCCAATAATGAACAGTCACTAGCGGATTCAATCACTCTGAAAATTTTGAGATCATCAGCGTACAAAAGACAGGGTGAGTTAAAGAGAGAAGAAAGATCGTTAACAAACAAAAGGAACAATAAAGGACCAAGAATAGATCCTTGCGGAGCTCCTGAGGTAAGAAAAAAGGGTGTAGAAGAACAAAAGTTAACAATCACAACACACGAGCGATCACAAACGTAGGAGGAGAACCAAGAAAAGAGGACACCAGAGAGATAAGAATGTTAGTAATTCACTTGTTAGGTAATTATATAAACTTATTATATGCTATTAAAAATAAGACTCATTTGATTGGTAATTAGGTCTACGAGAAGATGCTAAGAATTTTTAAAACAAATTCATGTAGTAACGGGAGTTTTTGATTTTAAATCGAATGGCTATTTTAATTGGCCCAAAAAATCAATGTTTTGACGCATAAAAATACCTTTTATTATTTGGATTAGAAGAAATTTTGTCTAAATCATATTTAAAAGTTTGAAAATTGCTGATAAAGTGACTATCTAGGTGAAAAATTCAACAAAACTCCCATTCAATTAAATTAAGAGTCCTTTTCAAAAGCTACACAAAATGATTTAAACAACAAATGGACTAAGCTTTTTTTAGGTTTAATTATAACCCTATTTGTTCTCATCGAAAACAGATTAAAATTATTCAACCTTACAACCTTCAAATTGTCTACTTAATTGTTAACACTCAACAAATATGTACATTGTTGAGTTATCTGAAAGATAAATGCGGCTTGCACTCCATGTGCTTTTCAAATAGTCAAATAAAAATATTTTTTTGTAATTGTTTCAAATGAAGTTTATTTATATTTATAACGTCAAGATATCGAAAAATCAATTTCCATTTTTCACATTCAAAGGTGTAAAATTTTTCGTTTTGACGGAGGTCATTCAATCCTACATTTCTACCCGCCCACGAATTAGAATAACCAACCGTAATTGCTACTAATTTCAATTTATCTTCTAAACAGACAGGAAAATAGTAGCACATTAGCTTCTATTAGCCAGCAATCAACACAACCGAGTTAATCAATTCTATTCGATTAATCTAAATTTTATTATAAGCCATCCAATAACATATAATTATGTAAATTATAGCATGGCTACCTATTCGAGCTGTCAGCAAAAATCATGGATTACAAAGCGATATTTTTTTTTGGGTTCATTCAGAGAAAAAAATTCGCGCTGAAGCCTTACGAACACTTTTGATACGATTGTGGGGCACAAACACGAAACAAATTAATATTAATAAGAGCTTCCAAACAAAATTAATAAGATCTTAATTCAATTTCGCATTTATTTAATCAACAAGCATGTGTGGTCGTTAATCGCAGTATTTACTGTGAAAACAAATTCGTGACTCGATTAAGATTAGAAAGAGCCGCCGTAGATTTTTTTGCGAAGTTTGTATTAAATATTCATTGAAAAAGCAACCATGGCCAGTCGACGCAAATTGATTTGATTTAATTAATGAGCGATCACATAATGTTTGTGGGAGAAGATGTTGACATCAAGTAGAATTCGAAAACCGTTTTTCAATTAATTATATGTATCCTGAAAAAACGGAAAATTTCTAACCCTGGTCAAAGTTTTCAGAAAAATGCAAACCAGATTTTGAATGGTAATAAATAAAATAAGTTGGAATGCGCAGCAAACTGAATTGTAGAAAGATAAATTTACATAATAGGGCACTCACATTAGATAATGGCAATTTTATACATGTTTTCTTGTTCTAATTTACTGACATCCAAAAACGTCATGGAAAGAAAGATTGACCACCCAAAAATCATGTCACATTGTAGTGGCCACATTTTACATACATATGTACCAAAACGTCGATGCTTGATTTTTTTACAATATAGTTTCATTCAATATGATTGAATTTAAATCGCATTTTTCTTTATATTTTGCATCTTTGGTATCAATCTTGATTAAAATGTATTGATTTTTTCAAAATCAATAAAAAAAAACTTAATTCTAATTTATACTTCTTAACATAACTTAACAACTACATCTTAATTGTTTAAATGTGTGACAAAAGTGGATATAACTTTTATCGGGTCTAATCAATCGTTTTGACCGAAATATGCCCTCAATATTGTACGAGTATATATTGAAACAGGTATTCCAAGAATGCTTCAAAGAATTATATGGTGGATAACCTATTTGAACAAAAGTAATTTATTTGTCTAGGACACAGGGAGTGTGTTCAATATTTTTGCTATAGCAGCTATAGCTGCTATTTTAGTAGCTCTGGCTGTCCAATGTCACAAAATAGCCACTTCCTGATGCTTGCTATTTGACTGTCAGGATGTCCAAGATTCCGGAATAGCTGCTATGGTAGCAGCTATTTGTTGCTCGCAGTCTAGAGAATAGCAAGAAAGTAGCTAAGACAAAATGGATGTGCGTACACAGCTGACATATTGTTCAAACGTTTGTTTGATTAGAGATGGAAATTAAAGGCAGTTTTCGCGCTTTGATGATCAAGGAAATGAACAATAAATTTGAGTATTGTGCTATCATAAACTATATACGGGCTTTTAAGCACTTCAACCCAACTCGAGCTTAAATAGGCTTTTACACAGCGAAACTCATCTTAAATTTTTAGAAGGAGGGTGTAAAGTGAACACTATCAAATCCATCAAATTTTCAACGTTTCTTCTTTCCTTTTTTGGAAAGTGTTAATGGTTTCTGCAGCTGTATGCTAAAAACCCAGAAATTTCATCCAATTTCCAAGGTGCAAAAAAAACTTCAAAAAATTTGTTATTGGGTTGTGCTGTGTAAAGGGTGATTTATTATGAAGTTTTATTTTTAATCTCAAATAAAAGGCATAAAGCTACATTCTATAGTAAAAATTTTATTGTGAGTCGATAGAAAAATTTATGACATTTACTTTTTAGAGATTATCTCATTCAAATATTGACCGCGACTACGCCGTAAATAGACCATCCTGAGGGTCCAATTTCGGACGATGAGTTCCAACATAGCGACGGGTATCTCGCGAATGGCACGAGTAATGTTAGCTTACAAGGCGGCAATTGAAGCTGACTTATCCCTGAAGACCAGAAACTCCACATCCTCTCCTGAATTGCACACATTTCGAACGAACCCTCTTGAAATTGAGCTTCTGTTGAACGATATCGATGCCAATACCGGTACTGGTTCCGACGGTATTCCAAATATCCTGGCTAAATCTTTTTCATCATCTCTGTGCGTCCCTCTTTCTATCTTGTTCAACTTAAGTATGTCTTCTGGCTCTTTTCCTTCTCGCTAGAAAATTGCCAACATCTTTCCTATACATAAAGCCGGTGATCGTACATGCATCTCAAACTACCACCGTCCTATTTCCCTTCTTCCTTGCTTTAGCAAGATCCTTGAAAAAGTGGTTTACAAGCGAGTCTACTCCTTTATCCAGCCTACTCTCGCTCATGAGCAGCATGGTTTCGTCAAAGGTTCTTTCCTTCAAACACACAGTCGCATCCGCTCTTGACCATCAATAGCAGGTTGATTTACTTTATACCGACTTTTCGAAAGCTTTTGACTCCGTCAACCATAGCCTCCTTCTTTAAAAGCTAAGGAACGATGGCATTGCTGGTCCTCTTCTTTCCTGGTTTAACTCTTACATCCTCGACCGTGCCTGAATTGTAACTATTGATACCTCCTCTTCAATTCCTTTTTATCCTGCATCAGGTATTCCGCAAGGGTCTATCCTTCGTCCTCTTCTCTATCTTTTATTTATAAACGATCTCCCTCCTTTAATCCATTCTTCTTGTCTATGCCGACGATTTCAAGATGTTTCGAATGATTGAGTCACAAGATGGCTGTATGGTTTTACAAAACGATCTCAACAGCCTACAGACTTGGTGCGCTTCCAATGCTTTCACTTTGAGCAACATGAAAATTTCACCTTTGATGTTCTCCTACTCTGTTTGTGGCTATCCTCTTAATGTCGTTGATAATTTTAGAGATGTTGGCGTAATGTTTGATCCTAAGCTCAAATTTGATAAGCATATTTCTTATATTACTGCCAGGGCCTCTAAATTATCCGGTTTTATTATTCGATCCTCTAAAGCTTTCGTTAATATTTCCACCTGGGTACACCTTTTCCTCTCCTTTGTATGTAGTATCCTTGAATATTGCTGTCAAGTTTGGTGTCCTCGTTTTGTCTACTTAAATACTGCGCTGGAGTCGGTTTACTCGCACCCTGTTTTATAAATTTCAGCTTCCTTACCGTCCTTATAGTGATGGTCTGCCGTTCCTTCATCTCTCTTCCCTCGAATCACGGAGACTTTTCCTGGATGAGCGCCTACTTTTCAAATAGTTTCATAAGTTGGTAGATTCCGACATCAGCAGCCACGTTTCTGTCCGTGTTGCAGTGCATGGCACCCGCTCTTCGTTTGAGTTTAGTGTGCTATTTGCGCGCACTGATATCGCTTTTTATTCTCCGCTGTTGTGATTACTGAGGCAACATAATGATCTACAGTTTGGTCCTCTACCGCCGACATTACATGCCTTTACAACTTTTCTGAGAAATAATGCTTTGCTTACTAATAATTCAATGCAGTCTTTTTTCCTTTTCTTTTTTTCGCTATTTTTCTTATTTTGAATTTGTACTTTTTCACTTTGATTTTGTTTATTATTGTTCTTTATTTTGCATCATTATCATCTCATTATTAGTTTGTTCATTTTTTCATTTTTTCATTAGTGAATTATTTGTATTTTATATCTTCTATGTTCAGAAAATTGGATTTTATCTGTTGAATAATACTAATAGTAAATAAATAAATAAATAAATAATAAATGAACTTCGTGGAACCCTAAAGAAAATAATCTAAATAATCTCTAGGCTGCCAATTTACTGGTCCAAAACGTGAAATCAGGTTCTTATCTAAATGATTTCTCAACAAGTCCATAGTTTCTCTCACTGTATGCGAAGGAGCGCCATATTGTTGAAATCAAAGCTCACCGATACCACGGGCTTCAATTTCAGGTAGCAAAAAATCCGTTATCATGGTGCGACAGCGGTCGCCATTAACAGTTACGTTCTGACCGGACTCATTTTGAAAGAAATATGAACCGATGATTCCACCGGCCCATAAACCATACCAAAATGTGCATTTCTGTGGCTGTAGTGGTAGCTGTTGAAGCTCTTCAGGTTGTTCATCAGCCCAAATCCGGCAATTCTGCTTATTGACGTATCCATTAAGCCAAAAATGCACCTCATCACTGAACAAAATTTCGCGATAAAGCAGCGGGTTTTCATTGAGCTGATTCAGAGCCCACTCACCAAAAATTGTTGCGCATAGTTGCAGTGTAAGTGTTTTTATGATGATTTGTCAAACAATATTAAATAAAAATAACCTTACAGTTTGACAGGAGTCACGCGTGATATGTCAAACAAAAAAAACCTATTGAAAATCAAACTTCATAATGAATCACCCTGTAAAGCCGATTTATGTAGCAGCTCTTGGCTATCCAATATCCATAGCTGCTATACCTAGTTACTGTGAATTTTGGCACTTCCTAAAGTGAAGATATGTAATGTTTTTGGAGCAGCTATAGCATGCACGTTGAACACACCCAGGGTTGATAGCGTAATTAAGCTTTGAGCAGTTTTCTACGGCTTGGTCGTTGTGTATGGAAATTTAATTTATAGTTCAACTTCTAAATTTTTGACAGTTTTGCTCGATTTTATTTCGCTATCTGCGATATTAAATGATATTAAATTCTTTTAGTAAAGGAAACAGCTTGATTTAGATATTTGTCATCACATTTTATTTGTCTTCACATTTCAGTTATTATTGTATAAAAATGTACCTAGGCTGGATTGTTACGCTGTCCACCACGGTGCAAAGGTTGCAATCCAATGTGTTTGCATGTGGTTGGGGGAAGAAGTTCCTGACATCTGCAAAAGCTGTAACTTTGCCATTGAAATCTTGACAAAAAAGGGAAAAGCATGATGAACAAAGGTCATCCTGTGCAACAGCTATTCGATACATGAGCCCTCCTTATAAGTTGGGTTCAGTAAAGACGCCTTTCATGGCTCTGCAAACTTTCCTACTCTTGTTGCGGAAGAATCCCGCAGTCCCATGGTTGGGCTCTGAAACGAAGACCTTAGTGTGTTTGGTCACATCAGAAGCCATGAATCTCTCTTCGTAAACATCAGCTACCCACTTACGAAAAATGGCATGTAATTTTGCGGCCGGCATACCAAAAACGAGTGCAGAGCCCTGTAGAAGAAACGCCGAATGTTGCTCATTTCGTTCAACACCACAGTGCCCTGGTAAAAAGAGCAGATGCGCTCTATTGAAACTGGTGGTTATGGAAAGCAGCTGGTTAGTAGGAGTCCATGAGCTCAGATTATAAATTGCAGTAAATTACTTATTTTGAATTCGACTTTAAATATTCAGGATTTTGAAAAAGTTTGGCTCCAGCAGGGCAATGAATAATTATCAGATGGAATTGTAAAAGCTTGATAACTCATATTTTTTCAAATAATATGCAATTAAAACCTACAATGGAATAAATTTTACATTTCATTCTGTTATTCTGTTAACTTGATCAGACTACGAAAATTGAGCATTATCAACTATTTCTTAGTATTTTGTCTTCAAGGTGTTTTATATTATATTTTTTTTTTTTATTTTTCTATTCAAATCAAGTAATACGCTTATTTCAATTATTTATTTTTTAAACTTGCTGGCAATAATCCTATTGAAATATTAGTATTATCCTATTGAAATATTAGTATAATCATTCACCATAATTCTTCGAGATCGTGATTAGGATTTCAGATTAGGGTGTCAAGTATCTGCAAAAATCATATCTTTAGAAGCCAAACCTAATTTGTTCAGACTCTGAGCATAGAGCATATATAGAGCATAGGGAGTCCTTAAATGAATCCTTGAAAAATGCCCATATTAATCAATTTTCTATCATTAGTTTCACCCTTGAACTGAGTAGTTATGGTTCGATCGCTTAGATAATTCTTAATCATATCATTTCCCCTCGAATATCTGATTCATTTAATATGACTTCAAACCTAGTCTAGCATTGATTACTCTTTCGAAGGTCTTACTGAAAAGCTTGCTAATTATATTAGTCTATAGTTATTAGGATCATCAATATCACATTTTTTGTAGATGAAGAGAGGAAAGAAAAGGAGTGAGAAGATCTTTGATGCAAATTAAATCATCTGCTTTTATTGAATCTAATTCAGCTGCTACATTTGTGAGATTTGATGCAATCCCTTTTATCTAATCTATCTTTATTGGTCTTAAGAAGAAGATCGGCTTTTTGAATCTATGGCCAGCTCTTTGTACAGTTTTAGTGCTGAATTCCTCATCTATTCTATGGCCAATTGAAAAAACAAGTAGTTAAGCTGAATCGGTATTCTGGATATTTACCAGTGCCTTCGTTTATCAGATGTTTCAGACTTGCTCTTAGATACTTGTTTGTATGAGAAGAGTGAGTATCAGATATTGATTTTTGAAATATTTAATACGTTGTGAGTCGATAGGTACAAGCAGCTCGTCACCTGAGCTAGTAAGCAAGCTGTTTTGCTCGAAACCTTCTTAAAATTACCAAATCTAATAGCAGCAAAATATAGTTTTCAGTATATTTAAATCCTCATAGGTAGCAAGGACCTGGAACGACTTGAAAAAGACTTCAAACAAAAGTACGTTGGTAGTTTAGATCTAGATTTTAGCCGCAAAGTTAAAGCTGTTAAACCTACATTTCATTGTACCAGATCTCAAATCTATTTTTCGCTAAAAAGTGATAAAAGTCATAAAAATCATATCCGTTCGCTATCAGACTCTCATTCGACTTACCGCAATGTACACTTCAACGTGGTAATAGATGCAGATATTTATCCTAGATCTCTGCAACAGCCCAGAAATATGCACGGTAAAGTTAAGTTATTTCTACGTTGTGTAGAGAAACTTTAAAACTATGCATATTTTGAGTCCAGTTCAATTAGTTTAGCTTTAAATAAGTTTAAATTAGATTTGGATGAATTTTGAATATGGTTGAGAAAACTGCGACTTAGAATAAAATAAAAAAAAACTAAAGCACCTGATGAGCCGAAAATTGTACTTTTACATAAATTACATAGTGAGATAGGTTTAAATTCGACTGAAAACAAAGAAAAAATAAAATGTACTGTAATTGTTTCCGAAAAATGTACGCAAAATTACATTCTATATCGTACATCATTGTTACAAATTGCACATTTTATTATGTAATTTTTTGCACACCATACACAGTAATAAAAAAAACAAACTGAATTCAAAAAATATTGATGATCAAATAATATCAAACATAATATCTCAATCATAACTGTAATCGAAAACCTGCGTCAAATTACCCATAGGAGCAGCCAATTTGAAAATCTCGTTATACAATTTCAAACATAAACTTAATCTTTCAAACCTATCCATTTCATCTCAAATTCAGGTCTCACAGCATCTAAACATCATCAGCGCAACGATTATTAATTGAAACACATCATTACAATAATAATACACCATTAAACAACCGATCAAGTGTCACACCTTCAAATCAACATATTTTGAAAAGAGGCCGAAGCATCACGACATCCAAAAGTCATTTTTAATAGCCGGAAATATAAGAGTAATTCATTTTCCATTATTATTCGTTCACTGCTTCCCATGAAAGAAATATATGCACTCAAAACGAAATCGCACTTTCTTCGCACGGCGACTTTATCTTAACTCGCCGTATTGATTCATCATACCCGAAGCTTTCAAGAATTAAATGGAATCGGCCTAAAGCTCATGTCTACTGTATGTCTCTAGTACGAACATTAATTTTCGATTGAATTCAATTCATGAAAAAAGACAAAACACCATACAAACAATGTGGGATTTGCAGCGGATAGTCTGTGAATCGATGGAGTGTGACCCAGATATGAAACCATGCACTTCCGTACTGGAAAAAAATCACTGAAGAAGATTTCTTTTCTTTTTCGTACATTTCGGCCTCTGTCGGCATATTTTTATAGCATGACAATAAAAATTCAATGCTAGCGATGGAAAATTATTGAGATATTTTCATGACAGATAATCTGATTAAAAACGTCGCAAAATTTATTGCAAGTTAATTGAACACTTTTGTGTCGTTCGCCAGTTAAAGCGGATTAAAGCTGAGTGGCTGCTCTAGGCTAATAACAATATCTACCGACAATCTGTTTTATATTGCCATCTTGCGAGTTGATTTGAACACCTAGTCACTTTCCACTTGAGACGGTCGTTGCTTTCAAATGCAACTACAAGCGATTTAATGCAGAAAAAACAGTAGAATGGATATTCTATAAATTTTGGTTCTATGTACTTCAATGACAAACGTAAATTGGTACATTTTACTGAAAAGCTCAAAAACGCTATAATTTTCAATGCACAACGTATGGTGTTTCGTGATAGTTTAAAACGTTTTGGGCAGTTGATTATTTGTTACACGCTATTATAGTATAGCATTTATGTTTCGAATTCAACAAAACGCCTAATAAGTATAATTTCCGTTTTCATTATATCTCATTTCAATCTTAAAGGTTCATCAGAAATAAGATATATTTTACAAATCATTTCTCCATCGAAGAGGATAGGAGTGGCGGGGAAAACTTAAGTCAGGTGATGTAGCTTCAGGCCTGTGATGCATTAAAAAGCTCTGCTTCAAAGTCGAAACCAAAAATATGTCACATCTGCCTCACGTTGAAGTCAACCTGCTCTGTGAATTTCGTATGGATCCGATGACTGCATTGAAAGTTATAGGGATACAAAGAAATTTAAGGCTACCACTCGGAAAAAAATTTAAATTTTCTAGATTTTAATATTTGTTTACACTACAAAATCACTACGATTTGAAAATGTTATAATCCTTTACTAAAGATATGCCAAAAAAATACAAAAACAACCATACCTGACAACCCTATCATGATTTTTCCAACTAAGTTTCTACTGAGTATTGCCTACAATAAGTTTAATGTCGTTTAATGACTGCCCTGGAAGCTATAGGGCAAAGAGCTTTATTTTTCTGAGTGAATTTTCAAAATTGAAGACACCAAAATTACCATAACTGGCAGCACCAACCTAATTTTTCAACCAAATTTATATCAAACGTGACTTAGAGTAAGATTCAGAATTGATAGGGTCAAAAACAGTTATTTTTCATAGTGATTTTTCAAGATGGCACCACTGGCACAGAATCGCTCACATTTCAAAATCACTTCTATCAGTCTTGGTCCTACTTAAGACAAATACATTCTGTAAATTTTGAACTGTATCTGATTCGGGTCGTGAGTTTCCGTGAACAGAAGTTTATTTTGCTAAAAATATAATTGAATTAGGGAAGGGTTACCTTTCTTGTCCGAAATTGAATTTCAAAAGTTTTACTTTGACTGTGGAGACAAAGCATAAAATGTGTATATGAGTTGTTTTTTTTTTTCTTAAAAGCGAAATTCTTTCAGGAGTGCCGATGGTTTGAAGGTTGTCAATTTCAGTGCCTGCCGTAGCTACAGGGATGCCAGCATGTTCATACAAAACTATATAAGTATACAACTTAGTAACATCAATATGTTTCGTAAGCTTTATAATGATTTAATAGCTCTACCAAAAGTTATTGCAAATTTCAAATTTTCCGGATCTCATTTTAGGCACCTAGCGCACACAAAGGGTTAAACATTTCCAAAACCTTATCAAATCTTTATTTAAAACACGTTCGAAATTCATTTCACAAATTTAGTTTTTTTGAAAACTATTTTTCGATAGAATAATAGGCATATATAAAATAACACTAAAATGTCTGCCGGCGCGAAAAGGTTAAAGAAAATTAACATTTGGTAAGACCTGGACCTATTCGTAAGCTTACCAGGCAGAATAAGTCACAGTTCTATGATCGGTTCCCTTAGTAGTCAAATTTTTGTCATCGCGACGAAGCATTACTCCGGTGTAGGTCGGAGATTTACACTCTCCTCACAGTGGTATTCAGGACGACCCCCAAGACTGCAAACCTTACAGCAGTTAAAGGACCACTAGCCTAGCAATTTTTAAGAGCAGAAGAGACACGGTTAAGTTTGCAAGAGCATGTGAGAATTCCTGATTAATAGGACTGATGAAACAATTTTAAAAAAAAAGATCAGGAAACATTTCTTGAAATGGGAAAATTAATTATATCGTTATTTCAACAAGGGAAGTGTTTATGCAATATCGACAGAATGGTTAGCAGGAATTAATTATGATAAGGCACAAAGTAACCGTGGAATTAATTATGATAAGGTACAAAAATGAAAATAAGTTTGAAAGTAGACCTAGAAATTTAACCCAAAAATGGCAAACTGAAAATTATTTTCTTGGTTAACGACATTAAATAAAGATCCCAAAACAAACGTGAAATTCAAGAGCGTTTTGGTAAAGAAGTGTGAAAACTGTAAGGAAAACGTTAAAAGAATATGGGCACTATTGCTCGATAGCACAACGAAAGCTCTTCATCAATCTACGTAATCGATTGAAATGTTTGAAATACGCAAAAATAGGTGCGTTTTTTGCACACCCGAGCAGATCAAATTTTGTTAAGTATATTGAATACAAAAACAATTTGGTTGCTGTTTTTCAACAAAATTGTTGGTGTAATCAATATACTTAACCAAATTTGATTTGCTCGGGTGTGCAAAAAACGCACCTAATATATTAATAAGTAGCATTGGAATCGAGTTGTGCTCACGGACAAGTCAACATCATAGCCTTTGGCATCATAACGCTTCCTGTTATGATGCCAAAGTCAAAATATGGAGACACTATAACGAAAGCTTATCAACCAGTGAGATATACGATACCGACTGTTGAACATTTTAGAGGCTCTTTGATGGTGTGGGGGTTTTTCTCATCGTCAGGTGTAGAAAATTTGCATTTCATTGATGGGATTATAAATGCAGAAAAGAACATCAATGTACTTAAGCACAATATACGAGCGAGTACTGAAAAATTAGGGAGCACACAGAACTACATCTTGTATCAGGACAACGATCCAAAGCACAAAGCATATGAAACTCGTATATGGCTCCTAATACACTAAAACACTCAATACACCCCTCAATCTCCAAATATCAACCCCATTGAGAATCTAAGTATCTAAAGTGCCATCTTAAGTAACACTAGATTAGGAATGTGTCCGATCTGAAACGGTAACTTACACAGGAATGGGAGAAAATTCCCATTTCTCTCGGTTAAAAATTAGTGGAAAATATGGAATCACGTCAAAATTTGCGTACGAATAGCCTGATTAATTACATTTTTATCATTTTTCAATTTGTTCTAAATAAAATTATTATTTCTATTTTTAGATGTATGATAGTGTTCTACAAAAATTATACATGAAACGTAACTAAATTGCTATATTGTTCGACTTATCAAGTATTTTTATATACATACGAATATTAAGTTGGCCTACTGTAGGTATACAAGAACTAGTAAAACTGTTCCGTTGCATTATCAAGAGATAAAAAGCTTTGTCCATCCATATGGCTGGAAAAGACTTTCCGTCGAATTTTTTGATTAAGCAGGAAATCAGGACGTTAAATTAAAATAGAGCGCCTCACCAACCTTTCATTCAGGCTGAGATTGGAGCCTGAGACATAAACAAGCAATTGAAGCAATTGAAACAAAACAGAAATACTTATTGATTTATGAAGGTTTTAAATTTTGAAAAGAAAAAAGGCGTCCGATCACCTAAATTAATATTTTATTAATAATGAATAGCAAAACAATGCATAAGATTGAGTTATTGGCGATTGAGTTATTGGCGTTATTGGCGTACATTGGCGAAAAGAATTTCAACACATACAGGATATTTTAAGAGAAATGAAATGAATTTAAGTGAAAAATGAATCTAAAGTGTCTCTGTCCCTCAAAACGAGCTTGGTTTAACTATCGAATCAATGCCAAGACCTCCAACAAATTTGCCATGTTTAAGTACTGATAGTTGCTTTGTAAGGATATCTGCCGCCATATTCATCGATAAGAGTCCTTTCGACAAAATTGTTCAATCCAAGTTCGTTTAGAAATTTAATTGAGTAAACAGCTTTCTTATTTAATAAAGCCCAAGTATTCGGTCTTTGACGATGATCGTTTTGGTCTTAACATCGAGCAACCTCAATCCTGAAATAGTATTATGCCTAGCCGGGATCTTTGATAGAAATTTGTGAACAAATGCCATTTTTTACATGGTCGGTCCTCGTTTGGTTTTTACAGGTGATTAGGATATCGTCCATTTGAATCAATATGAACGTTTCTTATTCTTTGTCAACGTACAGCACAGATCGACATTAGCTGCTGTAAGGTAGAGTTTTTGAAGGATCTTGTCGAGTTTTGTAAACTATATTTTAAATGCCACGAACCATAAAGTACTTTTTAAACTTTATTCCTGCCATGAATTTGACTCAGTTTTCAATGAACTTAGTCGGCGAGCTCAGTCTTTTTGTTTTCATCTACAATCTTTTAAAGCATTTCTTGGAAGAGTTCAAGTAATTCCATATATATTTCGGTGTTCACATATTCATTTGAATAAGCTGCGGTGATATCAAGTTGCGAAATATTCATAATAAGTTCGGCAGCAAGGGCAACGGTCATTCAAAGAGAGCTTAAAGGAAGCTCGAATAGAGCTAAATCCTTTTACGGAATTGCGAACCTCCCTTCACGCGAGAGAACGATGCGCGTTATTCCAAAGTGCGTTTCTGCAATTTATCGACATCGAAAATCCCGTTTAAACATATTTTGTCTCGATTAGCTGGGCATTCTTCCACTATTCTTTATGTGGTCCGGATATTACTGGTTTAAACTATATCTCACAAGTAAGCACGACAATTGCATTCTGATATAATTTAGTGTCTGTAAAGTCTACGTGTCGATCTTTGTCAATCATCTCCAGGGTCTCAATAAAATATAGGAATCAGTATTTAAGGTCCTAAATATAATTCAATCCCTCAAATAAAGATACACAGATATCTAAAGTATTTATAGAATCTAATTCGATTAGATTCTATATATATCAGATTATAAGATTCTATAAATACTTTATTTTGCAAGGAAAAAATTCTAATTTCTTCATAGGAAGATATTCTATTATCTACACCTATACAGGTATATAGCAGCTATCATGAAAATCAGTTGTTAATCACGACATCTTAGCCGTTGATATGATTTAACTTGAGAAACTCACAAGTTAATGGGACTATGATTGCAACGAAGGTAGACTTACCTCGTTATGCACTTATATTCTTCAATCTAGTTAAGGTGTTCCATCATGGAATCTAACCAGACTTTACTACATAAGTACGTATGTTACATTAAGATAATCACACTCTGGATAGAATCAAAAGAGTCTCATCGAAGGACAGTAAAAAGGAGATTAGTAGTAATTTCATGATTTTATAGTTCGTGGCCAGTTTCGTTTTTCTTAAGTATTAAATAAACTAGAAATACTGAAATTTTACAAATGCTACGGAAATGTAAGCGTAGCTATTGACAAAAAAGATAGACTTTTAAATTTCAAGTAATTCATTCTGAATTATTTACGACCTCTATAATTATTATTTTGATATCATTTACCACTTTTTTGATAGCATCAAGTGTTCAAGTTCCTTTTGTCAGAAAAGTAGTGGACTTAGTTTGATGGTATCCAGCCGGAACCACTGTTAATACTTTTTTAAATACCAAAGAACGAATCGGTGTCATCAAAGCCAGTTATTATTACGAAACGTGAAGCTATATGTGTCCAAAATATCGTTTTATTTTTTCTTGCATTTACCATTCCAAGAAATAAACAATCAATGACATTATTTCACTGAATTTCCATTCATTCATTTATACGTAGATACGTATGTACGTTCTCTTTGTACTTAAGAATCTTCCATTCATTACGCATCTGAAAAAATACCAGAAATATGTCAGTTGTATTTAATACTAGATGACATTGGTTCCTCGAGCTTTACAAGTTAAAGATTAGGGCTTTACAAGGTAACAATTATGCTTTTGCAAGCGCTTGAACCATTTGTGTCATAGCAGCTACTCCATTCAGCTTGAGACGCTTCTTAAGCATGGCTTTTGAACTCCGGTTTCATCGGATTCAACATTAATCGTTACTCAAGCAGTTTATCTTTGATGTACGGCGATAAAAAAAACCGTGGGTGCCAAACCAAGACTGAACCATTAAATCGATCATTTGAGTGCTCATATACTCAGTTATTTGAAGAGATGTGTAAAAGCTTGCATTGTCCTGAATTATCTCAAGAATGATCCATTTGTTCGTTTTCCTTATTTCACCGAACTTTTACGGCAAACAAATAGCTGTGTACCATTTCAAAAAGACATTAGCGCTGCCAGATTCCCGAAACACATATAACCCGCTACGTATTCAAGACCAACTTTTTCAGTTTGGAAACTATCTTATTTTTGCTTTCGAAAGGATGGACGGTAAAAACACTCATTTCTTTTCTTCAAAATAATTAAAATAATTTATTTCTATAGTTATTTGGGAAAAAAATTCGATTCGAAAACCGAAATAGAATTCGCTGTGGGCAACAACTCGTTTAGTGCAATATGTGAGTAAGATACTTCATCTAATTTTGCTAGTATATGTATATCGTCTGGATATTATTTAAAGCGACTACAACTTTTCTACAGCCGCCATTAATAGACATTAAGGATCCTTTCAAATCTTTTAAAATTTTCTTCAAAATCAGTTTAGATGTAATTGCCCAGCAAAATTTTCATAGTTGGCTGTATTAATGCCAGCACCTGTCATTACATAAAGAAATAACAAATTTTATCGAATCAAGTCACCCAAAAGATTTATCCTCATTTGACATCAACAATAATATCACTTCTTTTGTTTACCTTTTTCAGCCTGGCACTGAAGTGAACAAGAGTGGCATTATCTTCATTAAATCAACCCAATGTTGATATCTTGGACCGAATAATTGAAGAAAAGTGCAAAATTGAGCTAGCGGCACAGAAAACCACCAAAATGAAAAATCGATGAATACAAATTCGAGAAAATTAAATTATTCATCTAGGGCCAAAAATCACAGGGGAGATTCCTGTGTTGGATATTTGGTCCTAAGAAATTGACGATTCCATCACCTATGCAACAAGAAAATATGCGACCAATATCGGGACTGTTAGTTCATTGTATAAAATCTGTCCCAACCAGCTATGACGAGTCGGGCACTTGTGAAGAAAATGCTGTTCAAAAATTCGATTAGAGCAAAACATCTAGAATATCGGTTGTTTCACACTTGATGATAGTGCAAAGGATTGACACCTGGAAAGAAAGCCAGGGTATCAAAAATCAAAGTTTATCGTGCTTATCAAAAAAGGATACCAAATTTAGTGCCCATGACGGTTAGCTTCAAAATATTCGACTTTGACTATCTTGTGGCTTGAGAAACCACAAAAATAAATGATCCTTGGTAGTTAGCCAAAAGAAAAGGGCGAAAAATATCTGGTCAAATTTGACTGCGTCGCATTGAACAATAACACGTTTAAAACTTACTACCAAGATACAATTTTATTTGGCCAAAACAACGAATGAAGTAAAGACTATTAAAGGACAAGAAAAATCAGCAAGTTCAACAAGCAATATGGGACTGATACCGTAGTACGGAAGTAGTTTGAAGCAAATAGCATAAATATTATATCAAGCGAATTAATGTAAACACAATTTTTAAAAAAACATTCTAGCGCACAAGAGCCAATAGAAACACTGATTTTCGAAGAATTTGATTTTAAGTGCACAATCTATCACACGTGCTGCTTATTAGAACCAACTTGCTGTGAAGATCATGTACCACTTTGATCCGAAGATTGTATTGAAACTCATCGGGTGGAAAGGTTTCCAGTGCCACCATTTGCATGAATTTCAAAATTTATGAGAGTAAAACACTTGTTAGATAGTTTTGTCAACGGACGCTTACCTTATAAAACTTTGAGAGCAGAACCTCCTGTAATATAAACGATGTAAATAATCAATGCTGGCAACATTTTACCAGCACTACAACCAAATGTCTACCACTGTGGTTCACGCGAAAATCAACCAACCCTGTGAACTTCGTTTTCATTCGAAAATGTCATCGAAATTAACAGAGATGGAAAGATGTTTTGGGCTGTCATTCGAAAAGTTTCCAGAACTTGAAAAATTGAAACATTGGTCTCTTATTTTCATTGAAGGTATTTGCCATATGAATATCTAATGGTAGCATTTATTGGGGTAGATATAACGATGATGCCTGGAGCTGGCTGCCTTTTACTAGCACCAAAACCGAAAGTATACTGCTTCACGCTAACTTATCTTGTGAATTTTCTTTCAATCCGATGACTACATTGGAAGCTATGGGGGCAAACAAATTTTAGGATAGCCTCCGAAAAACTTTTCAAATGTTCGAAATCCAAATATTTGTTGTTTATTGTCGCTACAAGATAATAACCGTTGGAAAAATTAATTATAGCCTTTCATAGTCAAGAATTATCCTAGCTGGTAGATTATGATTTTTCAACCAAATTTGTCCTACCATAAGACCCATCTACAGTATGAATTTCGTTTCGGTCTCATAATTGCGTCTGATTTTATAGATCAAAACCAATTTTTTTCGTAGATATTTATCAAGAAGGCACCACTACCACAGGGTCGCTCGCTGACATATTAAAATGACTTTCCTGTGCATTTTATATTGATCTGATTATCGGGTCGTAAGCTCTCGTAAACAGAAGTCCCAACTGCTGAAAATAGAGGCAGTATTTCGTTCATATTGTGCATAATGGTACTTCTAGAAGATAAGAACGTGGATACATAGTTTTTGGTTTCTATGAGGTTTAGTTGCCGAGTTATTGGCTTCTGAAAAATGGATGAAATTGATGAAAGTTTTTTTTGGAAGCGGATTCTAGGATTCAAAAAAAAATCTAAAAAACATTAAAAATACTGATTGGTATAGAAAATTAACTGTTCTTTTTAATTTTGAAATTAGATTTGAAAACCGGAAGTAAATATTTGTGTGAAACCGGAAATAACACTTTCAACTCGTTTTTTGAATAATTTGTACCAGGTTAATTTTGCTTATTTTTATGATAAAATAAAGCTTAAAGTATTCTTATTTTATGATAAAAGTTTAAGAAAGGGATGGCCAGTAGTTTAAGAGGTAGTTAAGAGGTAAAGAAATTCAGGATTATCAGTCCCAAAAGTTTTCAAATTTTCCAAATCCTAGCATTTGTAGTTTATTGTCACAATAAGATCGATATCATTTGAAAGTCTTATGATAATATCGCTTACCAAAGATATTGTAAAAAAAAATATAGCTGGCAACCCTATCATGGTTTTTGAACCAGATTACTACTGAATAATGCCTACAATGAGGTCCTATTACCAAAAGATTTTCGTTTCGATTTCATGACTGCACTGGAAGTTATAGGGCAAAAAGCTTTATTTTCCTGAGCAAATTTTTAAAATTCAAGACACTAAAATTACAATAGTTGGCAGCTCTAATCTAATTTTTCAACCAAATTTCTACCAAACGTGGCATAAAGTAAGGTTCAGCTATTATGTGAATTTCATTAAAATGGTAATTGAATCAAAATTCACAGTGTAAGAAGCAGTTTTTTTTTCTTAATGATTTTTCAAGATAGCACCACTGGCACAGATTGGCATACATTTCAAAATCGCTTCTATCAGACCTGGTCCTACCTAAAACCAATACATTCTGTGAATTTCAGTTGTATCTAATTATCCGGTCGTGAGTTTTCATGAACAGAATTTTCTGATGCTTAAAATAGGACGGGTTACCGTTCTTGCCCCATATTTATGTATGAAATGCTTTTTTTATAAAAAGAAGGCTTTCACTCTCAGTGCCTGTCACAGCACTACAACATGCTCATAAAAAACAACATGAGTGTACAACTTAGTAACATCAATACGTTTTGTAAGTTTCATAGTCATTTAATAGCTCTGTCAAAGGCTATCGCAATTCAAAAGTTTTCAAATTTTTTCTATCTCTTTTAAGGCACCTAGCGCACACATAGGGTTAAAAACTTCCAAAACATTATTATATTCAAATTTAAAACACGTTCAAAAAAATTATTTGTTGTCGGAGTAATAGGTATGCTTAAAATGTCACTAAAATCACCTCCGGCACCAAAGGGTTAAAGATAATTAGCATTTGGTGCCACCTGGACCTATTTTGCATATACACCGATGTACCCCTAAAATTTCAGAAAGAGTCACTGAATTTTTTTGATGATTTACATACATATATATATATATATATATATATATATATATATATATATATATATATATATATATATATATATATATATATATATATATATATATATATATATATATATATATATATATATATATATATATATATACATATATATATGTATATATATATATATACGGAAATTGAAGTTTTGGCCAAGCCAATTTTAATACTAACATTAGTAAAAATTCTTGCTTACTTTTAGACACGCAAAACTTAAATAAGTCATAAAATTTCCTATTTTTCATCATAAACAAGTACAAAGAATTTTTAGTTTTCATTTCCAATTACTTATTTTGTTATAAAAAAACTTCTGATATATGTAAAAATAAATATGAGCTATCGACAAAACGATTCTTATACTTTCTTCGAAATAAATTCATAGTGTACGCATACTCGCTTCGTTGCCCTTTGGAAAAAAAAATTTATCCGATACAGGACATTACCTTGAAGCAAAGTGCAAGATCTAAAGTAGAGTTGGGAAATGCATGCTTCTTGCAAAGTAGTATAAAATTCGATAATCATGCTGCAAAAATCGATTTTTTATTTAAAAAAAAAACAGCTCATGTGTCCAGAATGCCAAGGTTCCTTATCAGCAACCAATCAAGGCTGAAATCCAGTTTGCCTACTTAGCAGTTTTTCCAATTCAATTATTTGTATTACGTCAACAACAACAATACTAAATATAGAAACAAAAAGCCAGCTAAGTAATGCACTACATTTATTGTAAAATCCAAACATTAGCTCGTAGTCCAATATGACCTGATTCACAAAATCAAAGCAAGACCACGACCGAGAACTAGAAGGAGGCATAAATTCCAAAATCCGCCAAAATAAATAAAGACAACGCTGGAACTGAGACTATCAAGCTCATCGAAGAACGTTCCAAAATTTACTTATTCATTGATTGTTATTTACGACGCTGTCTTTTTATAGTGCGCTTAGCTTTTGGTCGCATGCTCATTTTGTTTCGAGAGCAGATAAAAATTAGGGGCAATGCGCAAACAGAATAAATAAAATGAATGACTACAATCTTAAGAATTTTCATATACTTTCCACTTGAGTTTGAATAATGCAAATTTCAGCTATTATCATGCCTTCGTGTATTTTAGACAAACATAATGCACATAATGTTCTGATAAAACAGTAAGCAAGTTTGCACTTTAACTGCACTGATCATTTTTATTCAACAAAACTGAGGCTTCCTTAAATGTTTGAAACTCAAGCTTACATATCGTTGTTTTCACATGATCAGTGTCTCAATCAATTATGCATACACATATTTAAAAATCAGATATGCATACAACACCTAAACATTATAATATTTTTTTTGCTATCTATCATGTGGATCGTACACATTCCACAAAGTCAAAACTTCAAGATAAACACCTAATACAATGCAACAGAAATTCACCTGCTCACAAAATTCATCTATGCACATATGTTATAGGCATTCAACCGATCAGTAGTCAAAAAATACTTTCGCAATAGCGAAAGTGTTAATTACTCCTCTTTATGCTGAGACATTCGAAACCTACTAAAGATAAATATCGAAAGAAATCAAGTCTGCGCATGCCTGCTACAATCAAATACCTCAAATATGCCAAAAAAACGTGATAATTATGAAACACTTTTCATTTCCCATATCAACGCCCCAAAACCGCATTTCATATTTAACCATGATTCTACACACTTAATCACTTTACGATTCATAATAAGCCTATCATCAGATTATAATTCACCGAAAAAAATAAACAAATTATCAGCTACGCATGCCAAACGCAACGCGATTCATCATATCAGCTTAATAATTTTCTTCCACTTACCGACTGATAGAAACTCGTACACTCCACTCCAGTTGTCTGGTTTCCTTTTTCGCTGCTCTCTTGCCACCGATCAGGAAAAAACTTCGATAATATTCAAAGAATCGGTATTTGACTCGATTACAATCACTGTTATGTACAATTTATGTTCTTTAGCTACCGCAAACTATCGCTAATCAAACAATTAACACACCAAATGCAAATTGCCCTCGGCCCAATAGTATCTTGTATCGCTAAGCTCTTGTATCGCGTTTACTTCGAATCTGAATACTAATCTATCGATCGGAACTGGAACTGTTAACACAGGTATGTCTAACCGAGCTCTTCAGCTGTCGGATGCGAAATGATTTCGCATTTACCAACTAGGTGAAATGATGATGATACTACATCCAACCCAGCAATATTTACAACTCTTTTTCAAAAGTTGTCTCCGTCACTTAACATATGCACAGCTCATATGTTTTGCAAATTATCCGCACGGGCGATGTGCAAGAGCCGACATAATGCGTCTTGACTTTGCACTGGAGCGGCTCCAGAACCATTCACCACCCGGACATTCCCTGGAATTATATTAAATTTCGCTATTGTTACTCAACATAATAAAATGAAATGACATTAACATAAAAAAAAGCCCAAACCAGCAAAGGACAGTGCCAGTGTTGGGTGAGACGACGCGACCCCTATCCTATATCTTCTACTCGGCCTCGGTATGTTGCACTTGCGATAATAAATATAAGCCGGTTTGGTGGTCAGCGGACTAACTGCAGCCACCTAATAACAACAAAGATAAACGAGACGAAGATAAATGATCTGAGGTCAGTTCTTATATCAAGACGCAGCCTCAAAGCACCGTCCCGTACCGTGCAAGTACGAGTACTTCTTACTTTCAAACATAACGTCATGTATTATGATCACATTATAACTTCATTATTCAATTCTTCTGGACCACAAACGGAGGCTGTTCGCTTTTACACAGATCTGCTTTGCGATCTGAGATCAGAGAATGGCGCTTTGTTTCATCGGACTTGTATCAGTGGCACGCAACAAGGTCGTGAACTAGAAATTGTCATCGTATTGGCGAATGCATGGCGGCATGCAGGCGCGAAATTTGCCGACTCAAGTGAATCGCAAATATTGTTCATTTCATAAAAATCCGAACTTCTTCTCTTTTGGATTCAACCGAAGCAAACAAGCCAAACTGCTATAGCACAAATTAAAGAAGCGGGTTTTACCCATTTCTTTGAAGTAAATCTATATTTCACAGCACACTCATTGGTATTTCACGTAATAAACGCATAATAGCCTGGGGTTTTATGTGAAAGTTTTGCGATTTATTTATACATGTGCTTGAAAATCCAGAATCGCGTGAAATTGCCAATTAAGCTCCTAAACGAATCGTTAAGAATTGTCGCCCGTAGTTCAAGCATTTCACATATTTCTTGAACCGTTATTCTAATTACCATACAAATCGCTCGTTTCACAATTCAATCGTTTCATTCAATCATCGTAGGAGGTCTATGTTATTTGTACTAAGTACTTGAGACAGGGTCAATAATTCTTAGTAAGATATCCAATAGATTTACGAGTTCATAAAGAGGTTGAAAATAACAGGCAATGCCGTGAAACTGGCATTGTAGTAAAATGAGACGGTAAGAACTTTCTGGGATCTATAGGCTTGCTAAAAATAATGGGAAACAGAACATTTTTAGAATATACTTTTATTGCGTTTTGAGCTTTTGAAGAATCATTAATTTTTGATAGTCTTATAAAGTTATCTTACTTTCAGTTTATGCTCCGAAAGTATTTTTAGTATTTATGCTTACCAGGATAATGCAAAAAAAAAATTAAACAAAAGCCGGGAATATTTGTATTTGTTGGCTTATATGATGTAATGGCGTACAATTGCCAGCTTCTCGAGACCAGCAAAAAGATCAACCAATCATCAGTACCGACAAACAATTGTAGGATGAAAATCTGAATTCGAATTTGCACTTGGTATCAAAACTAGAAATCTGTCGCTCCAACAATATGACTACAAAAAATCACCGTAAATGTTTCAATCTTGAAAGATGTAGAATCAACTATCAAAAGTCAGAAAATTGATCACAGGTAAAATATCAGAATTATAGTGAACTCAACAGGGCATAGAAATAAAGACACAGAATAAATGCGTGCTGATATGGATCTCCAACCATGAGGAACAACAAGAAAATAAAATAAACTGCCACAAAGGCAAAAGATTGGGGTGAAATGGCCTACACTGGTCACAATCCATACTACGGCTTTTTGAATGCTAACACAGACAAACAAAATTAAAATATAGATCAAGAAAGAGATCGAAAGCTACTATTTTGATCTGGGGGATTTGAAACTCTCAAAGGACTACCTCAGCCTCTATAGCAAAAAAACAAAAGAAGCAATGACTCTCTGCAAAAGGGATACTCTGGCCTGTACGTATCCTTAAGTTTTCCAGTTATCTAGTTTTCTTGCAATAAGCACCTCTGCAGGATAGGTAAAGAGTAGGATTACTGCTGCAGACACTGCGGAGAAATGGTAGAGATTATAGAACTCTTACTGTCCAGCACCAATGAAACAAAGATTAGAACTCTTTGGATTTGCTCCTTCCTCCATCATGGATATTAGAAAATGCAGTACGAGGACATTGCCAACTTCAAAAAAAACCTGGATATCCTGTTGGATGTAGCCGTCAGTATGCACAATATACCCAAGAAGTTGCAGAACTAGGAGCCATCTGGATCAATTCCATGCTATTTATTCATTTATTAAAGTATTTCAAGCATTTCTAAATACAAATAAAATCAGAATTATTTCGTCACCAGAGTGTATATAGCATATCATCATCACCATCATCTTTGATTATAACCACCATCTTTTAGATTAAGATTATCATTATATTTTGGTTTACTAGCGCGTACAATTGTTCTATGACTGACTGACTCTCTTAAAGCTTATCAAAGCAGAGAATAATTGATATGGGAAACTTGATCGTTTTGCGGAGTAAGCCTCCGAAAGCAGAATCAAATTGGAATTGTTTTTGCGGGATGATTAAAATTGAAAAATTGTTTCTTTTGACGATATACGTTGTCTATGCTGATTTATAGACAAGAAGAGAACCATGATCACAATTCAATAACCTTTACAAGTAAATTATGTCGATGGATATAAGTCGGAGATGTTAAAAATTGTCGCAACTAGCGCAAATAAAAATTAATGATTTCCAACTGCAAGTGGTCACATCAGTCAAGTATGCACTGTGAGATGGTGTCTGATGAGAATCAGTGCATACTTTCGAAACCACTTTGCCAAATAAAAATTTTCAACATAAAGAAAAATTTTTTCAATTATAATCATCCCGCAAAAACAATTCTAATTTGGTAACTTATTTTCATTGTAAATGTTCGCGATATGAATACTTAATGTAAGCATCTATTGATACGAAAATAACAAAAAAACGCTGCGCTGGTAACTATATGCTAACATCAAAGACAAAAGTATATCACCCTGCCTCACATTGAAATCAACCTACTCTGCGAATTTCGTTTTGATCCGATGACTGCATTGGAAGCTATAAGGGTCCAAAGAAATTTAGGGTTACCAGTGGCAAAAGCTTTCAAATTTTCGAAAACTTAATATTTTTTGTTTATAGTCACTACAAGATCATTACCGTTTGAAAACTTTGCAGTTAAATCGCTTAGTAAAGGTATTGCAAATGAATACAAAACCAACAATAGCTGGCAACCCTTTCATGGTTTTTCAACCAGATTCCTTCTGAATAATATCTATATTAAGTTATTTTTGCAAAAGCTATATGTTGAAAGAAAGATAGGTATATTTAAAATATCACTAAAATGGCCACCGGCGCCAAAGGGTTAAAGATTATTAGCTTTTTGTGAGATCTGGCACTATTCTGCATTAACACCAATGTACCTTGAATATTTCAGTTCGATCGGATGGTGCGTTCCTGAGATTTTTTCACTGAAATTTTTTGATGATATATATACCATACATATAGAAATATGAATTTTTGGCCAAAGTGATTTTAATACTAATGTTCTTCTTCAAAAATTAGTTATCAAAATATACTATAAGCTTTGTGCAAAGCTTAATCTAAAAAATATATTGAAAATTCTTATTTAACTGAAAGTATTTTATAAATGTATTTAATTAAGTTTAAATCTGATACACAGTGAAGTAGCAAGTCAGACCAAAAACATGTGTTGAACAAGAAAATGAGTACACAACGCAAGCCAAAAAGAAAGTTAATATTATTTACGGGAGGTTTGTAATGAATTGCAACTGAGCTACAAGTAATGTTTTTTTTTAATTAACCAAAAAGTAGAGTTTTTCCAGAATTAAGTGCTGGTGTTATAACAAGATCCGATTTTAACACAACGCTGGCTAGTTCAATGCACTGAGGAGCTATCTTGTGCATCAAAAGCCAGTATTTTTCTATTCAAGTGCTTGCTTCCTTCTCAAGGATGGCTATTTATTGTGCTTCGCTATTACTGGTAGTGGAAGTGAATGTATCTAAGCTGAATGTTTATAATGAGCTCCTTAATTTTGAAATATTTATTTTTTTCACCGGCAACACGAAGAACAGGAATGCTTAAATAAGTGCTGGTGACCGTCATTTTAAATCTCAAATAAAGTGTACATTGATATTCGAAGAATTTGATAGCTAACTGTAATAATTACATTTTTAAGCAGAAGCATAAGATGATTCCTTTTTTATTGGAACAATATGGATATCGAATAGTTTACTCTCAGCTTTATTTCTAATTAAATTTTTGGCGTCAAGATAAAGGCTGGATTGCCATCATTGTATGCTTATCTCTAGCCGAAGTAGATTTTTCGCATCAAAAATCCTCTCGGAGCCTGTTCAAACTGAGTTTTTAACTCTAACTAAGCCATTTTTATCTCAATATTCCTAAATTTAAAATAACTGGAGTCCGTTGATCGATGATCAAAACAAATCACAATTAAGGTACTCACAGAAATTTACTGGACTCTTGTATGACGAAAATAAAGTTCTTCACTCGATTTTCAGGTCAATTAGATTAACATACTATCACAAAGCTTTGTGAAATGAAGTAGTTCAATTCAAGTTCTGGAAATGCGCTAGGTATATATATGTAACATAAATTATGACGTTGTTGATTTTGCCTTGAAAATATTTCTTCTCAAACGAAAGACTTAGGCCAGTAACTTAATGTTTCACATAATTCAAATCTGATGTTTTGGAAAATTGACGATATAAAGGGAATCATGCTTGCGACATAGCTAAGGTCAATTTCATTTTATCTACAGGCTAATTGAATGTACACCATGATCGTAAATAATTGAGATTTTCAATTTTTGCCATTTTCAAAGCAATAACAAAATTGGTTCCATTATAATAAAGAGTTTATTATTATTTGCGTGATTAATTTTTTTCAAAGAACTCCTTCTTGATAGATCTTTATTTTATGTATTTAAGGCTCTTAGCTATAAAACGTAGTAAGAAGCGGCAATGTAGAACTCTGTCATACTCTTAGAATTCCGGTCATTGAAGCATAGTTTATACCACTTTAGGAATATTTTTGTATAACTTAACTTAAAAAACGAAATTTAAACTTCCGGTAGTCCCAGTCTTCAATAACGTTTAATATATGGTATAAACTGTTCAACCATTTTAAATCACCGTCAATAAGTTTACCAGATAAACAGAAGTCAGTATGTAAAAAGCTATGTTTCACTCAGAAATACGGGCTGTTTTCTTTTTCACCTATAATTACGCCCAGCATAATATATATAAAACGAGGTAGATCCTTATTAATAAACATCATCATACCATAATCCAAAGGTGAAAAGGCTCACCAATCCATAATTTAATATACTCTTATCATAAGCAAGTTCTAGTTCTCTCCTTATTATTTAGCTTTAAAAGTTTGAATTGATTTTAAGGAAAATAAACTTTCACATAAAAAAGTAGAAAATAGTTATCGGTAGTCTACTTTATTGATATCTACAAACGTACAATAAATTTATAAAATTATATTTGGCCTACTAAATTGAATTCTATAAATTTTAAAGTGAATAATGCTAGTGATATTTGCGTAGGCAAATAATTAGATACCCATTGGCTATATTAATTTAAAAATAAAATAGTTTGATTTCAAGCTGTTGAGAAATTTCGCACAAAAATAAATAAAATAGACGCATTTCTTGATTAATATCCAAAACAACTAATCAATGTCAGATAAAATGAATTGAGTTTTTGTAAAGCTGTCCTACATAAAAAAAGTACATTGCTGGTTTGAATATTAAGATTCAGGACCACTAATTTCACTTTTTATGAAAAAAAAAATTTTTCTACTTTGACAAATCTTGCACCATTTAAACATTCATGGAATTGATGGTGATCATAGTGAGTAGAAAAGTCACTGAATCAAACAATTGGAAATCGAATCCAACTTTTAATATATTTGCTGCGTTGAAATATAATACCTACTTGTTTATCCTGGAAAAATATGCAGAAATAGATCTGCTTCCCCGAGTTTTAAAGACACGAGCCGCCACTACTATCAAAGCAAGATTTCGTACTTTAGTGTTATCCTGCGTGCGTGTGAGAGAAAAATTGTATCCAGATTTATGTCAATCATTGATTTCTGAATTGGGTTTCCGAAAATTAAAAGAATTTTTCACGAATTCCAGTGATGTCACAAACTGCTATTTTCAAATAGAAATAGTAACAGCTATAAAAATAGCAGCCTGTATTTTGAAAGAAAACATTGTTATTGGACTGCAATATGTTTAATTTGCATATGCCAGAGATAGGTTAGGTTCACGCTCGCTATAATCCTGCCACTAGTTCAACGGTATCGCTGCTTCCTGTGAGCTTCGATCACATTTTAAAAAAGATGCAGAGGTCTTCAACCCTCTGTCTGATATGTATGATTTAATACGTGGCACCGTATCACTTAAATAGCTGGGTAATGTATTTTGCAAAACACTTGTGTGCTGAAAACGGCCCACAAGCTGGAAAATATTGTTAGAAACGAATGATCAAACTAACAACTTTGATTTCATAAAAATCAATCAATAGTAGGTACTCTGTCTTGTACATCTTTATGCACCTTGCTATTTCTATTCGAAGCTATTATGTTACCTAAATAGCATTTGAACAAAATAGCAGGCTAGCAGATTTATAAATAGCCGGCTGCTATTGCTATTTTTAAATCACTGTGAAAAAATAGCAGTCTCCTATTAAGCAATCTATCACTGACAAATTCTAACGAAATTCTTCATTTACGGTTTGCTGAGAAGCCTCATATTGAATGTTAATGCAAACATATGCAGATGTCACTCAATTTTGCATACTTATAATCGTAATAAAAAAGAGAAAAAATAAAGCATACAACTCAATTAATGGAAAATATAGGCTGGTGGCATATAGGATCCGTGGTTTTATTTTTTTTTTCCGTGGTTTAGTTTTAGTTCACTTTAAGTAAGAATTTTAGTCAAATCCGACCGGATGTGAATGAAATCTTTACCATTTCACTCACACTTTTACAAATTGATTCTACAACGATATCAACAACTTTTCTATCTTGCTTTCATGATGCTAGAAGCCGATAGATTCCTGACAATAAAACAGTAATTAAAAGTTTATTTCGATATGATAGCGTGTTTTGAGGTCAACGAACATAAAATGCGGGTGATGATTGGCAAAACCGCTTTATTATCGAAATTTTATGACACAATTTAAATTTCTGACGAACCGCAAATAAATAGTTTCAAGCTGATTAAGATTTGCCGAATTCATAAGTGTTTAGACCGATGTTAATAAATCAGCACTCCCATAAATCATCAAACATTTTAATATCCTATGCTCAATGAATTTCAATCAGTTCACGTTAAATAAAATCAAATAAATAGCCGATATTAGCATAACACGCATATGATTACGAAAAAAATAACATAATTGCATCGTATTTTTATGATATCGTATATATTGAAAACATTTTATGCATGTGTTATTAAAATATATCCATCTTAAAATATAATTATCAACTTTCATTGCTACAATGAACTAATAAAAGAACCGTACAACACAAAGCAAAATATTTGCTTTCGTTTTCGAAAAAATTGCTTGTGAGAACATTAATGTAGTGTACTGCCGTAAATTTAGAACGAATTGGCATGTTTGTAGACTAATTGATGGAAATTAATAATTCATGTGGATGATATATCCTATGAGTAAATTTTATTGATAATTTATAAGATCGTTTCTCCGTCGATTTTTCTTTCGATCCTTGTCCATAGAAATTGAGTGAACTCATTTTGTTGAAAGTTTGAGTGGATGGTTTAAAAGATCTGTTGTAATTTCGAATCATATATTCTATATTAATCAAAAATTCTTTCCGGATAAGAAAGATTTTTTTTATTTAGGGATTCATTGAAAATCTTGTTTTTAAAATTATGCAAAAAAAACTACTATAAGCCTTGTACGTTGAATGTAGTTTCTTCTAGTTATTTTATAAAGAATCTGTACAGAACTTTTTTTAGATATTTCAGTTTTTCTTTCACTTACATTGTTTGAATTATTATGAAATTAAATGAGAACTATGTTTAAGAGTTTTTACAGCTACATTTGATTTAATTTTCAGCGAGTCAGTGCAACTACAATTAAAAGATAACTTTCGAAAATATAAATCAGAAGCAACTTGTATGCATATTTTCAAATGCAACACTTTAGCAATTAAAGCAAACTGGTCTGAAAGTTAAAAATAGCCTCTTCAGAACTATTCAGATCAAAAATAATCACAGAAAACCTTCGCACGTTGCCTTCGCGCAAAGATTCAAATGATATTCATTATGATCAGTGATAATGTGCAAACTACATATTTACTGCGAAAAGTCATTAAGAATGGATTAGCTCGTTGACGGAATTTACTTTTTCAATGACATTAATGTAATATGCATCACCATCACGACGAGCCTCGGGATACATACTTACCGTCACAGAATGCAGACAGAATGTTTGACTTAGGTATTGAGAGGAAGGCAAAGCACAGTGTAACACATGCATACATAATAGTAGTAATATATGATCACATGCAAGGAGCAGTCAGTTGTGAATGATTTGTGGTACATGAAGTTTTTTTTTTGCATATTATTGATAATTTTAAAATAGTATTATTTTCTTACCACCTGTTTAAGAGTTTAATGTCAATACGATTTTTTTAACTGAAAGCATTCATGCAATACAGCATGAATACGTAAAATAAGAAGATGTGAAATCGACCAGTGGCTGCAAACCTCCGGGATCCAGGTGGAGCTTTATTAACTTCATCTTATGATATTTTTATTACAACTACGACTTGACTTCAGCTATGGATTGTATTTTCTCCGAAAGCAAACAAAAACCGGCACCAAACGCATACAAAAATTGCTATAAATGTTTGAAAATTTTTTGAAAGTAGCTTCTTGATAAGTTAATTACTTAATAAAAACATCAGTGACATAAATTCCAAATATCAACACTGCTTGTTGTACATAAGTTTCAATGAAAGCATACCTCGAAAAAAAAATGATTTAGATTTTATGCTGTCAAATTTTCGTTTTTCGAAACTGGATCGTTTTGCGGAATAAGTATCAATTATTCTCTGCTTTGATAAGCTTTAAAGCCGATATACGTTGTCTATGCTGATTTATAAACAAGAAAGGAACCGTGATCACATAAGAATAATCTTAATGAGTAAGTGATATCGTTAGATATATTTATTTATTTATTTCACCAAACAAAGTATACAATTACTTATAAATAAAACAAACATAAAAATATAAATTGAAATTATAATTTAAAATAACAAATCTAAACAAATAAATAACAGGTAAAAAATACACTGAATGCAATGCAAATAAATAAATTAACATTCTATTAATAAATATGACAGCAATATTACATGTAGGGCACAAAATTATTAAAAACGAATAGGAAATTAAATTAAATATTTTGTTAGTCATGAAAAGGGTACTAGGCCGGTAGACTAGAGAGGGTAGGATGAGAGAGCCTTGGTAACTCTGTTTTTAAAGGACGCCTTCGAAATTGTGGGGGAATAGTGTTGGCTCATGCTGTTGAATATCTTGCAGCATCTATTTATTGGCTCATTATCAGCATATGCGGTGCTATGCCTATATTCAACTAGTATTTGTGGGGATCTAGTGACTCTCACGGGGTGGTTAAGTACAAATCTTTCCTGTATGTAGTCGACATTAACAGCGTCTCTAATGATATCGAAACTGAAGCAGGCAGATAACATTAATCTTCTGGATGCAAGTGGTGACAAATTTAAAAGTCTAAGGCGAGATTCATATGGCGGTAAATTGCTAAAATTACAAGGATGGTAAAGACCTCTAAGAGCGAATAGCAAGAGTTGCTTTTGAACAGATTCGAATCTGTGGCTGTGAATTTCGAAAACCGGGATCCAGATAATGCAAGCATACTCAAGAAGAGGGCGAACGAGCGCGGTGTATAGCGATTTTGTAACCCAAGGATTCTGAAACTCCCTGGCTTGCCGCTTAATGAAGCCTAGTCGTTTACTTGTTTGAGAGATTATTTTGTCGTAATGAAAATTAGAGCGGAGCTTTTCATCCAGCACCACACCGAGGTCTAATATATTGTTAACCCTTCTAAGTGTCGTATTACTTAAAAGATAAGTATGATATACGAGCGTACTTTTTCGAGAGAAGCTAATCACATGACATTTTGCGATATTGAGGGGTAGGTTGTTCATGCTGCACCAATGATCCAGGGAATTTAGTTTTAGTTGAAAAAAGTTGGCATCTGATGGCGACTTTATAGTATGAAAAATTTTCAGATCGTCCGCATAGAGTAGATGAGGTACATCAGATAAAACCTCCGACAGGTCTGATATAAAAATGTTAAATAGCAAAGGGCCAAGATGGCTACCTTGAGGTACTCCAGAGTTGACATGAATTTTTTTAGAGTTAATCCCTTGGAATTTCACATATTGTGAGCTGAAACTAAGCCATTTTAGTAAAGATCCTGCAATTTCGAACTGCTGCAGCTTGGAAATCAAAATGGAGTGGCTAACACGATCAAACGCTTTGCTGAAGTCAGTGTAGACTGCGTCAATTTGACCACCTTTCTCCATTTCGCAAAGAACATGGGACACCAGCACCATTAGGTTAGTAGTGGTAGAACGACCTTTCCTAAAACCATGCTGCTGTTTGTTAAGTCTAGCATTGACCAGAGGGGATAGCTTATCACATATGATTTTTTCAAACAGTTTAGGAATAGTTGATAAAATGGCGATACCTCTATAATTTTGAATTGATCTTCTATCACCGTTTTTGAATATTGGTGTAACGTAGAAGGTTTTCCAATACGATGGGAAGAGCCCAGAAGAAATAAATGTATTGAATATGATGTGAAGGGGAGAGATTAACTGTGCAACACATTTAATAAAAAAAGTCGGAGGAAGAAGATCGGGTCCAGGGCCTTTATTACTTCAAGCTCCAAGATAGCTTTAAAAATATCATATCTGGAAATAGTTACAGCCTCAGCAAAAATTATTCTAGATACTCTAGGGAGGTGACAGGGTGATGGAGTACTGACAGGGCTAAGAACCTCTTGAAAGTTATCTGCGAAAAATTTACAAATTTCTTGAGGAGAAGAAGACATTGAGGTTCTATTGCACATAGAAGAGGGATAACCGGTTGTTTTCCGCTTCATATTCACAAAGTCAAAAAACTTTTTGGGGCTGTGAATTATATTCTCGTCGGTAGTTGTAATGAATTTGTCATATGCTTCATGAGACTTTTCCTGGAATTCTTTGACCACTGCATTGTATTCTTCTTTGATACGATGGCTAGAGTCGACATTATTTTTTATTGATTTGTGAAGCTTATTTCTGTGATTTCTCAGACGTCTAAGAGTTTTGTCAAGCCAAGGTTCAGAAAGCTTATATTTTCTCATAATTTTAGGGACATATCTTTCGACCACGTCAAACAGTATTTTGTAGAAAGAATTTAAATTTTTGTCAAGAGATTGAGATGTAAGCGTATCAGTCCAATCGACATTGTCAAGAGAGTGGTGAATGCTATCGTAATCGGCATTGCGGAAATCGTATACAATAGTATTATTGTAAGTTTGAAAGATAAGTGGAGGATGTTAAAATTTATTGCAACTAAAGTAAGTCATAATTAATGATCTCCCACTGCAAGTGGCCACATCAGTCATGTATGCACTATGAGGTGATGTCTGATGAGAACCAATGCATACTTTCGAAACCACTTAGTTAACAAAAAATGTTCAATTTTGATCATCCAACAGATTCTGTTTTTGGAGGCTTATTCCGCAAAACGATCGAGTTTCTCGTATCAATTATTCTCTGGTTTGATAAGCATTAGAGCCGATATACGTTGTCTATGCTAATTTATAGACAAGATCCTATCCGTGATCACAAATTAATAACCTGTATATACAACACAGTTTATTTATATATAATAATCCTTTAACAATTCAATATTTAGTTAGCTACTCGCCCGTCTGCGACGACGCCTGATGATCAAAAGACCTGTCCTTCATCCTTTCCAAGCTTATCTCATTCGAGTCTCGCTATACTGCTATCGATATTCGCTACACTGCTAAATATCACGGTGTTTGCACAGGCAAATAAATAATATTGACGTTCAAAAAAGGTAGTGTCTCGAAGGTCGCAACGCTCATATACAGAAAATAACGAGTAAAAACTACCACAATCGACAAAAAATATAAAATTAACTTACAGAATATTACATCTTTTAACTTTCTATACGCTATGAAAACTTTTTCTAATTTTTTATCTACCAAAACATTCAACATAACTGTTATGGCGGCGGCAGAAAATGCTTAAGAATTTAAAACAGTATTTTTATGAATACATTTATTAATATTAACGTCTGTTTAATTCGTTGTTTTACATTTGTATTTTTTCACGTCGCGTTTCTTTTCTTTTTTTTTGTCAATCCGAAAATCAAGGCCTACTTCGTCCTTCGGCGAGACTCGATATATTTGCCAGGAAAACGGGACTTGTCAGTCCCACAGTAATAACATTAACAATAACCTTGAAAAAATCAAATCCACCAATTGACAATTAAATGACCACCTCACAGCAAAACTACTCGGGAAAGAGAGCTCTAGTAATTGGTAGCAGCCAGAAGTACTTGCAAGTACTAAATAGTAATAATGGAACACGGGCTATGTTTAAAAATCGCTATTAAGCTCTTTTTAACTTGCGAAAGTAGGTAGTATAAAAAGAGCTTAAGACCGAAGAGCAATATTCTCGGTTATAGAATAGAGAAAATT
Source organism: Nemotelus pantherinus (assembly GCA_963978885.1). Classification (NCBI taxonomy): domain Eukaryota; kingdom Metazoa; phylum Arthropoda; class Insecta; order Diptera; family Stratiomyidae; genus Nemotelus; species Nemotelus pantherinus. The sequence continues at coordinate 117,407,792 of OZ022265.1, read as the reverse complement.
ATTTTTTGTTGCGTTTCGCCAAATATGTAAGATTCCTTAGGAAAAAAACTCAAACTCGCATTTATACTCGAATTTATTTAATAAATAATGTGTACAAATGTGGAGTAATTAGTTTCACAGCTCGCTTTGCTACAGGTTTTACTCATACTCTTTTCAACACGCCCCAGCTACTGAAGGAATCAATTGACGATGAATTGACTTCCGCATCACCGTTGGTCATATAAACTTGGATGTAACTAATGTGACCAGGCCAATATAATTCTCCTTTTATAGGCTTATGACAAAAAATTTTACCAGCATACGTCTTGATTGCATAGTTCTCTTCATTATATAGTATCCACTATTATGGCGAACCAACAAACAACATTGCGGACGATCTGTTGATATTTTCTCAGCATATTTTCTTCAGCCATCCTCCAGCGTTATATGAAGCCCCAATTGGCTCGCGTTGATGGATTGGGCTGTTCTGTCTCTCCGTAACAATGCCCTGTGCCTTTAGGTATCTTCAAAGGCTACCCGGAGGCTTGAGTCACTTCCTCGTCGTCGTTCCCACGGTCAAGAGGTACGCGCGATGGACTGGATGGTCTAGCACTATGTTCTTGGGTATTTGTCCCAGATGTGGGAGCCCTTTTTTTAGTTCCTTGTCGTTACGTTCGTTTGTGTGTCCTTCCGTACTCAATGTGCGGAAAAAAATGTTAGCGTCACATTCAAATTACGCCCTCAAAGCCTCTATCTCCGTACAGGTGTGTAGTCGCCTAATTGGCCCACAAGGCTTCATCGGGTCTGGTAATTAGAGCTAGATCAGCATTAATCGAAAATAATATCGTCGGTATGAAATTAGTCTGGATCCATTCCCGCTGGGACGTCACTCCAATAGTAAAAGAAAGTAAAGTAATCCCACGACAACTCTCGCACGGGTCTAGGGGCTGACGCATTACAAATTTATAATCAATGTGAATACGAGTGTGAAGTGATTAGTTCCACGACTCACTTTACCCCTGATTAATCCAGGTAACTATTTATTAGAGCTAGGTGAACTAAAAGCTTGGTGTGCGGACCCTCACCCGAACCTGAATTCGAACCTAGGCCCCACACACAAGACCCAGTGCTCTACTCACAAGTCCACTCAAGCTTCAATTCCAAAAGTACCGCCCACATAGACAACTACCTTCAGCTCAATGCAACAGCTTGATGGCTTGACTAGGGAATCATATCCTGGGATACCAAATCCCGGGATCCCGGCCGATTTCTGGTCCGGGGGATTGATATTTTCTAATCCCGGGATTTATTTATTTATTTTTTTTATTTATTTTATTAGCCAAACAAGGCATAAATACATATAAATACATACAAATAAATTATTTAAAAAAAGCAAGTGTACGGTACAAATAAATAACACATAAATAAATAACTAATTGAATAAACAAATAAGTTTGAAATTGAAAATAAATAAAATAACAATGAAATAAAAGAAAAACAATTAAAAACGATAATTAAATAAGAGCTTAAAAATTATGGTGTACAAATGGCTTGGATAAGGGAAGACTTGAAGGATAGTTTGGAAATCGTTGGGGAATAAAGGTTGCTAAAGCCATTGAAGACCCTGCAGCATCTATTCACTGGCTCATTAGCTGCATATATGGTAGAATGTGAATATTCCTTTAGCAAACGATTGGACCTGGTGTTCCTTAAGGGGATATTTATCACAAATTTACTATTAAGGAACTCAACTCTAATAACGCCTCTAATTACGTCAAATGTGAAGCAGGCCGATATCATCATTCTTCTGGATGCAAGTGAAGTTAAGTTTAAATGACCCAATCTAAACTCATATGGGGGCAAATTTTCGAAATCGTAAGGGTTGTACAGATCTCTTAGGGCGAAAAGTAAAAATTGTTTTTGAATGGACTCGAGTCTGTTATTGTGAATTTCGAAGGCTGGGCTCCAAATAATACAGGCGTATTCAAGAAGAGGGCGTACAAGTGCAGTGTATAATGATCTTGTGGCCCACAAGTTTTTGAACTCCTTGGCACGTCGTTTAATAAAGCCGAGCTGCTTATTCGCACGGGAAAGAATTTTGTCGTAGTGCAAGGTGAAACGAAGTTTCACATCCATCACAACACCGAGATCAACAACGCTATCAACGCGAGTTAATAAGTTGTTGCCGAGAAAGTAAGTGTTCTGCGTAACCGTGCATTTACGGCTAAAACTTATAATTTGGCACTTATCAATATTCAGCGAGAGCTTGTTTATATTGCACCATTGGACAAGAGAATCAAGCTTGGATTGAAGGAAAAGTGCATCAGATTTAGATTCAATGGTGTGGTACAGTTTGAGGTCGTCTGCATAAAGTAGGTGAGGTATGTTTGACAGGACGTCAGATAGATCCGAGATGAATATGTTAAAGAGAAGTGGGCCGAGATGACTACCTTGTGGAACACCAGAGGTAGCAAATATATTTTTTGATAAAATTCCTTGAAATTTAACGAGTTGGATTCGGTTGTGGAGGTAGGAACTGAGCCAGCTTAGTAAAGATCCGGCAAGCCCGAATTTGTGCAGCTTAAGGATCAATATAGAATGGTCAACTCTGTCGAAAGCTTTGCTAAAGTCAGTGTAGACTGCGTCAATTTGATAGCCTTTTTCCATTTTACACAAAACGTCCGAAACTAGGATTGTCAAGTTTGTGATAGTTGAGCGACCTTTTCTAAAGCCATGCTGTTGCTCATTCAGACGGGAGTCAACTAGTGGGGAAAGTTTATTGTATACAACCTTTTCAAAAAGTTTTGGAATAGAAGATAAAATGGCAATGCCCCTGTAATTTTCGACGCAGCGTCTATCGCCATTTTTGAAAATTGGTGTCACATATGAAAGTTTCCAACAGGATGGGAAAACACCGGATGAAAGTGACCTGTCAAAGAAAATATGCAGGGGTGTTATTAGCTGCTCTACGCACCTACGCAGGAAGGACGGTGGAAGGAGATCAGGACCAGGGCCTTTGTTGCAATCGAGCTCCAAGATAGCTTTACGTATTTCATCGCGTGAAATTTTAATTTGGCTGAGAAAAGTGGTTGGTGCTGAATTAGAAGGAAAAACATTTGAGTTAGATGGGTCTGATACAGTGAAAATTCTCTGGAAATTATCTGCGAATAAATCGCAGATATCTTTAGGAGAAGCAGAGGTGATATTATTATAGGACATTGACAATGGATAACCGGTGACTTTCCGCTTCATATTTACAAAATCAAAGAATTTTTTTGGGTCGTGGATTATACTTTCACCGGTTTTCTTAATATAATTGGCATAAGCATCGCGAGACTTTGTCGAGAATTCCTTAACTATTTCATTATAAGCTTCCTGAATAGTAGAATTAACATCAATATTTTCCTTTAATCGTTTATATAGTTTGTTTCGATGATTTCGCAAATGCCTAAGTTCCCTATCAAGCCATGGTTCAGACAATTTTTTCTTTTTTTTAATCTTAGGTACATATCTTATATCGGGACCAGAAATTGATTCAAAAAGTGCAAATAGAATCCATATTTATGAGAAAGCATCAAAATGCATAAAGAATAGAGCAAAACAAACCGATGCAACGTTAACAAGAGAATACGCAGGGGTTTGTAAATAAATAAGTATGGACTGTTTCGCATTTAGTGTATTCGTTACTTTGAATGATTTGAGGAAATTAATACTAGCGAATGCATACACAGATTTACCAAAATCCTCAACAACAATCAAAAATAAGGTTGTAGGCTATGCAAGCAGGATAAAGAAAATAATAAAAAATGAGATAAGACAGGCTAGAATCTCAGGTGAACGGTTCAGTTTGACGTTTGATGAGTGGACTTCGACTGCAAATAGGCGCTATATAAATATTAACATCCACTTAGTAAATTCTTACTGGAAACAAACTGCCTAGATATATTGAAAGAGCGTCTTGCTGAGGTTGATGTTTCTCTAGGAAAAGACATTGTTACCATTATAACTGATGGGTCAAATGAAATGCGAAAAGTAGGCAGACTAGTTGATACAGAGCAACATATTTGTGTGGCGCATAGCATCCACTTGGCAGTTTGCGATGTTCTTTATAATAGGAGGTCCATTCCAGATTAAAGAGTTGATGAAACAGCTGATAGTCTGGAGGACGACCATGAAGATTTGGACGGTCCTGAATCAGCTATCTACGATTAACCCGGTCGCCTGCAAGACACGCTAGATCTGACAAAGGATTATGACATCAGCGCATGCATAAAGAAAGTTCGCAAGGTAGTTTTATATTGAAAAAAATCTCCAACGAAAAATAATAGCGATCTTCAAAACTATGTCAAATCCGAGCAAGGCATTTAACTGTCTCTTTTACTGGATTGCAAAACAAGATGAAATAGTCAATTGACAATACTCGAACGGTTTTCCATTTTGAAAAATTGTATCCAGAAAGCATTAATAGACCTGCAATATCCAGAGCGATTAGAAGCAACTGAGTTTGATTCTATTTAGAAAATTATTGAAGTTTTACTCCCTGCAAAATTTACTGTGGAGGCCTTAAGTCGCAAAGATGCAAATTAATGCACTGCTAATACTTCATCAAGATTTTTATTTAAGCTGTTAGGAGAAAAACGGTCCATTCTTGCGAATGTTTTGAAAATTGCAATATTGGACCGAATAAAAGAGCGTCAGTGTACCGAGCTATCTGGTATGCTAAGCTATCTCCAGAAACCACATTGTGCAAGCGAAAATTTACCAAGTGAAATAGAAACCAAGCAACGCAAATATTAAAAAAAAAATACTTCAATGATCTAGATGCTGAGCCTTTTGCTTGGTAGCCAAAGAAATGAGGAGAACCCAGTAGATACCCATATTGAATCGGGCTAGGGTGGTCGTCAATTCACGCTACAAGGAGAGCTGCAAAAGTATGAAAAACTTTAGTCATGAAATGCCGCAAGAAACTTATCTAATTAAAACCATTACAAAAGAAATGAATCTTTTCGAAAGTGGTGGCACTCGCATAATTTGGAGCAGGCGTATCAATATTTATCGACCATCCCACCAACAAGTATCGAGTCAGAACGAGAAGCCGGCTTTCAAACGATACTTTGGATGCTTTGCTATTGCTTCAATGTTACTTCCGAAAAAACCAATGAACTTTGACAGAATTTTTTATATCTTTCTATATTATGTATCTCAATTTTAAGAGTTGCGATTTGTTGTTCTAATTTGTAATAGTTGTAATTTTAAATATTTGTCTTCATACTGTCAACGTCTTGGGTAATTAAAATTATTGTTTTTATTTGCATCAATTATATAAATTAGTAATTATGCAGTAACATATTTTTTATACAGTTTAGAGCTTACTTATTGTCGTAGTTTTGAAATGATGGCACATAATATAATCTGTTTATTAAAAACTTGCTTTATTTTGTTGTGTTATTTTTTGAATCTCGAATCCCGGGATCCCGGGATAATAGAAAATCACAGTCGTTAAAGCCGTTGAACATACCAAGTCATATCCCAAGCCTTTAGATACTTTCGCGTTACCAAGATTTTACCACGTTTAGGTGATCTAAGCTTCACTATTCAACAGTTGATGCGATCTCGGCAGTGGCTCTGAGGGAGGATAGCAAGAGTGAAGGACGCATGTCACATCACCAGAATAGTGGTCTTGCTGTTGACGCTGGAAGACCGAAATGAGTATTCTTGACTACTTGTTGGTCATGATGCGGGACTATCTCAGGGATCGTCGATGGCTATATATCACACCAATGCCTTCAGACGGAGGAGGCCTATTACCTCAGCAGCGCAGGGATCAATCTTTGAACCTGACCTCTGGAACATTGTTAACGATGGATTAGTATACCAGGAAATGCCCGTGGACGTGTATTCGGTGGGTTACGGTGGCTACTGTCGAAGCTAGAAATCATTATGGTGACGAAGTGAATGAAAATGACTGTCATCTTGATGACTTTGAGCTCGGCAGATGTCCCGATCAATAGGTTGGTAAGGTACCTAAGCGTGACGCTGTTAGTAACCTATTGAAACCATTTATGAACAGAATGGTTTCTGCCGGTATTACATCGATGAGCACGACGATGCTAACCATATATTCTTTCTGTACACTCGGTTCTCAAATTTGAGAACCCCCTTGAATCCACGATCGGCCCAATATCACGCGAACTCGATCAATAAGGACGTAACAATTTTATATTTATAATCTCTCATCATCATTTGATTGACCTGAAATTTTCAGGATACATTGATGTATGTGTGGAACAGGTCCAAGTTTCACTTAATGTTAGTCATCTTTAATACTACGGCGGCAGTGGTTATTTTAATGATATTTTAAATACACTTATAATTTTATCAACAAATGAATTTTGATAAAACCAAGTATGAATTTTGAAACTGTTTCAGAAATGCATAAGATAATTTTTTGGAAATTTTTAATCCTATGTGTATGCTAGGAACCTAATAGGAGTGAGGGAAAATTGGCTCCAAAGAATCCATTGCTGCAAACGTGCTTACGGTACTTAAATGAAAAAAACGAATTTCATACTTAAATGAAACATGTGCACTACATTTAAACCAAATTTCAGCCCAATATTTGTATTCTTCTATATTTTATTGAAATACAAAATTGTTATATCTTTATTGAAAAACCCTGGTTGTAGCCTTACTGACTGCTGTTGTTAAAGGAAATAAGGAAACCTAAGAATCTTATAATTGAATGCAACTATTATAATATTTTTCTAAATTTTGAATGTGTCTCAAGATTATATTTATCTATCACCCCCGACCCGATGAATGGAAATAAGTCTCATCACATCATATACCTTGACGGGTCTCCCAACACAAAGTTGTACGAACTCCATAATCCGCATCCTTGACTCCAAGTGAAATGTATTTGGTAAAATTTGGTGGACATTTTGATAGTCGTAATGAAGTCTCATGGTTTTTTACGGAACCTCTGTAATACTGCCGTATCGAAACTCTCGCTACTCCGACATTATATGGCCCTGTATTGGCCAACCGTGTTTTTTTCTGTTTAAATCCGAAAATGATTGCCTGAAAATTGAGACCCAAAGATGAATTGTTTTTCCATCCAGTACGATATCATAACAAAAAAACAAGTATTTTCACGATTTTTTAAAATCACTAATTTTCGAAAATGATACTGTTTTTAAAATTTTCCTTAATTAAATTTTAAACATAAACCTAACGCAGTTGAATTTCGTCTTGTATTTAGATTTCTTTGCCAACCATATTTTTTGTTTGTTTCTGCTAAAAGCTTAAAATACCAAGTAGGTAGTCATTTTGCTTTGGTATCACGTTATTGATATTCTTATCTTATGATATGAATTCCATTCTATCATAATACTTGTGTGAATTTTTTTTTGCCATACTGAAAACCGTTTTTTTACCAATTTTATAGAAATGTTTTCAAAACTGTAAAGCCCAGCTATAATTTCATTTTGGTTTTCAGATAAAAATTTCATCGCATTTCAAAGCTTAAGTTTCTGAACGATCCAAAACAACTTCACTGCCAGTAAATTCTCTCTTTTATTTCCGAATGAGAAAAATAAACAATAAGATTGAAGTTATCCCGACTCGATAACGCAATTTGATAGTTCGAACTTATCACATTAATAAAATAATCTTGCATTAGTCAGTTCAACCATGTTTTTATTAGACCTTACTGAGCCAATTATTTGATTTTGCAAATTATGCGAGTTTTGTCCTCTAGTTAATCTAAAATCGATTTTCATAGCATTTACATAACTTATCAGTAATAAATATCAAATCAAAGCTCATCACAAATTCGTTCCGAGTAGCATTCCATTAGCATCGGCTAGAATTTTTCGGAAGATTACAAAAGAATAAAATGTGAAGGTGGAATTCGTTATGCCGGACCTAACCTAGATTCTATATTTCCATTTCTTATTATAGATTCCAGCTCAATAGATTTAAAACACCCATGATTGAAATGAAATTTGATATGAGTATCTTTATCAGCAAAAGCAGTTTTTTTTTAAAAAAACGAAGATAACGGCAAAAACTATATTTATCACCATTCTCCTTGTGTAGAATAGCTGAGTCTAGACGAATGAGTTATTTTTCTTTACTATTTTGAATGATTATGATGATGACATCGCAACTTACATTTGTCTAAATAAATCTAGATGTCAGAATATTTAGATGTGGTTAGTATATTGCATTCAAAATTGGCATAATCACGATTTCAAACAGTACGTGCTATTATATGAATTTATTAGAAGAAATGACTTTGTGAACTAGAATTATCAAAGAGACTACTCCGTATTATATTAAGCTTCTGGGGTCTATTTATTGTCTAATCAATATTATCCTGGCAACAAGTTGCCATAACCATAACTCAACAAACAATTCCATTCGATACACTCAGCTTACGTCCAAGCAACCACGAAATTTCAAGACATTTCGAGCACAAACGTTATTTACATCAACAACACACTGTACACGACAGCGAGTGCTATTATATTTTTTATTTTGTAGAGTAATTGTCAAAGACATCATTGAAAAGGAAAATGACCACTGAACGAAGATATTGCGGTCAAATGCAAAGCTGTTCGGATGGTGTAACCGATTTCGAAAAATTAACAGTAAAGTTTCAAATATCGGATAGTGAAACTGTGGCCCAAGTCTATCCCAATTGCATGACTATTGCTGAGGTCAAATCAGATTTGGGCAGAAAATTCGAAGTTAGCCCGAAATACTTGATTATCTGTCAGGACAACAATGAAGTTAAAGATAGCGTACCGTTGGAAGAACTGACACGAAATGAATTCGGTATTGCTGAAGTTAGTTTGAAAATTGATGAGAATGAAGCAGATAAGATGGGTTTAAGCTTGGAAGCTGAAGTTTATTACAAGTAATGGTTGAGTGAATTTAATTTTTAAGTTTTATTATATTATCTGATTTTAGTAAGCATAAACTTCCTGACTTCATTACTGTAATAATTCCGAATGAAAATAATCCAGCTTGCTCCTGTAATAAGGTTATTGTAGAAATTCAAAACGATGCTATTAAGAAACCTTATCTGGGTGGACATCGGGATGTACGAACAGGTAAGTGAAATACTTCTACTACAAAATAAGAAAATGATTTAGGGTTCTATCTTAAGCAACAATATGGTTAGTGTACTGCATTTCTCGAGTATTAGGAGTTTACAAAAAATTTAACCTCTTAAGGGAAGGTTCTCTCAGATACGGTCGAAAATAAGACAAAGTTTAAGCATTTTACGAGGAATAATGAAAAAACATACAAAGTTCTGGTTTTGATTATTTGATTTGTTGATCATTCAACAATCGTTCAAATTTATATTACGATGAAATTCAATGTGGTGGCTCCAAAATGGCGACTCTCGTCTGCCTCTGCACGCGAGATATCCTCCGGTAACTTCAAATCTGCAGCCTCTCGTAGTAAACGGATATCAGTCATAGTTTAAAGTCATTAAAATTTATGGAAATTTCCATGTCTTATACCTAATGAGAATGAATTGGGACAAAAACTAAATTAAATTATGGGCATTTAAAAATGTGCAACTTTTAATCCGGTTTTTTTTTCACTTTGACCTCGCTTAATAATTATAAATTCAAATTGTTCATGCTCATTTTAGATATGAGACATATAAAACAGTATATTCTTTTGGGCAGACTTGGAATGAAGTGAATCAGATCAATAGATCGACACCTGTGCTTGAAGTTATGATGAAAAATATCGTTTCGAGAAAAACGCTTTTAAAATTTTGTAGCCTTGGGATAACTTTCTTGTTTGTTCAGTTATCACGACCAATACCAATGATTATAAGGTTTTGGGGTCGCTAATTCCGAATTTTGGGGTCGCTAATTCCGAAAAAAAATTAACAAAATACATGATGGCGGATCCAATATGGCGGATCAAAAAAATTTCCATCCGCCAATTTGGACCAAAATATCTATATGAAGATTTTCGTGGTCCTCGATCGTCAATTTGCTCCATTATACTTACATTAGGATCTAAGTCGGCTATTCCTGTGCCGTATAGGAATTCTTCCTCGATTTCAAACCGCTCCTGGTTGGCCTGCTCCGGCAGACGTTGTGCGAGGCGGGAGTTTCGAGCAGCGGGCGATATTCGTCGTTAAGGATATGCAATTTTCTGACGCATCGGTTATTTTTCAGATATGCTGCCACCTAAAGTGTATTCCAACACGAACAAGTATGCGATAGTACAGATCGTAATTAGTTCCGGTGCATAGAAAGCCATCTGAGGCCACGCGGTGAATAAGCTATACCTGAGCGTTCCCCAGCGCGCGTGAGGTAGGTGCGTTTGAGACGCTCTAATGCGATAAATGTGTTCCAGATCGGAATATCTTTTTGCACACATGTTGTACACGTATGTAGCTTTCATTTTTTTTTAAGCAAAAAAAATCGATTTGTATGAAAAAATCTGAAAGAACCTCCCCTTAATTTCTATTTCAAGTATTGCCATACGAGCTCTGATCAAAAGTATCCGACATGCCTCCATAAAAAGGAAAAAACCACATATTTTTAACCCAACATATTATATCCTTCAAAGTAAACTCCTTCTGATGCTAAATCACTTTTTCGAAAGTAATTTTAAATATTGTGCATGAGCGTTTGTGCATATTTTTATGGTGAACGAATTTAATACCAACAATACACGTAACGAGGTTTTTAATTAATTGTCGTGACTCTTGATGTTGCATAGCTCTTTTTGCGCACACAGTCTCATAATGGAATTGCCGCATTGTGTTTCTGATACCACAATAAACACAATTCTGTTGAAAAAGCAACTCCTATTTTTTTCGATGAAAAGCTTTTTTTCTGGGCTAGTCAAGTACTGAAGGCGAAATGAATCTCGGGTCTGGTCCAGACCTTGGAATAAGTCTCAATCGTAGTCTGGATGTTCGATTACGGCCGGAAATAAGATTTATTTTTTGTGATAATAACAAAGCCCAGGGTATTACTCTTTGAAGCGAAGGTTTAGCTGTGATGGTAGGGTTAGACATCTGGGCGAAGCCGATTTTAATTAATTCCATTATTCTTTTAAGTACCACAATTTATTCTTATTTTTTCAAAAATGTTGGTGCTATGCCCAGTAAAGCTATCATGTGACACTTAATTAGTAGAGTACTTTTAAGACAACACAAATCGAACACATACAATCATGACCATACGATGGGGTTCAAATGCGCGGGCAATAGATCGCTGCTTGAGACTGGCGGTTCAGCGAGCCGAGCTACTTACAACCAAGATGGAGACCATATCGAAGCAACGAAACAAAAAAATAAACGGCTCAAATCAGTCTAAACAACGGTGATACAATTGCCCTGGTCAATATTTAGCCGTCCTTTCATGGGTGTTTTAAATCATACATCTAGTTTTCAGAATTACCTTACTTTCCTGATCAAAACTCTGTTAGAGCTCTTATGGCTGTTTCTTGTTCTTCTTGTGTGAACTGCGCCATTAGGGCTACCAATTATTTTCTCGTCAAATCCATTTTTCCTTTCTGCATCTCTAATATGTTTGATATGTGACCAAAAAAATTTGCCTGTTCATCATTAATTTGTTTGGCACTATTTTATGGGAATACCATTGGTTAGATGTGGATGATGTTGATCTTGAGGCGTGCATAGGATTTCAGGTAGATATTGAACCCAAGAAGACTATCTTTTCTAACGATCATCAAATCTGGGAACGATATTCTTTTGTTATTTTCGACTTCCATTGAATATTTGGATGTATTGATGTGCTTTGCTTAAGCTGTCCAAAGTTTCTGTTAAAATATCCTTTTTAAGATTGCCAGGATCTTGTCAATATATCTCATCCAAAAGTGGGGAAGCGGACCTATTTCATGGAGTTTCTTATCCAGCATACTCATGAATATCTCGCACATTGATGGTGATAAAGAAATTCCCATGGTGACACCTTTTGCAGCTTCTGAAACCTTTCAATCAATCGAATCTAGGCAAGTTTCAAGTAGTCCCTAGCCTTCCTCTTCCACTCCAAGGAGTAATTTTTCCCTAATAGGCAATACTCAAAGAACCGTTGTGCTTGCTTTACCTATCATTAATATTTCTTAAAGTTGTTCAATCGTCCACAGTCCACTCCACACTTCTCCTGGTTAGTGAGCTGTAGTGATAGACTCCCTTAGCTCATTTTATTCATTCATTCATTCATTTTATTCTTCATGAATTTTCGAAAGGCATTTAATTTTTGGCAACATTTGTTTTGAAGCCCACAGTTTACTGATTTCCTCAATAGTCCCTTTCCACTTTTTCAAAAAAAATTCTACTCGTTTTGTAAACGATATTTCCCCAAATCAGGATCGTTGAATTTTTCAAGTCGGTCATATTCATCCTTGTCTATTATTACTACAGCGTTTTCCTTATCTACTTGAATATGGATGGCTTGTTCGGCATATAGCTCTTTAAGTAACCTTTCTGTCTTACCAGCGGTCCTTCACTTATCACTTTCCGTCCTAAAGAGTTTTGCCACGTTGCATCTAATCTGTATATTATTCTCTTCTTCGATGAGGCATGCTACAGCTACTTCGGCGTCTATGACCAAATTTTTTATTGGAGATACTGTTTCCCTGACTGCGTACTTCCGGCCTTGGTGAAGCAACTCCATTTGTACTACGGTAAGTTGGACTGTGAGCCTATTCACCGCATAGTTGGGGATACACTCCGTGGCTTTTTTTTGTGATTAGCTCCATCAGTTTCATTATGGGAATCCTCTTTTTTTCATAACTGAAGTTCAAATGAATGAGCCCACTCTCGATGGTGACACCAATATTCATTTATATCAGAAATGTGGGTTTTAAGCTCGAACTCCAGTAGTGTTCGGAAAGTCTGCTGGAATGGGAGCTCCCTCAAATAAAATTCTAGCATGGTCGAACTTTGGTCTAGTCCATGGCGAAATGTAGCAAAGCCTCACAGTAGCAAGGTTGTTTTGCTGTAGGTTTAATAGATTCGTAGGTAAATAATGAAGCAGCATATATAATAGTAGTACAGACTCAACCACAGCGGCACAAAGGCAAGCAAAAATGCGAGGCCGAAAATCCCAACTCGCTCCTACGAGTCTTTCGCAGCAGTAAAGTATACAAAAAACCTTTCGTATTCTTTCTGCTACTTTTCCTCAGAATAGCATTTCACTATAGGGGAGGACACCACTTCTCCTCAGCGAGATGGACTCCTCGCCGCAAGTGAAAATCACCCAAAGAAAAAGATACCACCTTGTTCTTGAGAAGCTATTCGATAATAGCTATCAGCCGCATATTAACATCCAGTACGGCAAGTGCTTCGACAATCGCATCAAATTTGATATTGCTGAAAGCTTCCTCAATGTCTGGGAAGATAGCAAGTATATATTCCTTGAGTGTGACATATTTTTCAACTTGTTTTCAACAAACGGTGGCACGCGACAATTGTCTTATTTGGGAATTAAAAATAAAGAAAACATTTCAAAACCTAATTTTTTATTTTTTACCAATTGTACAATATTACAGATGAAAAATTATAAATATCTAAAAACTGAGTCAGACAAGTTCCGGTCTTTATAGGTCACACTCACTGGCGAAGCGGTTTTGTGACGTTTTCATGTTCTTTTTGGAGCATTCTGACGGTTTTAGCGGCTATTTAAGCCCGAATGTTGTCCTATAGTACTTCCACGGTTCGGAAACGATTACTATAGACTTTTGGAACGATTACTAAAAACCATATAAGCCCACAGGAAAAAATCGTAAGGGGTTAAATCAGGAGAGAGAGCACGCCAGTTGAGGTCCCCTCTCAAGGAGATGAGTCTTCCAGGGAAGGTTTGTCTCAGAAGCTCAGTGGAAACTCTCGATATGTGCGCTGTGGAGCTCAATGGGTCTGCAGGCAAGCATGTTTTCACAAGAAGTTCAACGCAATTCATAATTTTGTACTGAAAGTTGTTGGATGACCACATTTTTATAGGGATGCAAATTAAAGTCACTATGCATAATTTGTTGCAGACGCTGTTAGGGACCATGATCCCCCAGGAAGTGGGAGCTCAAAGGGACCGTTAAAGTTGCTGTCTTCAAATTAGTCCAGATTTCATTAGGGCTCTGGATGCAGCCTATAACCTTCGGTACTAAGCTTAAGAATCTAAGCTTTAGAATCACTGATACTCTCTATGTTGTCACAGAAGATCTTCATGAGGATATCTTCATATTATGCACCGTATACTTAAAGGCCTTCAATTTCGCTTTATACAATGACCAGTTATTAGATCTTTCTGAAAAATGAACTTTTTTCGGAGCTCTTTCCGCAGAGTGGTGGTATCCACATTCCACCTTGGTGGCTTCCCCCTGGCTTTAGGGGGTTACACGCTGACCTAGCTGCAGAATTAAGAGCACTGGCACGGGATTCTTAGCTGAAAGATATTCAATACAGAAGAAAGATGTTCAATACAAAAAAATATCAACAGACAACTAGAGACTAAGAACCAAAAGAAGAAATCTATCGTCTCTTCTTATGTTTAAAACCAAAAAACCCAGTTTTATAATAGGCATTTCTTTATAAAAAAAAATTTTGGCACATTCGAATTTTAATTTTAGACGTGAACAGCTTGCTCGTTTTATATATCATTTTACACATAAATATCCACACAGATTAAAAGAGCACAACTCATCTTCCACTATTTTAGGCAAGGAATATTTCGATGCATTAACGCAAACTGGTCCACCACGTGAAAGGATCAAGTATGACGGCGTGGCCAGTAGAGATGCTCAAACGAAATTCATCCGAACAAAAGAAATTGTAATCAACACTAAATATACTTAAATCCGATATCCAAAATACGATTAATATTCCATAAAATTCATTTCAGAATACTCGCGAAGATCATTCCGTACAAGTTTTCGGTGATGCAACAAATTTGATTTATGTTTCATCTGTAACGGATTACGTTATCGAGCCTAAGCCCTATGAATCGTACGAGCAGAAAGTAAAACGTGAAAATAAAATCGAAAAAATCATTTTGATTCAACGTAATCTGAGACGTTACATTCTATGGAAATTCATTCGTAATGCAGCTGCTGAATACAGGTGAGTAAACCGTCTATACACTAGTGCGTAAGTGAAATGTTGCGGTTTACCGCATGAAATATAACATTTATTACACCGCATAGGATGATACACTTCATTTCGTTTCGTGTCTTTAACTGCATTATTATTAAGGCTACCAAGACATAATATGTAAATTGAAATAGTTTTGTATGAAAATGGAATATAGATGCAAAGTTCATGTTCGGGGGAAAAACAATACACTTTCAGAAATAACTACAGCAGTTCAATTTTCATCTCAAATCTAAATTCTCAATCTAAATTTTCTTCTAAGATAAATATATACTCTATTTCATACTATTTCATATACCTACTTTCGACTAATTGAACAAATTTCGCCTCGAAATACTTTTCCTTCACCTTTCATAATTATTCCCAGACGTCGCCTAGCTGATCAAGATCGTATCGAGAAATATATTAACGAAAGAACAGCCGACCGACTACGAAAAGATTGCACTATCAAAACATTTCCAAAAAACAAAGAAGACTTTGATCTCCTATTTGCTCAAGTTCAGAGATGGAAAGATGCCGAGGTGATATATAATTAAAACAGTCATTGGGCATTATTAACAAATGATATCACTTCCATTTCAATCATACATTCCAGATAAAAAGAATTAATAGCATGTACTCGGGTGGTCCAAGAATAGCCGAATTGCACTGTCTTCTCGATAAAGAAATTCAATTGATAAATGGAATCGAAAAACAGCGAACTCTTGTTCGGAAAGCACTCAAGGACTTTAGAGATGAGGAACAGCTTAAGCGACTTGGGGAGCCTTTGAAATGGGTTGGATATAAAAGTATTATTTGTTTGATTTACTAACAGGCAATTGCTAATTTACCTTGTCCTTAAAGATCTTGTTGTTGAAATGGACCTTATAAGAACTCAACGCGTCCGCTATTTAACCGACCTATACAAAGTAATGAAAGAAAAGTCAACGAAGGAAGATCGTCTTAATTTGCTGAATAAACTTTCTGAAGTATTGCAGAAGGAATTGAGTACAAAACCAGGACTAGAATCAGTTATAAACGAGGTAATCGTTTAAATCAATCAAGAATATATTTCAAATATTGTTTATAGCTTACAGATTTACTGGAAAGAGAAAAGAACCTTCTAATCTGTACAAAAATGAATAATTGCACGCTGGATACACTCCGAAAACGACAAGCTGTTCTGCTAATGGAAGTTATTCAGTATGAAGAAGAATACAAAGAAAAAAGTAAAATATCGATAAACTCTACAAGGATAACCCTAAAGTTCTCCGTTTGTTTACAGAGCCTGAATCAAAACTATGCGAAAAATGTAGGGTTGTCAAACCAATCAAAAGCTTTGCTCTACGCACTCGACAATCAACCGTTGATATTTGCAAAAACTGTCATTACTTGAGAGTATATTTTTACAGCGTAGCCAATGTTAGTTACATTAACTCTTATTTTAATAGGGTACTGCCTCAGATAACTCACTGTATAGAGCTATACTCCGCAGCATTCAACGAGACGAGAGAAAGCGCAAAACTTTGGCATCGTATGCTTTTATTATTCAGGAAGATGACGTTCGATTCATTGTGGACAAAATATGGCATGGTCATTCTGTTTTGAGTAAATGCAACGATCTTATGACTCTCAGGTAAAATAGTGCCATTGTTCAACGGTTTTTCAGAGTTTGTTTGCCATTCCCCAACATTGTCACTTGCATATTATAACAAATAGTACAAGCATAAATGTTGCCAACTTTTGCAGGCTTCCTCGTTGGATTAGAAGTGACGACTGGTCACCATGGAATTGTGTTTGCCTTACAGAAGCTGAATCTAGAGTTCACGAGTTTCTAGACAATTTAAGCGAGGTCTATCAAGAAACTACGATTCAAGATATTCAAAGCAAACACTTGCTCGCAAAATCGTCTTTCAAAAAACTTTTGGATGTTGATTGTGATTTTGTAGAAACTGGCCAGTGGTGGAGAGCGGGTCTCGACGACAAGAAGCTTAACTAAATATTTTCTATTTAAATCTACAAAGAAGTTTTTTTAAGTTAATCTAAAAAAAAAATTGATATTGCTCCCATCCATCCAATCTGCTTTCACACTAAATAAACTTACACAAACAAATTAAAACAAAAAAGGGACTTTATTATTTATCGATTTTAAATACATAATAATTTTCTAATTTTTCTCTTTGACGATTTCTTTCAATTTTCCTTCAAGGTACTGTACTCGCTTAAGTAATTTGTCACTTGTGCTAAACTCATTATATGGTACACTTACGATCTTATAGCCACACTTTTCTAATAGGTCGAAACTTAAATGTGTAATACCACAAACTGAACGATGTGTTCCCTGGCAAACGTCATGGAAATCAACTACCATGATTGCAACTCTGTAAAATATTGAATTTAACCAATTTTTAATATTCACCAAGTTTAAGTCTTACTTCACAGCACCGGGCTGACTTTTATCGACGGGAAGAGGGTTGCACTTCACATCCAATAGACATTCAGCGTCTAAAATCAAAATTATCAATTAAGAATCAAATAATTCGAATAAATCACAACTTACCTATAATAAAACCCATTTTCGAATCGACTAGTGTTTTCACATACGTACTCGACGAGAGCAAGCTTTTCAACGCATCCAACATACCATTCATTATAACTTGCTTCGATTTGCTGTGCGCTATCGGCACTGAAAATACTGGACTATCTGTCTTCAGCAAAGGACCTTTATAGCTTGTTAAAATATGAGTCGCACATGCGTTAATGTTCAAAAGTTTCATTTTCAAAGTAGGCGTTAGTCCTCCTTGGTCGCTTTCCAGCTTCTTGATGAAATCATCACTGAAACAAGAATATTACTAGAGTATGTACGAGAAGAGTAACAATTTTACTCACTGGAGTACAGATGCAATTTGTTTGTCATCTGCTAACCTTTGAAGTGTTAGAGCCCATACATGACCGAGCCAATCGGCCGATTTCCCACAATCGTCAGACGTTAAAACTGGAACCAGTTTTGTTCTAATTTCGTCAATACTATTCGATTTGAAATTTAGTGTAGCCATTGTTAAGAATAATGCATTTAAGTCTTGCGGTCGGCAGACCTCAGCATTATTCAGTACCCAATTCACGAGCGATTCCAATAAATCTTAAATAAAATTTTCATATCAATGAGTTTATTGAAATTTAAGGAAAATGTATTAAAGGAAACGAATCTAGCTTCTACATAAATGTGCTTTTTCAACATGAAGGAAATGTTAATTAGCTTAGCTGTGTCCATGAAAATTCACTCATTTTCTATCAGAATGTTTCATGTATAATAAAACTTCTGTCGAATTCAACAATCATAATACATTTGGCGTAATTAATTTATTCTCACATTCTTATGAGTGCGGCTTATTGCATTAGTTTGAGTTCGCTTTTTGTGCCTATTTCGTTAAGCCTAATGGTCAGTTTCATCACTGGTAAGCAAACAAAATTTTGTTTGGTTAATTTTTTTTTGTCATCATAGAGTTACTGAAGAGGTAGTCAATGAATCATTGAGTTAAGAAGAAAACTCACTTAGGCACACAATGGCCCACTGTGAAATTGGCAGGAATCGTTGTAAGACGTACCTAACCACAGCGCAAGCATACCAAATAAACAGTGTCTACTTAATACAGCCACCGCTGTGCGAAAAAACCCTTCTTACTTCAAGTAGTTCCCTAGGGCGGCCAATATCAAAAGTTTTCCACAATGGTCTTGCGATCTTCCACCCAGGAATGCATATTGTCCTTTAAGTGTTTTTCCCTGATGATTAGTAGTGTCTATTGGTAAAATACAGGACTCTTCAGCAAAAGTGTAACAGCCTGTGCAAGTTCATCTGCTTCATTGGTTCCCTTAATGGTCCTATAAACTGGCACCCAAAACAACTTCTCCATTGAATGTCTCGACATGTAGCATATAAAGGCTAGCTTCAAGGAGATGTAATTTCAGCTGGGGTGAATCAGTGAAAATATAGATATCAACTCCAAATATCCGACAATGCCCGTTTCGAGAATCGCCAATACACTACACTGCGTAAAATTACGTGAGTGGAAAGTTTACCACGCCTAACTCTGTCATTTAGTTTGGATCTTAGCGGTATGGATCCTAGGATTTCCTAGGAGTGCCCTGCCCGTGCCGTCTAACCCCTTGAATTAGAGATGGTTCGTCAAAAGTATAACCGATGTCCGCTGGAGCGAGCATGCCCAGCACAAAGGTTTTTTTTATGACCCCGATCTGCCTTAGCTCAGAGGTCGCTACAATTTAGTCTTACCACTGTAAAATGCGGGGGCTGTAGCAGGAGGAGAGCCTTTGTTAGGATAGAATGGAGAGCCCTCGTAGGCTGCTCACTCATGTACCTTTTCTATCATTTTCGGATTTAAAGGTTTAAGTATATATTAATTCAAGAAACGGTTTGAGGTCGCAGGACCAAGTTTACTCTAATAGCTCTTTTACAGCAATATAGAGCATGCTATGCTTTGCGAGCTCGTTCCGCTACATTTTCATTACATTGGAACTTGAAGTCCAGGACAAGTCCCAGATACTCTAAATTGTTTTTGATGTTTATAGGAGTTCCAATTTGCTTCGGCAGGTCGAACGTTGGAGCTGTTTACTTTTTCGTGAAGAACACTAGTTTTTTTTAGTAAGGTTTGGCACTTAGGAAAAGGGTCATGATAAATTTCCCTGACATAGCGATAGCGATATCATCAGCATACATTATCACTTTACATTCAGCGTCATCAAGCTTCCTTAGAAGCTTATTAACTGAGATTCCAAAGCAAGGAAGATAGAACACCACCCTTGGGAGTGCCTGTATTTAACCCTCGCATGATGGTTGAGTTATCCAAAGAAGAGTACAATGCCCGGTTTTTGAGTTGCTGATTTAAAAGTTAGACTAGTTACGAATTGGCACCCAAATTTTGGAGACAATTACCAACTACCTGAGGATGCACATCATTGAACGATTTCTCGATGCTTTCCGGAAATGCAGCACGCGTGTACTTCTTGAAGGCAAGTAACTTTTCAGCCTGCTCCACTGAGGCATGCAGCGCTGTTTCGACAGACTTACCTTTCGTATAGGTACGCTATGATTTCGAGATCACAGTAGAGTTTAAGGCGCTAGTTATCCGATAACCCCCAAATCCCCTCTCTAAAATCTGCAATAGAAAGCAGGTTAGCCAAATTGGTCTATAATTCTTTGGTTTAGCAAGAAGATAGGAATGCACGAAAGTCTTAAGCAGGCTTTGTATATGGCTATGGGCAAAGTGTTGTTTAATTTCCGGTCGATATCAGTCAGGATTATACAATCCGGGCGTGATAGCTTGAATGAGACAAAATAATGAACGGCACATCTTATGTGCGAAGAAGCGTCTCACAGCTGCTTTGAGTTCAACTTTTATCGGACCTTTGTATGTAACTCGGACTGTATGTTCACTACTTCACCACTGGAGCTTCAACTTCCCTATGAATTTGAATCAATAGTTGAAGCATAGAACCTCACAGCGGCATAATTGAATTCAAAAGTTATAGAGTTCACAGCCTTATTCAGATCCTTGCGTTAAGTACGGTTCAGTTTAATCTAGGAAGCGCATCAGGATTTCTCGCAGTCTTTTCTTTTTATGTTTAAAAAAGTTATTGCATCCATATATTACAATCTTTCAAATGTGAATAGCACATACATGTGGTCTGGCAGTAATCATTCTTGCAGAAATTTCAGCTTCTTGAAAAGGTGCGCCGAGTGCTCACTTATCAGTGTTATATCTATAACAGCACTTCTGTTGAAGGTCCTTTGCCAATTTGAGCTATGGCAAGATTAAAAGATAAAATGAACTCATCTCTATCATTGGTATCCGAACTGTCCTAAACTCATATACGTTCGCATCTGCACATATCATCGGTGGGACCCATCGTAAATTTGCGGCTAATGTCAGCTCACTAATAGTGTCATGAGTAAGTAAGTAATAGTTTCATGAATAAGTAATAGTGTCATCAGTAAGATTTCATCGTGTGCCAGCGACCCAGAGAGTTACATGGGCTTCGCCTCGACCACAATCGTAATATTATCCTTATCATTGAAGTTTGAAAGGACAAAGCCTTTTATTGACTTTTTGATAAGGATACAAGCTCTTGGTTTACCTAAAAATTCGAGTGAGATAAGTCTCTATCTGCGAATGTGTAGTCCACAGGCTCAGTCGGTAACGGCCCATGATTCTTGGATTTGAAATATTTTCTCCGTGTGTTAACAAAAATGAAGAAGAACAACAGCCAAAGCTGCCTTGGAGTAATGAAGTCTAATTTTAAGAACCCTCATCTTTATCTACTACAGTGCTGAAATCCGATGGCTAACTCCGATTCGAGGTCCAGGAGATCAAAACAGCCTCATAGCTCAGAGATCGTATCAGCGCTTGCTTCATCCTCCGTTACAAATGTCCCTTAACAAGAATAAGGTGCATCGGGCGGCTGCTTTTCTATAACCTTTTCATCTGATGTGTCACTCTATTCTCCGCTTTCCGTAGGGGCTGAATAAATTTTTAGGTAATCTCGGTAATCTACCCATAACCGATCTTGTACTCACGGGTTTTAACTTTGAAAATGATTCCTCATTGATGACTATGAGAGCTTGCTGTCGGTCATGCGATAGCTCGCTAGCCTTGCACACCTTGCCCAACGGAACAACCAGTCACTTACCTATGAGTCAATGTTGCTTGGCCTTATGACTTTCATAATATCTTTAAGATAGCATGACGGGGTTTAATTTTTTTTTATAAAAGACCAGAATTTGAAAATTGGAAGTTCATAATTTATGTTTTAAAAAATTTACCAGACTAAATTCATCTTAATTCTTATATTTAAAAATGTATCTACTAAGGCTGTGTGTTTTCGTATAGGTGTCGATTTCATTAAATAATTGAGCCGCTATAATAAAAAAAACCATGTCTCGAGACTGGTTGAAACTAGAAGAATAAAGTTCGGTTTTAGATCGTCGAGAATGTTTGCATATTTTACTCAGAGGTACGGCAACGGGCGTGGTTGCTACAGCACTGATTCGCAAGCCGAGGAGAAGCAAATAGCTACAGGCTTAAAATATAGCTAAAAAATCGAAAACCTATACCTTAGGAAAGTAAGGATAATGAAATTTTACAGAAAGATCCAGCTTTGGAAATACTGTTTGGAAATATTTTGTCAAAAGAGGGTTTAACTATTTGAGGACCAGTGGTTACCACTGCTAACCAACATTTCAAAATTATTTTTATGATGTTCCGGTGATTTAGCGAGATAACTATTAAGCCAACAACGTCGTCTAATGCATTAGCAGCTGTATTTTTAGAGGTCTTTCATGCGATACGTACGCGAAAAACGAAAATAATAATAAATTAAATTAAATATAGAAAAATAATAAATTAAATAAAACATATAAAATTAAAAATAAATAAAAATTCATAAAATAATAAAAAAAAATAGAATAAAGAATAAAGAAAAAAATTATAAAAATAAAAAATAAATAAGAGCATAATAATAAAATACAAAAGATAATAAATAATAAAAAAAATGACAAAAAATTGATAAAATAAAAAGAAATATTAATAAAAAAATAAATAAAATAAAAAATTAATAGCAAAAAACATAAATGAACAATAAAAACATATAAATAGAATAATAAAAATTAAATAAAAACAAAATATTAAACAAAATTAATAAAATATAAATAAAAATTTAATAAAAACAAATAAAAAATTAAAATACAAATATGAACAAGCTAGTCTTGGCCCCCAACGGTTAAGGATTGGTCAAAAGAGAAATTACAATTTCACACAGTATAGGGCAGATAGACTTGAAATGTAGCTTTTGCTTGGACAATTAAGATTATAGATGGACAAAAGAGATCATGGCTCACCACTGATCCTTCTTTTATACAGTGCCGCTCCTGAAAAAAGCACAGTCCTCGAGCGAAAGCTTTCGTTCGAATAAACTTGAATGAAATGTGCAGCGAACAGTGTACTGAGAGTAAAGCGCAATATTGTAAAAAAGAGCGATCAGTGGTGAGCCATGAGCTCTTTTGTCCATCTCTAATTAAGATTGAATCAGCGTGATTTAATTTTTTCTATCTTTCGAGACCATAGTTTGCACACTGAATTCGGACGGAGAAGATCCTCTAGTTTTCCTAGGTCAAATTCACTTTTTTACAACTCACCCACATCACGATACTTCATCATTCCCAAACTTGTCATAATCGATCCCACAACGGCTGGCTTATCGGTGTTTTTTGGTAATCCAGTTTGTATGTCTGCTGATGCTTTTGCGGCTAGCACAGGATCGGGAAAATTCAAAACGGCCATTGCATACAAAACATCACTGCATTGCTTCAAATCCATAACATCCTGACTGCTGCTGATATTGTATGCCAATGATCTCAAGAGCGGAGTGCTGCGCCTTCGTCGTTGCGCCAAAGTTGCCATCACCTTGATCATTTGTGTTACACTAATACTGGCCACAAGCTTTGCAGCCTCGTCATCGCCGGCGATGCCCAGAACAGTGTTCAGGTCATCAGTTCGAAATCCAGTAACAGCATTACTACTTTCAATCTTCCCATTCGCAGTTTTCGGGACGGCACGACCCAATTGGCGACACAGCTTTATGAATCGAGCGTCATTCTCGAAATCGGCAAGCTTCACTCGATTTATTGAGCTCCATTCGGCAAGGATGGAAACCACTTTCAGTGCGTGCTTCCGGGAGATGTTCAAGTTGTTTTCAGTCAGAGCAAGTAGACTGTTCACTGTACTCGCGTTGATAATTCGGTCATCTAGTGATTGCTGATTAATCGGTTTAGCCGGCTTTGGTGCAGACGGGTCGTCAGATTTCAACGATTCAAATGCGGCTGCAACCAAACCACTAGAAGCTGCAATGTTTATTTTTACTTAAATATTCACATACTTGAACGAACGGATCTTACCTCGCGACTTCTTCACATCTGACTCCTTCAATTTGTTTCCTTCGTTGGTTTCGGGGGGTAATTTCGCAGCTGATGTCACTGCCGTGGAGCCTGTCCTTCTCAACAATTGCGAAGCTAAGCTTCGAGACAGTTTCTGTAGCACCAACATCTGAAATTCAATACAATGGTTTACATAACCTGCCTTCCGATTGTACCGCAAACTAGAATTCATGAGTTAGATCACTGCCACACGTCATGCATGTCACATACATCTTCACCTTAGTCCAGCCTTAGTCTAGAGTAGCTGTTTCATATAAAGTAGAAAGAATATTCGCCAAACCACCAAAAATATCGGCGAAGATAAAATTGATCACCCGCGATTGACACCGCAGGCTGTCAAGAAGACAGCAAACGACATCTGTCATGCTCATGTGTTTAGGAGATTCGACCAGTTCCATTTCAATCCACAGCACAGCTGGTCTGAGCTACACGAGAAGTATCTCAAGCTCATTCCTGTAGGTTTCTTTCAATTTTCATTACAAATTGTATTGTTTAACGCAGGAAATATCTTCCCTCATATTCACATAATTAATTCCAAAAATCATCTTAAAATATGGAGATGTTTAGAAATTTGCAATGATATCCACAGGCCAATCCATTATTATCCAGCTTCACTCCATGTGGTACGCCAATTTCGTCGACATTCGTTCGAATTGGCATTGTATTAGTGTCGCAATGAGTGACGGTAGCCAAATCAGCAAGTTCTCGTAGAAGGCAGTTTCGAAATTTTGTATATTTTCATTTATATTCGTCCGTTTAGTGCTCAAAAGTGCGTGAAAACAGTGAAAAATTATCCTGTCAAATAGCGAATCAAGGAAAAACGGCGGCAACATGGTGGAAAAATTCATCAGCATGTGGAAAGTGCGCGAGCTCGCAGATAAAGTGTATGTCATATATTCTACTTTAGCCAGTTGTAATATGTTAAGATAAAGAAAAGTTGCGAATCGAGATATGTTTGAGGGTTTTTTCCCGTTTTTCCAGTTTCTGAATGAATTAAACCTTGATGCATTTTTTCGAGTCGAAGAAAGTTCGTTTGTAGCCGAGATTATAAAAACATCCGACAAAGTGACATCCTGCAGTTTAGCCTGAAGTAGGATGTCAGCGATAAAAATTTGCTGAGATTACGTGAAAACAACTTTTCTGTAATATTACCTACTATGGTTGAATAGCTCAAACGACCCCTGCAAGTCAGTCTAATAGTAGACAAGCTTGAGTGCTCTGGTAAACAATCACTGCCAGTTGTGCAATGGATTCTCACGTAGACTCGCGACTTCCGCCCGCACTAACCACCTGTGCGCCGTTACTGCGCCAGATAATTTCACGTAACATCGGTATGTATGCCTATCGCATCTTGTATTTGTGTCGGCTGCCACAAAATAATATTGGGGTAATAGCGGCAGCGTGTTTTTGACCTCCGTATAATCTCGAACAGAACTCATGACTATGCTCATTCTTGGGCCAATGCTTGGGTACTCACGACAAAGTCTCGGCAATTTTCAGTTTCACGCTGGGGCTAGAAACTGGTGTTGCACTTTTTGCCGAAGTCGACGTTTTTCATTTCAGAAGACCTTGAGATACGCTTCACAGGTTCCATTCATATGTATATCTGTAGTTTCTTTATCTCGTTTGAGGCCTGTTCCAACTTGAAATGAGCACCCAATTGGCTTGTATCGATGTTCCGAGCACGATACGAGTCTTCTCGTCGAGCATCTACCTGCCGATCGGCTATGTAGCGGGCGATTGGCGCGGGGGACGAGTTTGCCACACATTTGGTCATATTAATCGTTTTCGTTGCTGTCGACTGGCTTTACTTGTGAAGTGTCTCTGCTACCTATTCAGAGCAGATTTTACACCAATTTAGCACCTTAGCCTTCTGTGTTTATTTACTGTATTGTGAAGCTGCGGATGGGAATCGAGATCATTTTCAGAGCTCATCGAATTCTCTGTAAAGACCTGCTTATATGGAGCAAGTTGAAAGTCATGTCTGAGCAGGGTACACTATAATGATGGCCAGGCCTTTGTGATAATTATGGAAGCATGGTGTCAATAATCGAAAAGCGGTGAAAGTACTGTAAATACAATAATCTCTTGTGACTGAAGCGCTGTGGGTCGAAATGCATTTGTTTTTGTCTCATTGTTATTTTGAGCACCGGGGAACAGATATATGACGATAAAGACACATTAATGGAATAATGTATGTGTCTTTATGGTCATGAAAAATAATATTACAGACTACTAATATATCAAGCCACAAAAGGTTTACATGTACTTTTGATTAACTAAAAAAACACGCAACCTCAATTCTTAACAGTCTAGTTGACCATTTTCATATTTCACAAGTAGAACGAAAGCTTTAGAACCTAGCGTAACCAATTCAAATCAATAAATCTTTCATCCACATTACAAAAGCTAAGAATTGAGTATCTTGCTCGCCTAATATGTTATAGTAAGATATGGCCAGTAAGGCAATTTTCACTTAAAAATCTGCTGACGGAGATTTAGCTTCTCAAGAGTCGTTTTCTTTGCGGAAATAGGAATGGCAGCTATGGATCCGGCTATAATGTGTGTGTCTATTTCTAAATAGGTAGTTGCAAATTTAAGAGGAAGTTAAACTAAAACAATAAATCTAGTTTTATATGCCACCCTTGGCATAATAAATCTAGTTTTATATGCCACCCCTTCTATATGTACCAATGTATTAAGAGCAGACTAGCCGTTTAAATTTTTTCGGATTTGTTTTTTAACTATTTTTTTCTCAACCTGTAACTAATTCTGTTCGAATGTCGTAGATTTCATGATTTACTGATCTTAAGAAGTGCCCCAAACATTACTTTGAAATTTCCGTTTTAAATAAAAATAAAATAATTCGATAATTACTTATTAATGTATATTGATACTTCATTTAATATACAGTGGGTCACAGCTTAATTTATGCAGTTCATACTCTATGTTATGAGGCTCTGTAACTACGAAACTGGAAAGAATATAAACTTAAAACTTACGCTATTTGAAATAAAAACTTGTAAATTTTAGACGTAAACTTTATTTCATGGCAATGTTTATTATTTATAAGCTACATATCAAGATACTTCCAAAAACATCAAAATTCCATCACACAGCTAATTTTATGCAATTACTGATAATATAAAATAAAATGAAAATACATAGAAATTATGTAGATTTTAATATTTTGTGTGATACCGCTTCTAGCTTACAACAGCTTTAAGCCGATTTGACATTGAATTAACTAATTTACGTGTAACATCTGGTGATATTTTCCTCCATTCGAATTCCAAAGCTCGTTTCAAATCATTCTTGTTAGAGATTGTATGTTTCCTGATATTTTGCTCCAATATTGCCCATAAATTTTCAATAACATTCATGTCTGGTGATTGTGGTGGTGGCGTCATTAAATGAGGACAGTTGTATATCAGCCATGACTGAACAATGCCTGGTTTATGTTTTGGGTCGTTGTCTTGATAGAATCGAAAATTGGACCGAATACCCAAATCTTCAGCGCTTTGCAACAAATTATCTTTAAGAATCTGAAGATACATGTGCTTGTCCATTGTTGTTTCTATAAAAGTCAGTTTTCCTGGACCAGAAGCCGACATACAGCCCCATACCATAACACTTCCTCCACCATGCTTAACAGTTGGCTTTAGGTTTTCTTTATTATACTCTGTATTTGGCTTTCTCCATACGTAAGACATGCCATCTGAGCCAAATATATTAAATTTAGATTCATCGGCAAAGATAACTGAGTTCCAGAAACCTTGGCTCTTACCAAGATGCTCTTTAGCAAAGTTCAATCGACTGAGCTTATTTTTAGGACTAATAAATGGCTTTTTCCGGGAAACTCGACCATGCAAATCGTGATTCCGTAGTACTCGGCGAACAGTTTCCATACTACATTTTTTGCCAAGGCTTTCGGTCACTTCGGTGGTCAATTTTACCGCGGAGAGCCCAGGATTAGCAATAATTTTCCGCACAATGTATCGCTCGTCAGCTTCGTTGAAAATTTTATTTGGTGCTTTTCTTCCTTTATCATGCACCCGGTTCTCGTGCAAAAAACGCTCAATAATTACATGCATGCGAATTACATGCATGCAATGCATTACATGCATTACATGCATGAACAGTACATGCGTTTATATTTACCATAGAAGCAATTTTCCTAATTAAATCACACTTCAAACGAGAACAAAGTAATTAAAAATCAATTATCAAAGTGGACACAAGAAAAACGCTTTCAGAACTGAATGGATGAGTGCGAAATCGCTAGCTCTTAGCCACTGCATAAAATAAGCTGTGACATGTAATATCGATACTTTTTTGTTTTTCTTCGAATTTTAAAACCCGCAGACGCATTTATTGATTGTTCGGTGTTTGTTTCATATTTGATGCAGCTGTGATAACCATTCTACTTTGATTTTTCATTATACAACTTTTTCGTTTAAAGAATATACCGTATGAAAATGAGAAGTATCTACTGCATAAAATAAGCTGTGACCCACTGTATACCTCCTTTAACGTTTCTAGGGTAACTTATAAGAAATTTCTAAGGTAACTTATTCGAAACCCGAAACATTTTAGAAAAGTCAGCTAATAGAATGAATACAGGGTCACGTAAGTCATTGAGTAGAAAGCGAATAGAACGACTGACTCAACGAAGAGCATGTTTAAAAGGTTGCAGAAAAGTTCGATAATAATTTTTCAATTGTGATAAATTTAAGATTTGGACCCAAAAAGGAAAATAACTAAGAAGAGAACCCGACCGAGCGTGTGGACATGATACTGAAAACTCACTCCTCGGAATCATCTGATGCGAAATCACGTAATGACCAATTGTAATCAATCCACTGGCCATTCGAATAGCTGATAAAGGAGGAACAAATCAGGTCAAAATTGTGTGGGTAATAGATTCCGACCTTACAAACCCATAAGTATTGGTGAGACACAGTCATTATCTCCATACTGCTGAATATTTTTACCACATGTCTTTACTGAGCAACGTGCAAAAGCTAGAGTGGTCTTTATGCCGAAGCCTGGCAGTCTGTATCAACATAATGTGAAGGGGTTTAGATCAATCAGCTTAAGATTTTATCTGCTCAAAACACCAGAGAGGCTAGTAGATTTGCACATCAAGAGTTCGATTGATGTCGAGGTCGCAGATCAGTGGAGACGGCACTGCATAAAGTGACCGAAACAATAGGAAAATCCTTATAGTAAAAGGAATTCACGTTAGCAGCCTTCTTAGACACCGAGAGGGCTTTTAATAACGTCGCTGTTGCGAGTATCATAGACGACTTTGCTCAAAATCAGACTTGCTTAAAAACAGGAAAATCGAGACCACATTCCTGGGGGCGAAAGCAGTTTGGCCTAAGAACACCACAAGAGGGGATTATATCGCCCTTTTCTGGATACTGACAGTCATCGAAATTCTAGAAAAATTAAGGGCCAGTGGCTTTGAGGTGTCAGCGTATGTGGACGACATTGTGGTACTAATGAGAAGGGACTCCCCACAAGCCTTTTTGGACCTTATGTAATCGGAGCTAGATCAGATTCAAATCTAGGCTAGAAAAACCGGTCTTAGGTCAAACCGAACAAACACTGAACTTGTATTCTTTACAAGAAAACAAAATGTCCCAGCTCTTACTGCACCTATCATTAACGGAACAACATTAAAACTTGTGGGAAGTATGAAATATTTGGGCCTTACAGAGAGAGCAAGATCCAATATCAAGAAACTAACAAGATAGCAAAGATTAGTTTGCATAAGAATCACGGATGCATTAAGAATAATTCTGGGACTAATGGTTCTAGATCGGTTAATCTATGGAAGCGCATGCTTAGCGGCGCTAAAATTTCAGGCATGTGGTACTATTTAAATCAATGGAGCCACAGCGATATTCCTACAGAATGCCGGAGACGGTATAGGCTTGTTGACGTGGATACGGACCACATCACCAAAACAATATATCTTAATATGAACATATAGGTCAAGATACCCACAAGAACAGTGAGGAACAAGGTAGCGATAGGCAATTTAGCACATTAATTTACACGGATGAATCAACGACAAACACAGAAGTGGGCTTGGGCGTTTATTCAACGAATCTGAACCTTCATTAATGGTATAGACTGTCAGACCATGCTACCGTTTTTCAATCTGAAGCGGATCATCATCAAATCCAACAACGGTTGGCGTCGTCAGCACGACAGCCATTCCTGCTCTTGCGTCTCACATAAGCTTCGCGAGAACTGTTATCGCGTGCAGAGTCGCTGACTACGAGAAGGCAAGCCTTACTCCTATTCGGATTATGTGGGTGCCAGGGCATAGTGGCACCCACATAATCCGAATACGAGTAAACAAGCCTTGTATTATTATAAAAAGCTCTTGTATTATTATAAACAGCTCTTGTATTATCATAAACAGGCCTAGTATTATTATAAACATGCCTTGTATTACCGTACCGTTGTCACTTGCTGACACCACAAGCAAACTAAATACGGTCATATGGGCTAAACTGAAGTTCGAATGGATAAACAGGATGGACTGTAACCAGGACACTGATTTAAGCAGGAGAAGAAAACTGCCCTTACTCAGCAGAAGCTGCTTGAAGATGACGGTTGGCCGACTCACAGAACATCTCATGTGAATCGAATAGGACTGACATCCAACAACTTATGTAGGAGATGCGAAACTACTAAATAAGAAAACCATCGAACATTTTCTGTGCGAGTTTGCCATAAAAACTTAATTAATTATGCGATAAAAACTTAATTAATTATGCCATAAAAGCTTAATTAATTAACATATAGCAAAAATTATTAAAAATTATAGCCTGATCTGTCCTCTATACAATCCTACCGTTCAACATAGTCATCTCCAATTCGTACATATTCGCACCAACGTTTAACCCAAGTATCAAATCTATTTTGGAAAATTTCAGGACTTCACTTCTTGATCCATGATTTTAAAGCTGTTTTTACGTCATTCAAGTCATTAAATCTGAACCTATGTAACCTGTCTTTCATAGGTTGAAACGGGTAAAGTCAGAAGTGGCCAAATCAGGCATGCAGAGTGCGTGCGGTACTACATACCAGCCCATTTTTGCAATCGCCATACCAGCCCATTTTTGTAATCGCCTGGATTGTTAAAACTTACTTATGTGGTCATGCATTTTGGTCATGAAGCCTGGTGGAACGAACGTCTTTCTATGATCTTTTCTTCGTTATTCCTTCCTTTAGTTTGTTAAGTTTTGTTACATAAGGTTTCCAAACTTCTTTACTCAACGCCGCACATTTCTGATGTCTATTATAGCGTCCCCATAAACATTCTTCAAGCGATTATGGACTTCGTTGGCACAAAAAAAAGCGTGTACACTCTTTCTTTGATCTTTAGATACATGGTTATTATCAATCAATCTGAAAAACAAAAAGGCTTCATAAGTAAAGTAATGGTACCTCTACATTATCACGCATAAATAGTCCAGTAATAGAAACAAATTTTACTAAACTAAACTACAGGCATCAATTATTAACCCACCTTGGTATCTCGTTTTGTTATTGCGTCAGTTCCGGACTTGATAACGTATGAAACTTTGCGTGCTCTTGATGATTTGGGATCAAATTATGTGTAGAATCTATACCCGATATTGCTAAAAACCATAGTCAGCTCAAAAAACTCTTCAAGATACGGGTAGTCCCGATTCTGAAATCACTCACGTCCCAGAGTGTTATATTCTTTGGAACCTATACTTCCTCAGTATGAGAAGTCTTTCGTTGGGTGATGACGTAGTTGAGATTAATGACGGCATTAATGGAGATGACTATGCTGCAACAAGAATTATATACAAACCTCAATTGGCAGCATATCAGTTCAGCGGAACAGCAACGTAAAATTCCTGAGGAAAATCTTCAGTCATACTTATACCGTATCTAATTTTCTAAATAATAGAATCCAGCGATTGAATTTAAAACTCAATGCAGTCAAAATATTAACTGCCGCCAAGAGTGGACTACCGCCGACCTTGAATAGCTATATTGAAAATCCTACACAACCCTACGTGCACAAATTGTCGGGTGGACAAAATAGGACACCAAATTTTATTTTGTCGATAGCTAGCCAATGTAAGGAAACGTTTTGTAATTGTTCTTCAATTAATAGACTATAAACAGTACGCAACACAGAGCATGTTAAGAACATGCGTTTTTCTCAATGAATGATAAACCTATTATTATGAAGTAAAACCCGGATATGCTGGCACTATCAGAAGCGGTGGCTAATGCAATAAGTTACCAGCCAATTTCTGATTCCATATCATTGAAACTTAAGGCCATGAATTAACGAAACAGATTACATGATTTT
Organism: Nemotelus pantherinus; assembly: GCA_963978885.1. Taxonomy (NCBI): domain Eukaryota; kingdom Metazoa; phylum Arthropoda; class Insecta; order Diptera; family Stratiomyidae; genus Nemotelus; species Nemotelus pantherinus. The sequence goes on along the minus strand of OZ022265.1, from coordinate 117,375,302 downwards.
TCTAGCCCTCGTAATCCACGAAATGTGCTCGCTATTCATCGAGTTGTGTGTGAAGATATTTAATACACAACACAAATCGAACAACGCGGACACCTAATGTGCTTAGAGGAAAAACTATAGTTGTTGTAAACGAAAGTTTGTCTTTTTCCCGTGCATTATGTGGAAAATTTCCACTCTTATAAAAACCAAATAGTGCAGAAACTTAAGCAACGAGACCATGGGCTGCATCTGAACTTTGGGGATTGAACTCTTAAGTAGCCTAAAGCCGAGACTTATTTAGTGTCGCAAAATCGATATATGTGGCGAGGCTCGTTTTCGGTCCAATGTGTTTCTAAACAATCAAAACTGCCGAAATTGACTATCTAGACTGACTATCTAGACATAAATACATATTTTGGTCAAAAACGCTCCATATACATGGATATCTGTCACAAATTGAATAATATTAGGCTTCTTAAAGGAAACGTATTTATATTCTGAATTATTTTAATAAAATTAAAAACTACTTACTTTACATTGGTATTAGCAAAATGCAAGAAGAAGAATGCAGCGGCAATATTACTTAGCCTTACATGCAAAATCATGCTACGTGTTCAATGTGTGAATTATTGAAACAATGTGAAAATAATAGTGCACCAATTGGCTGATTGATTGATAGCACACAAATGATAGCTGATTGATTGATAACACATCCATAACAGTCAATATATAAGACTAACCAAAATGAAAATGATAAACTTTTTTCCCCTAAATATTCAAATGAATGTGATAGTACTCAATATATTATAACAATATTATTTCCCTAGGTAGTATCGTATTGTAGTATCGATTTCTTCGCTCAAATATTCACAATCCATTCACGCTCTGTGAAATGTGTCTTCTACAGGCTATTGCTCCTATATTAAAAACCATATTTAGAATCGTATCATGTTCCATGTCACTAAAAATAATGGATGTAATTATTGTTGAACATCTATTTATAGCAAGTTGATTGTTCTCATTCAATAACCATTATAATCATGAATTAGATTCGCACATGATATTGCCGATTGTCGTGACAAGATGATATCATTTGAGTCCACTATATGCATATTGTTGGACTAATTTATATATATATATATATATATATATATATATATATATATATATATATATATATATATATATATATATATATATATATATATATATATCAATATTACTGACGTTATCCAGCGTACGTACACTCATATTCACGCTTGCTCGTCCACCCATATATCTATAATTGTTTTGACCGACTTTAAGGCTTATTTAGAAACCTACTGTATTGCACATGCATTAACTTTTCAAAGCAAAATATGAAAATAAAATGCTGCAAATACATAAGTGTTTTATATTAAATTACAGTCTCGATGTAGGTTTTTTTTTTCACACGTTTTATGTCACTGGCCAAGCGTGTTCAGTGAGGGCGTGTAAAATTAATTACTGATATAATACAACATTAAAGAACTGCTAAAAATTATAACAATCTAATCGATGCGTTCAAAATTAGAACAGAAATCATATCTTAAACATATTTTCGTTGCGTATCTATTCCCTACTATCGTTATTGTTAAGAAATATGGAAAAGAGAAACGTTTCATGATAATGTATACATATACTTTTACTTGCATATACGTGTCTCTTTAAAAATGCTCGATAATATTTTTTACTCAGTTGACATGAATGGAACTTGATATTGTGGATAATTGTTAATAGATACTCGAATTCGAATGATGTATAAATTTAAAAGTAAACATTCTCATATTGCCAAGTATTGGTAAAAAAAAGTGCATCTTTTTAATTCAAAGCTTTAAAAATTAAAATCCCTGGTTCGAATCGAAACAATGATAAAAAGCATTTGAATTAAATATGTGATGAAAGCAATCATTCTGAAGTAATAATAAACATGTCAATGTTTGCAACACGTACATATAATTAAATACCATACAAATAAAATGTATTCGCGCTCAGAATAAAATGATATCGATATTGAAAACACAATGCAGACTATTACAATTGATATTAGCATGAATTTTGATAATTTTCGTTTTGTTTGTCTTTAGTAGGTTTTGCTTGCGTATTAAATTCGAGTTTGCATTTGACTTCGAGGAAATTGCAGATAATGTTCGTTGCTAAAAAAAATCACTGAATCACCAGCAGTAAACCCAAAATAAGTCGTGAAGAAATTTTAGCTCTGAATATAAGTTTGAAATAACATTTCAGGCATTAAATTCGTCTAAGAAGCATCCAATTAACCACATTTAAAAGTACTTTCAAATCATAGGACACACAGACAGATAATTGATTGAATTATCATCATCGTAACAAAGTTATATGCCTGAAAATATATCTTTAAAACTTAACGAAAAGTTAAAAAGGAACGTCAATATCTAGATAGTACAGGAATCAATGTGTCCGACTCTTCCCTTTTACTCCAGCCTCTTAAAAACTCGACTTAAGTTGATTAATATGAAAAGACACAAGAAGCATAACAAAAATAGAAAACAATTAATCCATCTATGAGCAGGCTTTGAAAATTACTTGACTTTTATCAAGCACTCCGATAAACAGAGCTGTGAATCGTGAAAAGAAAACATTTCACTAGACCGTTATATAGAAGTTACAAATTGGAAGCGTTAGATAATAATGAAATGGAAAACGTCTTCACTTCTCCAAAGTCGGAAGCGATAACAAAATACAGAGGTTTGGTCGCAAAGAACTTATAGTAACTGATTCCAATTGCTGGCAACTGATATCGACAAAAGTGAACAAAATGTATCTCATACGAAAGTAAAGTTACCTCCAATTTACCAGAGAAAAACAGTAACAATTTAATCAATAATTTCAATAATACATAAAAAAAACTTCAACATCATTGAAGCAAAACGAAGCAACATTCACGCATCAAAAATCCTAATTTACTCTGAAGATATCTTCTGAAGAGACACTTAGTGCTGCAATACTGGAAACGCAAAATTTCACTTATCTTGTGAAATGCTGCAAAAGCCTTAGAGTTATAATAAAGATATTGCAAAATAGACGATATTAAGAAAGAACTTGGACCTTTAATATTTAAAGCTATATCAGTTGTTAGGTATGTTCCCGTACTTTCAGTAACTGAATTTTACTGAATTTTCCTGAATCATGTGGTGGGGAATTTTATGAAAAGTACGGGAACGCTCTCATTGTATTTCCTGAAAACTGACAACCGAAAGTGTTAGTTTTCGATTTTTGGGAGAGCAATACTGATTATAAAGTCATCCTAAGCGGTAATAAATTATCGCCACAAAAATATTCGACCTTCTTAGCAACATTACGCAAAAAATATGTTGCTTGTCGCGCACATTTGAAAATATTTACTCCGTTTGACACTTTTCAGTATTTTTCAGTAGCTCAGACCCTACTGAAATTTACTGAAAGAGGGGAAATTTTCAGTTTTCAGTAAAACGGAGTACGAGAACAGCTTCATTGCAATTAATCGCGATTAATCGCAATTATTGGTAGTACGGGAACATACCTCATATCGTTTACAGATTTAGAACCTCCCAGGGTCTTCTTAAGATTGAATTAGGTCCTGGGGCTTGTTTTATTTAAATGATACAAATGGAATCTTAAATTTGCATTACCTGCTTTATCGTAACATACAAATGTAATGCACTAGCTCCAAAAATTTGATGATAGTAAATCTTACTGATCCCTCGCAAGATAGTTTTGAAAACTCTTGCCTTATCATCCAATCTTTGGAAAATATTCAGGACTCAAATTTTCTGAAGTACAGGGTGTTTAATACGGACATAAAAATTTTGGATTTTAATAAAATACAGGAAAATTGAGATATCGGGCTGAAATTTATTTTAACTAAAACACACATGCGACATTACAGTATGGAATTCGATCTCACCGCGAGCACGTTTCAGCTCAATCGGAATTTGCGTTCACGAGAAACGGTGATTTAATTACAAAGTGAAATGCTTCGAATAAACGAAATAAAGAGGCGGCATCAAAATTCAAAATGATTTCCAAAAACTAACCAATTTCTGGCAAGCATTGGCAAAATAATGAAGGAATTAATAAAAAATCAAAATATTTTTCTTCAAATTCATTTGAATCAAATTGAATGTCCTGAATATTGGCCATTAAAATGCAAATGAACGAGCTCAACATATATAAAAAAAAACACCTTGATGGCAATCATTATAAGTTGCTAAGATTGAATTTTAAATGAAGCAACTTATTTAGTAAACGTCTATGCCTCATCCGCCATACTGATTCGTCGAAGGTTGTCATATTGGACAGGGATACACCATTGATCCAGACTCTAATAACATTAAAAACAAAGCAGGAGCATATGACCATCCATCGCGAAGATAGATTTAAAAGATGCAGAAAAGATTCCCCTATCTTGTGGCATACAGTTCCAAAAGAGATCCACTATCTTGTGGTATACCGGATGAAACTCCAATTTTTGTTTTTGGATTAGATACCCTGAAACTTAACAAGCTGCGTTCTATTTCGAAGATAAAAGCCTAACTAATTTAATAAAAGACCCAAGATATGAAATTTCTGTAATTTATTTCCAAAAATATCATGATCAACACGATTAAAAGTTTCGCTGATGTCTGTGTATATGGTATCAATTTGATATTCTTTTGCCATGCCATAGAGAACATCTGAGACAGAATCACGAGGTTGGTAGTAGTTTACTTGCCATTTCTAAAACCATGTTGTTTTTCGTTAAAAAAGGGTTCTATTAGTGCTGTGAGCTTATCACAGACAATTATTTCAAATAGTTTAGGCCATGCGGAAAGTATTGCAATACCTCTGTAATTATCATTTGACCGTCTATCGACTTCAAATTGCAGGATTTCCAGAAAGATGGGTAACCTGACAAGAAATTGATTTATTGAAAATTAAATGCACGAGTAAGATAAGCGACCCTATACATTCGAGTCTGAAACTAGGAGGTAACCCTTGTTGACGCTAAGATCTTGAATGGTCTTTAGAATCTCCTCTCTAGTAAAATACATTTCACAAATGATATTTGGTGGAAATGTTTGAGAGTACAGAATGTTACGTAGCAAATAATTCCAGGAAATGGTTGGCAAACAGGCCACAAATTTCGTGAAAGCTTGAGAAACAAGAGTTTTTTTGTACATTGAGGTAAGGTAGTCGGAAGTTTTCCGCTTGGTATTTACGAGATCAACAAACTTATTAGGATCATGAATTTTATTTTCACCCTTGATATTAACATTACTGGTGATGAGAGTTTGTTTATGACCCGGAAACCAAACACCAGAGCATGGAATGGCATACTTCAGGCTCTCCAAAGCCCAAAAAAGCAAGAAGGAGCAAATCGAAGATCAAGAGCATGCTAATTTGTTTCGTTGATAGCCGAGGAATATTTCACAAAGAGTTTCTTCCTCGAGGACAGACAGTGAATCAATATTTTTTTTCCGAAAGGTCATGGATGTGAGACCAAATATCAAGAACAGTTGGATCCTGCATTATCATAATGCTGCTTGTCACACAGCAATTTTCATAAACAAGTTTTTGGCCAGTAAAAACATTCGAGTGGCTCCTCGGCCTCCCTATTCACGTAACTTGAGTCCTTGTGACTTTTTCCTCTTCCCAATATTGAAAATTCATTTCAAGGGACATCATTTCGGAACACTCAAAAGCATTCAAACGCCTGTAACCGATCAGTTGACGGCTACTCCAGTATCCGAGTTCCAGAATAGCTATAAGGAGCGGAAGAACCGTATCCAACGCTGTATGGCTTCACAACGGAATTATTTTGAGGGAGACAACGTTTCCTGGTAATTATATTCAAATAATAATAGAATGTTCTTTACTTAGCAAGTAGTCATCATTCCTGTGAATATTTCTTTAAGAATAGTCCGATCGTATAACTAATTCCTTACTTGAATAGTAACTATGGGTAGGATTGAGAGTTTTGACTTATATACTCGACTACAATTTGAAAACAGGTGATGCCACTGATGCTCAAAAATTCAAACCACAAAGTCAAAGACAACGCAAGTCAGATGACACAAGCTTGACTTTTTTAAGTGGTTTTAAAGAAATCGTAAATGTACTAAAAATAGTATACACCAATGCAAAAGTAAAAACTATTGCTTCACAGTTTTATACAATATTTCTTAGTCTTTAAATGTACATATTATTCTCTCTACAATGTTCTCTCGTCTAATTTGACGGAAAGATCAGTCCAAATTAAATACAAATCTCAAAATCAGCACTGCGTGGAAAACCAGGTGTTCCGCAAGAAAGTGTGCTGGGTCCACTTTTCCTCGAGGTTTAGCTGCAACTATTCATCCGCAAATGCCAGCACTACAATTGCAACATTTTCTGAAGATATTTCATTCTTAAATGTTCACTCTATCCAAGAGTTGCATCTTATTATCTCTAAGAAAAAAAGACTACAACTATAGAAAATTAAAGTGATCGGTTTAAATGTTTGAAGAAAACTTATTATGAAGTGAAAAATGCCTAAACAAGCCTAACAAAGTAAAATATCTTAGAACGCATCTCGATGGAAGATTAACCTGAAAACAAAACATCTATCTAAGAAGTCATACTATCATACTAAGCTTAAATCTGGCAATCTCAAATTTAGATTAATGTAGATTTGTGTTTTGGTCTCCAGTTATAAGGAGCTAAATACATATATGTTAATCGAAAACAAATACAAAAAGAACTCAACCAAAGATCCTAAGATATCTAGTACTTTCGCAACATGAATCTATACAGTGACTTCGAGAATTGAAATTGTCGTGGAAGAAATAACGAGAAAAGTAAGGACAAGACAAAAACAACTTACACTTACCCAAAGTTACTTGCAAAGGACAATTTAAGTAAGCTTTTTACCACCTGTGGACAAGCCGCCCAACTTAAAACGATGGTCAAAAGAAAAAACCAGTCTAGATAATTGAAACCAATCAATGGACATTAATGCACATTCGCCCACATAAGCGGAACACGATCTAGTCCTAATCTAACGGATTCTAGTTTGCCACTTTGTTGGGTCTATAAGGCCGGGGTGGGTTCTTTGAGAATGAGGCGAGCTTGCTGCATGAAAATGAAACGCTATGTAAATTTATGCGTCATGAACACATCGTAGCCACAATATTTAACAAGAAATAAGAATAAAAGTTTAGTTCGATCAAGATCACAAAGACTCATACCTGTTATTGAGATTGAACTCTAATAGTGTTCCTAGCTGTTGATCAAATATAAAAATCTGACGATCACAAAAGTGCTACCACAAAAGTTACATTGATAAACATGATGTCAAATACAGGCTAAAAGTTTTTAATAATAATGCAATAAAGGAACTTAAATACATGATAAGTAAAATAATGTGTTTTCAAAGTCTACTACTTTAATGGGTTGTGTTGTAATAATGCAAGCTTTGTGATCGAAAGTATAAATAGTGGTTTTTCTCATTTTGCTGCTATGCATGTATTTGTCAACATCGAATTTTTTTTACATCAATACAAATAGTATATATCTATGACGAAATTTGAATCTTATCTTAATGTTTCCTTTTATAAAACAAAAGTAAACATATAAAGCCAAAAAAAAACTACACACATGTGCACACAATTTGCACTTGTAAAGCTTATCTTATCATCCTTCAAACATAATCTTATCGCAATCGGCTGCACTTGATTATAAAAGCATTATAATATTTATTCTAATTTTACAATTTTCTTAATATCTAGAACGAACGTTGTTATGAACTATACTGAGATCGAAGGTAAAGTTCGGGAAGCGACAAATGACGATCCATGGGGTCCGACCGGTCCACTAATGCAAGAACTGGCACATTCCACATTTACATACGAACATTTTCCGGAAGTAATGTCGATGCTGTGGAAACGTATGTTGCAAGACAATAAAACAAATTGGCGTAGAACGTATAAAGTAATTATGAGAAATATGATTGTATGAAAGATAAACATAGATAAAGCTCAAATTACTTATTGCAGAGTTTACTGCTACTCAATTATTTAGTTCGAAATGGTTCCGAAAGAGTTGTAACGTCCGCTCGAGAGCACATTTACGATTTAAGGTCGCTAGAAAACTATACATTCACAGATGAAAACGGCAAGGATACAGGGATAAATGTTCGACATAAGGTTTGACCAGGCTGAGAATTCACTGGGCAGAATAATATTGAAATGTGTAACGTGTTCTTTACAGGTGCGAGAGTTGATCGATTTCATCCAAGATGACGAGAAACTTCGAGACGAAAGGAAAAAGGCCAAAAAGAATAAGGACAAGTACATTGGAATGAGTTCAGATGCAATGGGAGGAATGAAATTCAATGCAGGTGGTTATAATGACAATTGGAATACAGCGAGACGTGAAGATAAGAATTGGTGTAAGTAGAAAGCTTAAGAGCTGGAAATTGCATATAATGACTAACTTGAATATTAGACTCAGACGAACGATCCGAACATCGATACGATGACGATGACTGTCAGTACGAAGGAGAACGAGAAGATTCGGAAAACGACTCCCCAGGGCCAACTGCAAGGTAAAATATGTTACCAATAAATATTTTTATCTGTTTATTTTTCATCATGTTACTTTGACAACTATGAATAATCTCTGGTTGCACTATATCAATCGACATTAAACTTTCCAGAAGATATCGAGACAAAGACAGAGCCAGCCCTCCGAAAAATGTCACAGAACCACCGGTTAGCAAACCAATCAATGTAAATTTAAAACCAGTCGTTAAACAACCGCCAACTAAATCAGCAACGGCTAGTAAAAAAATTGATATGGGTGCAGCTTCGAACTTTGGTAAACCGAAAGATCTAGGTATTCATTCACCAACGCATCGAGACACGCCCACCGAAGACCTCTTCTCGCCAAACAATAACACACCAGTAGTCGAAAATGTCAACAGCGGGCTTGATGATATTTTCAAGACGTGCAGTCCTACTAATACGAGGGCACGCAGCGCTGAATATGTAGCCCCTAATGATGAAGACGATTTTGATGATTTCAATCCACGAGCGAACGACGATAATCAAGAATTTGGCGATTTTGAGAGTGCTTTCGGTGCATCCAAACATAATCCTGTTGTTACTCCGGTTAGATTGCAGACTAGTACAATCCCAACCATTCCTTCGATGACTGCAGTTGTACCGTCCGCGGCTCTTAGTCAAAAAGACGATGAATTTGCTGACTTTGCAGCTTTTACTGGGTCATCGCAGCCATCAGCACCAACGCTGAATGCCAATATTCCAGCAGCAAATGTAAGTGGAGGCGATGATTTGTTGTTCGGTAACTCAAATCTGCAACAGGACCCACTGAGTTTGTACAAAAATAATAGCACTACGGGAGCTGATTTGCTATCAGGACTAGGAGATTTAACCATTAGTACAGGAGGAATGAATGGTAAGTTACGTTCTATTTTCTTTTTTTATTTCTATTTACACAGCTTACCTTTTGAAAGGAGACTATCGAAAATTTATATTATTTTAGACATGCATATAATTTCATTTATATGTTGAACAGTGAAAAAGAGTAAAATGTTTTTATATAATAATGGTATATTAAATAACTATTTATTGTAAGAAGCGGCATAGTGCTCAGGGGCATTGATATTTCAGAACCAAAGAGTTGAATTTGTTTGACTCAATTAAGAAAACTGTCTTATAGACAGTTAGAAGAATATTTATTGATAGGGCCCAAAATATCATTTAGGATCAGAAATATTTCTTCAAGTTCCTGATTTAAACACGAATTACTGGTATTCTATTACAGGTTTTTTATTATTTACATTTGCTTTGTATGTTTGTGAAAATATATCACTTTTACTTCTATCTGCTCCCCTAAGTCACTTTCAAGAATCTATCGAAAATGTAGACAATTTACCATAATTTCAAATATAAAAACTTGTTACGATCGGGAAATATTTTGTTATTTCTCCCTTTGCAGCAGTCGCTACTTCGAAGAACACAGGACAGTTAGCTTACATGGAGAAATTGATAAACGGACTTGAATCAATATTAGATCGTAACGAGACTATCTCCTCAGAAGCCAATATCATTCAACTTGAGAGAATCATATCTCAATTGGTCGAACAATTGCCAGGACCATGCACACCCGAAAAATTGTTAAATTACGACTTAGACTCTACGGATTGGATGAGTTTTACTCAGACACAATACCGACGTATCCTATTTGGAATAAGTGGAAAATTCTCGAGCGTATGGCCAGTGAACAACCAAAAAATATCAAAATCAGTCTTGAATCTCTATGAAATCGATCATAATTATGGTTTTGTTTTCGAGAGTATTAGCAATGTACTGTCATTAATTGCGAACAAATCGAATGGTCAGCTTCTTTTATTGAAAAACATCATTTATAGTGACGTGCGACTGGCATCAGCATTTATTGGATTAAGTGCGTCTACGTCACATTGCCAACTAGAATGTACACATGGCATCGATATAATAAATCGGGACTTAGAGGATGAATTTGTGCAGTGTCTCATAACACTTCCCGAAAAAGTTGCTAATGTCTTTCAAACTGAAACACCCGCGGCATTTTTACCAAAAAATTACGGCCGTCTATTGCTACAGCATCTCTTAAAAGCATTCTATTTCATTTCTCAGGCTAATGCACCAGAACAGCGATCTATGTTCGGTTATTCATTCCTGGCAAAACTATTCAGTCGTATCATCACCAACTACCAACATACTCTTAAAGTAGATTTGATCTTAACGTTGCGCATATATTGGTATCTTTCTCAAAGCTCGGATGATCTTCGAAAATCAACGAATAAATTATTTTCACTGTTGCACAGAAACGCCCTACAACCAATTACACAACTAATTCTTGAAGAAAATATCTCATTACACGACATGCTAGGTCCTGTGATCCTTGATCTACACAATTGGAATCATCTCATATTGAAAAGACTGCCTCTACTAAGCATCTTAACAGAAAACGAAAGTATTGTAAATTTGGTAGAATATGTCACTATTACATGTGATCAAGCCAAGAATGATGATCAAAAAAAAATTATTTTTAACTTGCTAATAGAACTACTGAATACTTGGAGCTGTAAAGCATCAACTTCAAAATGTAGCTTTAAACAACATGTATTCATCTCGAAATTAATACTTTCGATTGTCCAACATTTAAATGTAATGAACAAGCTCAAACTTGGGAATACAGAGAGATTTGACATAAAGAAGAAGATGTTTGATGGTCTCAAGTATCATTTAGAGTCATCTGATCCAAATCTGCGCCAATTAGGAATGCTGACGACGGAGCTGGTCCTAGAATTATTGGAAACAGATCCAAGTATAGAAAAACTAAAATTTGAATACATTGAATCTGATGTTTTCAGTAAAAACTTACTTGATGATATAAGGAAGCTTGAAGTACACCAAAGGCTACTAGGCACCTTACCTAAAGAGTTTTCAGCAGATGATCAAATTGATTTCGAGCTATTAGATCAATTTTTCAATACTTGCTCACCAGAAAATGATACCCAATGTAAAAAACAAAATTTAAATAAAAAACATCAAGCCGAACTAAATCCTGTTAGTCCTGCCATTAATAAATACAGTCAGGGTGATAATGAAAAGAAGTCTGAGAAAATAGATGAAACTCTCGACTCTGACGATGACTTAGAGCCATATGATATGTCTAATGACACCCCTATCATCATGGAAAAACGTCCACGGTTCCTATTAGATTTGAAAGACGCCTTAATTGCAACTGAAGACGCTGATGTGTTTCAAAGCAGTCTAGAAAGTTCCAATAAACTAATCAAAGAACAGCTATCTAACAACGATACGAAATTGGCAATCGAACTCCTAAATATTTTCCTGAATTTACAGAAAAAATTTTACTTCGAAGGTTTTGAGGAGTTAAAATTTGAAAATTGTGTTACGATTTCTACAATATATCCCAAAGAATGCGCAGAATACTTATGTAAGGAATTTCATTCGGATGACGGAACTTACTCAATTGCCACTCGAATAATTATACTCAACATATTGGCAGCATCAGCGCGAAATCTTTCTGAGTCCAATGAACCCGTACCAGTGAAAAAGGATATGCCAAAGACTATACGTAAAATCCGAAAAGAAGAACCTAACACAAAACTACTCGAAGCAAAACGAGTTATACGCGAAAGAATAAAACTGAAAACTCGTCGCTACTTTGCGAAATCTTCTAAACAGACTCTTCCAAAAGAAGGAGTGAACAAATTCTCGTCTGTAGCTGGATCGTTTTTCTTTCCGCTTTTACGTGGCGAACGAAAGACTCGAATGATATCTTTAAGGACTCAAACTTTAAAGCGCTCGCAAATAGACTCTGAACTGCTAACGCATTTCATATGCACATTATCAGTAATAATCAGTTGTGCCGAAAATTGCCCGCTAATACGCCATATGGCAAAAGAGATTTTCGAAATGTACACGTTTATTCGTTTCAGTGACGATGCAATGGTTAGACTAAATGTTTATCAATTGATCGGTTCAGTGTTATGCTCTGTGCCGAAAAACATACTACGTAGTGATTTTTTCGAACAAATTATTGAAATCAAGAGTTGGCTTGAAGAATGTACAAATTATTCGATTGTTAAGGGAGAGCCAAATGAAGATTGTAGAGAGATGGCTGAAAAAGTGTTAAGCCTTTGCTATCAAATATTAGTAGAGTGAAATGTTTTGATTTGAAGTAAAATTTGAAATGATTAGTGATTTTTGTTTATGTATTAATTGGTTATAATTAATTTCAAGGCTATACATCCATCGAATTTCGGCTAAATGCTGCATACTTATTCTAAAAGTTACCTCAAAAAGAAATAGTGTTTCCAGTAATTCAAAGAATTAAACAAAAATGTTTTGTCGTATTTTTCATAATCATTAAATTGTGTAAATATATATTCATGCATATAATTAATATAAAACTATTTGAATTTATCAAAAAAGGGGTATGAAAAAAGGAATATTGCCGAACATGTTATTCAATTTTGAAAGTAAAAACTGCCGTTAATTCGGATGTAATCCATCTAACTTCTATAGTGGATTTCGCAATTGTAGTTTGCTCCTTTTTCTGTATGTAACAAATGGAACAATTTTACAAATTATCCAATCCCAATCATATTGAATTTAACTACCGGTATTCTTATTTGCTATTTGCTAACATATTATTGAGCAATCTTTAGTCTATTTGAATTGCCATATATACACTATGAAGCTTTTAAAATAATGAAAAAATAAAAATAATTCTCTACAAACATATGTATCTGTTATCGATATTCAGTTTAAAAGGAGTCACTTCTCTCTGGAAAGAAATCTTGTTGATATATGATATATGTGAAGATACTTTCATTGGTATCATTATCCAATATCCTTTCCATTTATTGAAGCTAGAAGCTATGGAGATGAGTTAGATATAACTACCAGCCCATAATATTCTATAATCATTTTTAATCTTTTATAGGCGGTGTTAAGATCAAATAATATGAGCTGGATCATGAAGAATTCAAAAATTTAATTCTTACACTACAACTTTTCCAGTAATCGTTTTCCATCTGAAAACGTCGTTGTCTTATGCTTCAATGCATCGAATTCCTAGATATGAACTTCTTGCGGCTTTTGTATTACTTGCACGAATGAACATAATAAAAATTGACCAATGTGGAAATTCGCAATTTTTACGGTCATCCGGGATAGGATACTTTTGTGTACCCAACGTGGGCAATGAAGCGCGGTGATTGGGTATTGTAGTGTAGGACGGATGCGCGAAATGTAAATCTGTGCTGAACCGAGAAAATAAATGTGGTGCTATCAACAATACAGTCCGACGCAAGTTGGTAAACCCAGCTAAAATCCCAGAACATTTGGAAGCTCAATATGATAAAAACGATCAAGCTAGGAATGTTTACTTCGTCGGCGGATATGGAAGACTTATCAGAGAGCTCTGGCAATTATGAAGTAGCATTGCATCTTAGATGCATTGCTCTGTTTTGTTCTAAAATTCGCGTCGGAATCAAAGCTGCATTCCGACATCAGTTTTGTTTGATGCTCTCGTACCGATCGGATTTGCCAGGCTCGAACGAAAATCGAATCGGTTTCAAAGTCTAATTTCGATGCAGCTGTTTCGAGTTTTTATTGTGCGCACTCGCTTCTTTGCAATCACTGAATTTTTTAACGTGAAAGTGAAAGTATTACTAAAGCATAAAAGAGCCTGATTTATGCTGCTAAAATGTTGACCTAAAATAAAACAATTACAAAAATGAGAGAAAGAAGAAAATTGTAAGAGATTACAAAAATCCTATAGAAATACTAGCAGGTAGAAATTGTCTGTACGTTATTAAAATGAAGAATAAATTAGAATCTATCACTGCAGCTTCATTGAACAATACCTTATAAATAAAGCGCCAATGAATATGTTGATAAATAATATTAAACCCATCGTTGAGTTGACTTCTATACCACTAATAGCTCAATTGGCCGCCAAACTGACCTTTCTAACTAAAGATGCTGCTAACGCTCATTTCGGAAAAACACCAAAGTGAGTTTAGATAGAAGCAAATGGTCTAAGGTTATTTTGGATACGTTAAAGGCCTTGCAACGTCGAAGCAGCCAAAAATATATTAAACTAAAAATGTATAAAGACAGTGGTTAGAATACAAAATGGCATTTTAACGATAAGTTTAGCATACTTAAAATTGGTGGGTCCTGCATAAAGATAATCAAACTGAAAGATGAGAGCTTCGCTTATACAATCAAAAGGTATACTAAAGCATTAATGCAATGATGGTTGAGCGAAAGAGCTCCTTTTAAAAGGCCCCTACTTTGGATTTCACTTCATACAAATTTAAATAGTTGTTTAATAATATCCCGTTATATGTGAACTCCTACATTAGAAGCAGTGCTGATTGTGAGGAAAAGTATATTTCGCTATTCTGCTTATGGTCCTTCCGGATCGGTCTTTGCACTGTGCACTTGCTCTTGCCTTACTTTCAAGTTTCTCGTAAAATTTTTACCAGTTTGAGATGGCAATTTTTCGGTATTGTCTCATTTAGTTTCTTTCAACTTTCTTTTATAGTTTCAGCGGTAAAGTTTAGAGCTTATCAGAAATACAGAGATACAATGGGTATAATAAATTATGAGAGAAAAGAGTCGAAGCCAAAAGCAATTGTAGTTAGAGTGATACGAAGTTCCTTCTTAAGGTAGTGCACTATATCTTATATTGAGAACAAAAAATTGAGCTGTTTCTTAACTATGCATGGTGAAAACAAGGTGAAAAAAAATATGCAAGGTGAAAAAAATGATCAAAATAAAGCTGTGACTGACCTGTGCTCCCCAAAAGGGCTACAAGTAGCAATAAATATGTTTGAAAATGCGATGAGATGAGATATAACCGATTCACACTACGTCAACGTATACCATGCTATTTAATGGGGTAATAGGTACTCTTATTACTATGAATTGAAAAAAACTATCAAATATATCTAGAGACGCAAATGTTGATGTTTCAGTCATGTTAGGTTAGGTTAGTAAAGAGGGCTGCCGGGAAACGCGGCTTGCATTAGGCCACCAGTTTGGGCCCATTTGCCACCCTCCGCTGGCTTTTTAGAGCTGCCAAGTGACCGCTTCGCCAAACTGGATCAGCTGACTCAGCGTGACGGTACCAGCCACCTCTGCCAACCCTTGAAAGTGGTATGCACCAAAAATTTTGAGGCGTTTATTATTGAGGGCCGGACAATCGCAGAGAGTATGCTCGATGGTGTCCTCTTCCATCTCGCACCTCTTGCATAAACTGCTGGATGTCAGTCCCATTTTCTTCGCATGAGATGCGGTAAGGCAGTGCCCTGTGAGCAAGCCGACCGTGGTTCTCAAGCAGTTCCTGCTGAGCTTGAGCAGTTTCCTGCTTTTGCTTGGATCAGGTGATGGCCATAATGTCCTGGCCACCCTGCAGTCCAGCCTGTTTTCCCATTCGGACTTTAGTTTGGCCCATATGGCGGCATCAAGTTTGTTTGTGGCGTCCGCGATTGACCGAGGTACAGTGATGCAGGGGCAGTTGCTAGCTCCTGAACCTTTCCTCGCCAATTCATCAGCTTTTTCGTTGCCTATGACCCCACTATGCCCTGGCACCCACATAATCCGGATAGGAATATGCCTTGCCTTTTCATTGAGAGCCACTCTGCAAGCGTTAACAGTTTTTGAAGAACATCTGTAAGACGCAAGAGCGAGAATGGCTGCTTTACTGTCGACGCAAATGGTCATTGGTCTGGTTGATATTCCGCTAATGGACTCAACTGCCATGCGTATAGCATGTAATTCAGACTGAAAGACGGTAGCATGGTCCGACAGTCTACACCACAGTCATGTTAAATTCATCTGCAATAAGATAAATAAAAGATTTTAGCACTATGGAACAAATCTCGTCAAAAGAGCATGTAGGGTGAGTGAGTCAGTCAACACGGGTTGTGGGAAAGGAATCTGGCTCCTCTAAGCACTCAGGTCAGAATTATCCATATACCTATACTTCCAGCCTACCATTATTTACCGTATCTATTAATAAAGTCGAGAATGAACGATAGGGGTTTTCCTATGTATACACGAAACAACCCAGCCGAAGCAATGACATCTGATAGGCACGTCCGCTGGACATTCGCAAAGAAAGTACTGCACAGAGTCCAACTGTTCTAAGCAGAATGGAGAAACATCATCCCGTGCGGTACATATTTCTTCCTAGATAATTTTGTTGAGAAGGAATAATGCACCCTTATTGAGTAGGAATAATTCAGTGCCATGGTTAGGCTCTGAAAAGAAAAGCTTCGTGTGCCTTGCTGCATAAAAAATCAGCCGTCTCGTTTTATGAGTATCGACTACCAGCTTTAGAAAAATGGCATATGTTAATGCAACCTATGGTGGTTTCGGGACCTTATATTCAAGGCGCTGAGACTTACTTCGCAATAGCACTCCTTCAGCAATGCAGTATAATCATACCCAGAGAAGATGTACCTTATTAAATCTAGCGTCAAAGCTTAATCGTGCTCTACATTCTTAGACAATTTTCCAAGTAGTCAAAGGTCTAAGTCACGCCAACAACGCAACTTGACTGTCGCAGCGAATAGCGGTACCCGTTTCCCTTTACTTTTCATTAATTGAACAGTTAGATATCAAATATTTCTGCTTGAAAAACCGAAATATACTCTCCAAGAAAAAAAGTACACCTTTCATTCGATGAAAGCATTAGACCCTAGCTCCAGGTCTAATATCTTGTCTTCGAGTCGTCCGTGGAAAAAATCTCGGAGTATTGCCTCGTGTGGACATAGACATGCTCCCAGTCACTTCTGCTCATAAAGATCACTTCATATCTTCTCCCGAAATTAATAAGCGTCCAAGGGTATCTTGAAAAACGAAGGAAGATCTCGTAATGAACACCTGGCATTTATCACCTTTTTTTCTCTAAATGCCAAATCAAACATAGTATTGTCTCTACTTCGTCAACAATATTTCTTTTTAAAAGTAGAATAATCACGCACCGATACATCCCAAGGCATTTTTTCTATACAAAGCTGAAAGCATTCATCATGTTCAATTGTATCTTATCAATTTATCGGTTTAGTAAAAGATCATTTTTGTGGTTATCATTTCTATGAGCTATTACACTGTTCAACTTTTTAGATACATTCTACTATGATTACCTCACTAGACGGCACAAGTCACTGCTATTATCGAATGATATACCTTGTTTCGGTAACATTTTGCAAATTTTTCTCGCTTGAAAATATCTTTCATCATATTTTTTAAATGCATTAAAACTCAACAAAACCCAATCAAGTTTCCTCGGATGCCTAATTTTCTGATTTGGGCATCTAAAATTTGATTAAACCTGAGTCGATCATAACATGATACTTTTGCATTTTTGTATGTTTCAGAGGAAAAATTAGTTTAAATTGTATTTTCCCTGAAACTAACAATGCTAGAAAGTCTCAATCTAACAATTTTCAATCATCCTTTACGGTCTCTTAAATTTTATCATTATTGTTATCATTGTTGTTACTAAATGTTCAATAGTAGGGTTATTTTTGTGATTTGATTTAATCAAACTGCTGTTGATTGACATCAAATATCTTCCACAAAATAATATTCGTCCTTGAAGAGTCAATTACACAACAACTTTACAATATTAAATTAAATTTCATGAATCTAATCATTGCCTCAATCTCTTTCAGATAATATTCTCCAACCATCCAACAACCTATTACAGCCAATTAACCCCAATGATACATCACAATCAAAAGCAACGAACGAATCGAAAGATTTGAATCTTGGAGCGACCTGGTCAAACTTAGGCAATACAAAAATAGACTTAGACAATTTACTTTCTAGCAAAAATAACAAGAACTCCGCTCCGGCTCTATCGATGAACCAACTGAAAATACAAAGTCCAACAAAAACCGCTATGCCAAACATTCAGTCGCCTGTGATGGGTACTGGTAGTTTTGTTGCGGGTGGACTAGCATCGCCTCTACCCAGTCCGGGCTTTAGTAACATTCCATCGGGCGCCATGCCATCGTATCAAAATCAAATGTTTGCGAATTTCAATGCTGCGCCTACTATCAATCAATCTTTCCCAACCAATAGTACGAACAATTTCAATATTTTGAATAATCAATCATTTAACGCCTTTCAATGATACATCGCGCAATAACTCATTGTTTTCACTTGAACTGATTGCCTGCAATACATACATATGTAGATAAAGTGATTTTCTGCATAGAACGAAAACTTATAACTGAAGACGAAAAATTAGTGTATTTGAAGTATTAATTCAGTATCGAAATGACGGATATTATTATTAACGGACTGGTAGTGGATTTTTGTAAATAAAAAAACCACATTTCGTAATTGGACTATAATTGAAAGAATTAAAAATCAATAATATCAGGCCGGCTAAATCGATCTGCTGAGTCAATCTTTTTAATATAAACATGAGGGCAATAAACTAGTTTTATCAGAATCCGGGTGTTTCTGTTTCAATAATTAATTTATCAAAATGTAAAAATATATTAATGTGCTTCTTCATTTTTGAGAACTTTGTGTCTACCTTGTCCTAATTTTACTGATATGTGTTGTTTGCTGCCTTGAATAAGCAGTAACGAATTAAAATTTGAATACTATAACAAATACAAGATAATACAATCTGAAGTTGATATGCATAGAACGAAAACAAAGCAGTGTAAATATATTCGTCAATATAAATGTTTACACGAGCGCACATAAACTTACGAGATAGTTTACATCATTTTTCGACATTTTGGTTTTTAAAATATTTTTATTAGATTATTCAACTCAAGGAAATCTTCCGAGTGAAACATTCAGAACCCAAGCAGCGCCATCAGTTGAATTTCTACAATAGTATCACTTCATGATCCAAAAACCAAAAGTAATGCAAACTTTCAGTTCTTCCAAAGCTCACTGCTTTTAAGCAGCCGATGGAAAATGACATCGAAATTATATTAAAATAACTTTTCTAATTTGTTTCCAATAATTCTTAAGACTTTCAACGTAGCAATTGCTGTGTTATTAGGGTGCGGATTGCACGAACTTTGTCGAAGAAAACAACGCATGAACGATGAACGTAAACATATTGAAATATTATTAATGAAAAGTTTTATACTCAATGCATGATGAACTCAATAGCAAATGTATAGACGACAGTGTATAAATGTAGATGCAAACGAATAAGTAATAAAATAGATGTCCATATGTATTTATATCAATGAGAAACGATATCAGATACAGAAAAGTATTTCTTCCATTTTGATTGTTTTCTGTTATTGTTTAATACATCTAGCATATTTTTATTGGTGTTGGACACTTATTCAAACCTATTCACATTCATATCTTAATAGAATTTCGATCAGCACAGTTATTATTTGCTACTACCTGTAAGTTGTTTAAGTTACACGTGATAAAAACGATTTTTTTGATATGGGATTGAAAGCAGTGGTACAGAAAAGCTGATGCATTTAGTTCTTAATGTTGCGCACACTTTCTTTGCAAGCGCTGAAGTGTATCAATTTAGATTAATTTATGATCAAAAAAGAGGTGCATCGATTTAACCAACTAATTCATATCAGTTTTGCTTTTCTATACCACTGTTCAGAAAATACTGATTATCTTATCAACATTTAAATGGTGTCTGTCTTATTTAGCTTGTTACAGTTTTGATTGTTAAATGAATTAGTTAAATTTATCTAGGAATAATAAGAGAATTCAATACAAGACATTCCTTACTGATAAACAGCTGTATTGAGTATGTGAAAATGTTTACAATATATATATGCATAAGATTAAACCCTAAGCTAATATCGGCATTAAGCAATTTTTCATGTTAAAATTTTGAATTGAACTAACTTGATAAGACTATAAATTACTCTCCACAACCCAATTCTTTATTTTTTATGTAAAGAAAACAAACCTATAAAAACGAATTGTGTAAATAAATAAGATTGTGCATATTGATTGAATATTGGCATAGAATGTGAATATTAATGTAGCTAGTAAAAATTCAAACGAATGAAAAGCAAAACGAAAAACGAATGGGCTAATGGATTTCTCAATTTCATAAGCGTTTCGTGGAGAAAAAAAATGTATGAATATTAAAAGTATTACTAAATTCTATTTCTGAATTTCTAACTCTGAAAATAAGAACATTTTGGAAACACAAATTGAATAATAACAATATTTATCGCATCTCTTGAAAAACAAAATTTAACGCTATATATCAAATGAAAATTATCAGAACTATAGAATACGCAAATGCGACGAATTTCCATAAATACAATACATTATGTTTGTAAGAGAACAACAATGGAGACATCAAATCACATGTGCCTTATTTATGATTTAAACAAAAAATGATTTCCTGTCGCTCTGTAGTATTGTATAGGTTTGTTTTTTGAAAGTCAATGATACTTGCAGTATGGGGATTAAACTGAAAATCTTAACTATTCGTAATTTGATTGTAAGCAAATAAAAAGCATAAGAAAAGTGGAAAATAAATGATTTTAAAATAGTCGGTATGTATATTGTCAATTACGGTACCTCCACTAAGTTGTCGATAGTTACTCTTGGCTTTTTTGTATCAGAAAATCAGCCAGTGATTTACATTTATATGTTTTTTTTTATGACAACTAGTCATGTATTACGTATAGCTGCAAAATTCAATCTGGCTTGAATCCGGATTCTTAGCGAACTGTTCAGAGAATTGACGTCGTTCGAATACTGCTCGGACCTACTTTATGGAATAGGTCTCGGAAGTGCTCCGGTAGGTCCAATTGCGATTCTGGTGAGATCAGCTGCCGGACATATCGAAACATTTAGCTTACCATCGACGAGAGTAGCTTTGGTTTGATTATTAATCCATTCGTACGTGTGTATCAATGAAGTAGAGGAAAAACGTTCCGGAGCTCAAGATCATTTCAATAATAGTTTTGACACGGGCACATGATAGATAATAGAATCAAATAAAGCATACAGCTTTTAGGCTCTTGATATACTTACGATAAACTGAATACAGTGATAAAATGCAGAATGATCCAACTAAATCATATTTTCCTTAATGAAGAACACCTACGCTGAAGACGCTTCATCAAAATAATAGACAAATGCCAATGACCATTCATCAAAATAATAGACAAATGCCAATGACCATTCATCAATTGTAAAAATAACAAAAAAAATATGACTAACCATTTGTAGTGCTAAATGTACATTAACTGAAAGAATTTTGCACATATCTTCTTCGTTGGTTGAATCTCTTGCCAAATTTCCTTTGGCATTGGATTTACTAACAATATTTATACACAAAAATGGTGCGTTGAATATCTAGATTCCTACACAGTGGATTTAGAAGATGTTAATAATTCTTGGAAAAGATAACTCCAAGTAATTCTACCGGAACTCATAAATTGAAGAGAAAAAAGCCTGCGAACATTGATGATTTTTTAATTTTCTAGGGAAATTTATTAGTTTCATTCATGTTTTCGTCAGTTATGCACCTTTTAATAAGTTTTCTGCATTATATTTTAAAAGAAGTTTAAACAGTGAAACACAAATTTTGAAAGGCTGAATAATACTAGCTTACAATGGCTGCGATCGCTAGACAATTGTGGAAAAGTTTTGACATTGGACACTTTACGGAACTTCTCGATTTAGGAAGGAGGTATCTACACGCAGCAGTGGCTATCTTAACTAGTCACTGCCTGTTTGGCAAACATGCGGCACGGCTGGATGCCGCTTACAACGACTTCTCCCGGAGCTGTCGATGCGAGGCGGAAGAGGAAACACATTTTTATACACTGAAAAATAAATAAAAATAAAGTCTTTAGGCTCATACTTCTTTACTTTCCTAACCGAAGTGGCTTCGATGGATCTGAAGAGGATAATCTAGTTCAATAAAGACTCAGGAGTCTCCCGATTATTAAGAATTGTGCACTACGCAATGCACTATTATAAGTCGAAGTTTGTCTGAAAGAGGCAGCCGCGAAACCTAGCCTAACGCAAATAATGCCAAGTCGAAAAACAGTATCCTTAAATGAATAGTAAAGCTGCGAAAAGGAGACAAAATGCTTCTAGAAATTGGTAAATTTATGATGAGAAGAAACTTGCGACTGTTCAAAAAAGTACTGAAAACCTTTGAGTAGACGAGAAATATCGTATCCAAATATCGACTTGGGCGTCCGAAATTATTGATTGAATGAGAAAACCGTGCTATATTAGTAGAAAGAAACTGGCTTCAAATTTTGATGAAAAGTACTCAACAGAAAAAAGCAAAAAGTTTCTGGAAACAAAATATGTTCAGCACCTCGATAAATCAGGTGCCTAATAGGACGTAGAGTGCTTACTTCTTACGTTAAAACATGGTAAAAGTAAAGACATGATTTTAGGGAGTTCTGTGGCCGCTGAAAGAAAGATTTTAGATTTCATCGAATCTCCAATGGACAAGCATGCTTAGCTAGCAAGACTTAAAAGAAATATCCCTGAAAGTGTGAAAAAATTTGGGATATGGGGAATCGGTATACCTTCCAGCAGGATAATGACCCCAAGTATTGTGCACATATTGTGAAACTATCGTTTATGTATTTTGTAGGTACCCCACTGACTACAAACACCTTCCCAATCATCTGACCTGAATCCAATAGAACAGTTGTGGGCAAAATAAAAGGACGATTTTAGATAGCAGATCATAATGTTTAGAAGTATACTAAAAAGACAAGTTAGTGGAAGAATGGAATAAAATCCAACTAAATTATGCTACAAATTTAGTGAGTGTAAAAAATCAGAAAAAAAAACTACTAAGTAAATGCCGGAGTCGAACGAAAATTCACTCAATTGCTGTCGATCGGTTAATTTGCCCATAATGAACACTCTTTAACGAATGTAAAAGTACTAACAACGTCATAATTCGTAAACTGATGTTCACAAATTTATAATTTCATTTAATAAATGCCTTCTCACACGAGACCAATAGCGATCTGTAGGTTTAAATTTTTAGGCGGTTTGGTCTACACACGATGTTTTACAGGCAATACCAAATTCAAATTAAGTAGTGTACAATAGAGATGGGAAATAACTGTATACATAAGTAACACGTTCCAACGTTACATTTTCCGACGAGTAACATGTTCCAGTAACATGTTATTTTTGGAACGATGTTCCCGTGAGTTATATTGGAACGCACAACGTGTGTTATCATACACGTTACTCGTTCCAATATAACGCACAGTAACTAATACGTTACGAACGTTCCAAACTGTCTATCGAGTTTACTCAACATCGTGTACTTGTGCGTTCCTGTGCAAATCATCGCCAGTGAAGCTAAAAGCACAGAGAACTAAAAATATGATTTTTTTGTGAGCTGGCGAGCAAGTACAATAAAGAGGAGGCCAATTACCGAAACGATTGTAGCATGCTATTGAGGCCGCTTATGATGTTTCAAGCGTTTCGTTAGGCGTTGCTCGTTTTTGATATGAGTAAAGCGTTCCAAAAATAACATGTAGTTTTCAGTAACATGTTCCATTGGGAACATGTTACAGAGTTGGAACTATGTTATTTAACGTGTTACGTTAAATAACGCCCAACTCTAGTGTACAATCCCATTCGTATTTCATTTATGTGGTCGGAATCGGACGAACCACGAAAAAGCCGACAGATAAGTACGTTATGGCGACGCCATCTGCTTTCTATGAAATCGAACATTCACTTTAGTCAATTTAAGCTCAGTTAAATCCATTATAGTTCAGTCTTATGTTTTGAAATCTGGATAATTACACACGCCGTTTCCAAACAAACAAATAAGAAAATCTTAAACGTGAGATTATTAAGACCTTCGCAGCATCTTCTCGGTAGCACATTCAAATACTCCTGTCGAAGTTTTAGCTTACCGATCAAGGACAACTACTAACGAAATTACTGAACAGGAAGAGCAGAACACATTTGGAACCATTCCACCATTACTGGGAATTACATCGAGGCTCAGCCAACTCACGAGTTCAAAGGAAATACAAAGATGTGAATAAAATGATTTGCGTTATTAAAGGTATATTTATTTACATTTAAAAAGAACCAAACCAAATATCCGTTTCTGCCATATTCTTATATTACTGTTCCTTAAGGCTCATTGAATGACGAGTCTTACTTAAGTCGGATATTACAAAATGTATTTCCTAGAAATAATGCGAGAAACGGCAGAAAAAGCTAAACAACTTTAAATCAAATAACTAATTTGCCGCTTCTACCTTTGCTTTCACGACGTTTCTGTTTTTATTCATTCTTTACTGCAGCAACATCGCTGCTTCTTAACAAATAAGTTGGCTTTATGTCCTCTAGATTTCTTCATCTAGAAGACATTGCTTGGATATCCCCGTGTTTTTATGAAGACTGAACATATTCCTCTTATTTACTTACAAATAGTCTCTCGTTCAAACCAAATATTATGTCTTAGGAGCTTGCAGTTAACGTCACAATCCCAAAAAAAAACACCCATATACTAGTATATTCAAGAAATTTATTGATAAAATCTCTTAGCAATACGTCTTATATCTATTATATATTCTGGAAAAAACACGTGTCCAAAAATTTATAGTAATTACAAGCAACAAAAATAGTCTGTATTACAACTTTCGATACTATTCATTATTCTTCGACTTACTTCTTCTTTTTCTTTTTCTTCTTTTTGATCTCTCCGTTGTCCTCTTCTACCTCGGTTGTGTCCATTGCAACACTAGTATCAACGTCACCGTTCGATGCGTCCAAATTTTTTTGCTTCTTCTTTTTCTTTTTCTTCATTTCGCCGTTCTCCTCGTCCAACGCACTGGTATCCATTGCCAAACTATTTTCAGCATCACCGTTCGAAATATCCATACCTTCGAACTTCTTCTTCTTCTTCTTGTCTTTCTTCTTTTTCTTTTTCTGAGATGCTTCTTCAGCCGCCAAATCCATTGCTTCATTCATGACTTCAATGTTCTTGCGGGGAGGTTCTCCGGTTTCATAAAATTTCAAGCGATCTTCAACCTGTTGTTTTAACTGCGAGCCAAATATGCTAGTAGGGGTTTCACTAAAGCAATCGATGCGAGATGCAATGGAACACTTGTTCGCAAGGAATCTTGAAATCCGGCCTTTGTTCTTTATTCCGGCTCGACCGATGAAGGACGAATGGTACAACAGGCCGTATTTCGGTGTCTTGCTACGGGTTTTCAATGCACGGAACAGTGCCTTTTCCGCACCAAGGATTTGTACTGTTGAAGCAGGGTACTTGGCCAAGCTAGTTAAACTGCCTGCGTGCGATATTAGTCGAGCGCCCACTTGATCCCCAATCAGTGACTGTAAATTCGGCGCAACACTGTCCATTTTACTGTGCAAGTATTCGGCCAGTTTCTTACGGTATTCCGCTAGATTGACTACTCGCCCGGCGAACATCTCAATGTTCACCAAATCAACCACTGATATATCCATTCCCATCGACATCTTCGCTGCGTCAATTATTGCCTGTGCCTTGGATGAGTCCATAACGATCTCCTCTAGCGCTTCAAGTTTGTCCTGCGTCAATGACTTCCTGTCTTTAATGAATTGGGCCGCTTTAGCGAACATATGGTTCTCGGGAATGATTTTCATCAACTCTGGAAAGTGGTACGAGTACCATTCACGTATTCTCATCGAGAACGTATTGATGTCCTTGTCAAGTTGGTCCAACAACGCTATGGACTGTATGATCATATTGTCAGAACGATGTACGTTGAATTTAACTTTCGCACGCGAATAGCTGTGACCCAAGCCGAGTTGAGCGATACCAGCACTTTTATTAGTAAAGCCTGAAAACGTTCAAAGAGCATTAGTTGAAGCAAAAATAGGTATTTCTAGAGAAAAAATTTTTAGATTTTCCAGAGAGTCATTGTTAAAGTTATACTAGCTCACCTTTAATCAATTTGTAGAAGTGGAATCGAATTCCTCTTATGATTTCCGGAACAACGCCGATGTGTGAACATGATAATTCAATAGCTTCAGTTATCGCTGCCCCAAGTTTAGCGTCACTAACACCAAGTGTGCATTTCTTCTTCTTCAGATTACTGAAAATACCGTCCAAAAATATCAGCAAATCCTGCGGAGCAATGCCTTCCGAAATTGCGTTCACATTTTCCAAGGCAGCCACGGCTGTTTTAAATGGCGAAAATCCCACCAATTTCACCAGCGAATTGAATTTCGCTAAATCGGTAACAGATGATTCGACTTGAGGCAAAAACATTGAAACCTCTTCGAATTCCGCCACTCTGAATAGACCGTATCCAGCGGCATGCTCATAAAGGACGTACAGATGTTTCTGAAATCGAAGATTTGAGGTTAGATAGATGAAAATATTGTAGCTGGGAGAATCTACTCGTAATTGCGGCGGAAGATTATTCTAAAATCTCAACATTAATTATACTTACCATCGTCCTTTACTTAAAACACCCCCCTGAATTAAATCAAAATTAATAACAATCTAGCAATACCACGTGCAACAACGCGACACCAGTCAATGCGGCCGATGCCGATTTGTCAATTGTCAACTTGTCAGTGTGCCGAAATTAGTGGAAGGTAGCTGTCTGAGCTAGTTGTGGGCTCAGCTTTGGTTTTTATTAAGGCATATTTACACATAAGGCATTACTTTCGAATTTTAACCAGTTTTTATTTGTTTTGAACGCTATGTCAACGCAATGTTCCAGGCGTTGTTTTGAACGCTCTGGAACATTGCGGATATAGAATATTTTAACTAGCTTGGATACGGAATATCTTAACTATCATGTCATATTGCACTAAAGAAGTTTTTTGCTGGTCACATTATCATGGAATAATCGCCACGAATATTTTTTGAATAGCTATTAAAACGATTTCTACCAATCTGCGCACAACACCAAGGTAGTGAAATCTATGATTTACGTACATACGTGGGTTGTTTCTCTATTATATACAAAGAAAACGAAAACAAAAGAGCTATCAGCAATTCGAAACAGCCATCCTTAAATCGTCAAAATCATATTTCGGAAAGAACTTTCATCTTATAACGCAATTTAGGAACATGTTTTATTATGCGTTTGAGGACAATTTAAAAGGCCTTATTTAAATTCAAATAATTAAACTTAATTTATTCGCTCACACCACTGATTTATGCTTGATTGTATTTAATTTCCTGCAGTTTAGTTCATATCCTACTCTCTTGACTTTTTAATTTCGACCTTTAGCCTTTTAGACCATTCCATCTGACATCTAGTCAAAGAAGTATGTATGTACGTAGAAACGTGTTTTATATGGTTTTATATGTGTATTCGCAGTACCATATTAAGTCCGTCGAGTCGATTCGATCTGCTGTTGGGCCGTAAAGTTGCGAGTACGTGAAATCCAAATTGCGATTTTTGACATTCTCGCGCTTTCCTTTGGTTTCGCATTTATTCTGTTGAGAAATTGAACTATTTAATGTTGTAAGAAATCCCGTGTGCGACCTCTTAATCGTTTATCTGGACGAAATAGTGATTGGTGGCCTTTTGTGTTTCGTTGATAATTGAAGGGCGCCCAGAGACTGACCCACGAACATGGAGTTTTTGTTGTAAGTTTTGTTTATCGATTTTTACTTGATTTTGTTTATATTTATGTGGATTTTGCTGGAAAGGCAGTTCATTGAAAAGTAGCATCTGAGATAATTATAACAGTTATTCAAGTGGCTGTGAATGGTGCTACTAATTATCCTCAAATTCATAAACCCATTGGAAAGCTGACCTGGTCATCAAATTTTCATAGTTTATTTCCATCGAATGTTCCGTCTAGATGCGTGGAGCGATAAATGTATGACGCAAATCATGAGCTTTTCATTGTGACATGCACGTAATTAATCTGTCGATTCAATTACTCAATGGGTCATCGATAATTGATTAGGAATATGTTTACTTTGTTCGCATTTCCGTAACTGAATCGTGTCTCACGATCGCTAGAAGAAGTTTTTTGATAGGTTATTTGCTCAAACTTCCAAATTTGTTTATTAAATTAATTATTTGATATCGCACCATCGAGTACAGAGGACTGATATTCCACTCTTATCAACTGTGGGACAGCAATCACCGTTTTTCTAGCTTTCACCAGCGTCTTCAATTCGCTCGTTTCGCTCTTGCCTCTATGAACGTTTGATGACCTGTTTTACTTGAGTTGAGGTTCTTATAATCTCCAGCACTTTTCGTGTTATTTTTTCACTTTGCCTTCTTTTACGCTTGAAGAGAGTTCATTGTAATGAAGTGGCTTACAAATGCGTGCACTGACGATCGCTTGACAGCACCGAAGAAATGGACTCCGAGCAGTGCGTGTCGATATGTAATTAATGAAAAACAAAAGACATGGAAGAGGAGTTCGTTGGCTACTGAATTGCACATATTCAAAATACAATCGCGAAATTTGATTTAAAGCTTATAAACTAGTCATATCTTTCAGTTAGTGGTAATGGCTAGCCAAGAAGTGAAGTGAATCACTTTGATTACTCTTGCATATTTTGTAATTTATTTGGGGGTCAATTAATATTAACATAATCACATGAAGCTTTTGCTGATTTCCACAACAAATTGAATCTAGTAGATGTGAACTCGAAAGACTTGAGCGTATTAAGCACTATTTAAGTTGAAACCTATTTAACTTAGAACTCTAGCTCATAAACGCAGTTACTGAATCAGAAAGGTTTTTTGTATGTAATAAATACGGTTAATATCGCAGATATGAATTCGATGTAACTTTTTATGGTATGCCTGATTTGGATTAAAGGGTTCAGAATACAACCATTACATAACCAGAGAATTCTTCAGTAGGACCTTCGGAAGAGTAGTCAACACTAGACTAGTTCAGTATAATATTTTCAGTTCAGTTTAAAATATTTGCCTTTCCTAATGTTTCGAATAACTCTAAAAAATTATAGTTTTTCGTTAAGTCTTTCGAAAGAATAATCAACACTAGATTATTTCAGCTTAGTAATAAGAGTAAAGGGTTGGATCAAAACCAATAATAATTGACATAAGAAATAAAAATCATCTACGAAAGAATTACTTACCTGTTGGTGCCAACAGTCTTCAGCAACTACCACAGCTTATGAAAGGGACAGTAAGGCAACTCTCCAAATTAATGCGCAGTAATTTCTCAACGTATATTGCGACGGCACGCTTCCAGTTCTCCTCTTTTCGCAGCATTGCACCCAAGATCGTCTCAGGCCGAACGTAGATTCAATGGTACGCATCAAACTCGCGAAGCGTCTGCACACAAAAAACATTCAGCCTCATAGTGTGCCTACCGGTAGTACTGTGTGCCCTCATTTCCCATTCTGTTCTAGTATTTCCTGAAGTAATCGTGCCCTTTCAAGAATTGAAAAGGGTTTATAATCATTTGTTCGTGGTTACGGATAATCCAAGGCTTTACGAGGCCAATTAGTTAAGCCGAATACATAGTATTCTTTGCTGCTTCCATTCGAATGATGTTGCCACAGTTGAAAGGTTTGCGAACGCGCGTGGGCCCCACTCTCAGATCTGTTCGGCTCCGAGAGAGAGGAACTAGCGGTAATATATCTATCGGGATTACTTCCGATAGCACAATCACAGCTTCTTCTGAAACCGTGCAGTAGCGACAGACCATACCCAGAGCACCCATGTGCTGAATCTTCTTAATGCGGAGCCCACCTTCCCTAATTTCGGCCCCATCTAGCAAGATGGAATTGATCGTCGTGATGAGCAGCCTCCTTTTCGTCTCACTGCGCCCGCAAATGTTGGACATTCTAATCAGTGAAGGGACGACTCCTAGAGCCCTATCCGATGCATTGCGGATATGAGCCCAATAGATCAGCTTGTAATCCAGGCTCACTCCCAGATACCGAGCCGACATGTTAGTCTGGACCTCGACGGTGTGAACTGTCATTGGTATGACAGTTGGTATCCTCCGCTTCGTCAGGATAACGATCTCTGTCATTGAATTCGCCAACTCGAAGCCATGCCCGGTCATCTACCGCTCAATCCTCCTCAAGGCTTGTTTAAGTTTGAGTGCGGCGAAATCCATAGATCTTGCAGTTACAACCGCTGTAACGTTATCAGCGTAACCTTCTAAAAATACATCTGCAGGCATTTCCAGGCGCAGTTGATCCTCGTATTTGATGTTCCAAGACCTCCGCTCTTGTTACCACCCCAGCAACAAGAATTCACATTGTTACCGAAAAAACTCCTGTACGGAGAAAACAAACGTCTTCCTATCGATTTTCTTCAAGAAAATATTTGGAAGATAAGACAAATCGGCTTTAGCACCGCCCTTTAGAAAACAATGGCAAAATTTCAGCTGGTTGATTCGAAATACCTCACAATGCCGAAGATATTCATCTTAAGGCAACTCATCTTTTACATTCACGGCTTTGTCAATATCGGCTCTGTTTGTCCACCACTTATTTCGCCTTATGGCGGTCTTCACCTTATGAAGAACACACTAGTACAGTCTCGACATTCGAAACAAATCCATCTATGTTTCAATTAATAGGTTCAAGCTCTGCTACACTTCATAATCTTTGGAAACTGTCGACGACCCTCTCGAGAAACTGCAAAATACAAAACAACGCTGTCTTCATCTTCGAAAAATAGCCGAAGAGCCGAGCCGAGAGCTAGCTGGCCGAAACACAAAGGTTATACTCACTTACACCTCGTGGTAAAGCGTATTACATTAGCAGGAGAGTATTGTGGATGAATATACACAAGTATTCTTTCATTTCACATATTATCCACAACTCTGCAAAAATACTGTACTCAACAGATCAAAATCATCTACGCGACAATTAGACTTAGAAAAATAAAATATAAATTGGAGTAAATAAATAACTTGTCAATGTCTTTCTTGAAAAGAAAGACATAGATTGCAATCGATTAAATTTCATTAAAAATAAGTTTTTCTTAAAAAAAGAATAGGTGACCTAAAAACTGTAGAATTTGAAAACGATTGGCCTGGCTATTGAACATTAGCTCGAAATTACACTTTCTTCTTTCGGCTGCTTATGGACTGGAGTCGTAGGTTGGGGTATGATGCCCCCACAATATCTAGGGCTCAAGGTCGAGCGTCCAGCTGAATGCATTTTTCGTGTGTTTATTTTTCAGGATCTCTTTTTCTAGCAAACAAGATTTGTTGCGGCTCAGTTCACCCTTGCCAAGCCAGCGCATGCTGGAGAGTTTTCGGGTCCTGTGGACCAAGCCCATTTCCTTGTAACATTGCGACTATTGAGTGTTTTCTGACAGAGGTAGCGTCCAAATTTCCCAATCCCATTCATTTTAAGAATCCACTCCGGTCGCGCAGAAATAACAAAGTGGCACACCCGCATCCAACAGGTGTGGATTAAAGGTGCTCCGATAGCACGGTCGAAAGTTACCTCACGTATTTTTCTATTGTACCCTGCTCAAGGGGCATGCATTCGTTTATGCCTCGCGGATGGGTTGTCATCACCTCTGGTGCGCTCTCTTCTTGATCTTTGGTCAAGTTGGGAAGCTGTGTTAATCATTCGTCTTTAAAACCGATACAAACCATTTGTACTTTAATGGTAGGAATAAGCAAATTTATTCAAGTTATTCTTATTAAAGATACTTTAGTGTCTGGGTAACCGAAATTAAATGCTTAAGCTTGAATGATTCTTTAGATTTCGAAGATATCGAATTAATTGGCCGCTATTTCACATTATTAAAACATAAAAGTAAAAAGGAACTCTTAAAAGATACAGACATAAAAGTAAAAAGGAACTCTTAAAACCTGATGAAATCTTTGTTTTAGTAATTATCAAGTGTTACAGCTATTTTTCTTTGATCAGTGTAACTCTAAGTTTTATTACTGCGAATTTTCAGAACTTCCAAAGTAAGATTGACATTCATACATACAAAGTTAGATTGAAAGTACCCTCTGAAAGAGAGTTTAAGCTTAGTTTATTGTTATCAAATTTTTTAGGAACGGAACTGATAAGCGGCAGTAGATGACTATGCGAGAATATGCAAATTGTTTCTTCTAAAACTTATTCTGGGAGTTGAAGCTAGTAGAAACGTATTTCAAATCAATGTTTGTAAGTGTGAAGTGATAAGATCCATGATTCACTCTCACGCCCATATAGCTAGACCAACTCAAACCTTGGTTTGTGATCATGATTTTTGTTCATGCCAACAATAAAACCAAGTTAGCAGCCGATGCTCTGCGTGGTCCACCATAAAAGCTGTTATCGTGCTAAAATATATGGATATTGTGGGTACAAATTGTGGGAATGTTGTACTAAGTTTTGCCGGACAGTCTCTCTCTCTCTCAATAAGACACCAGTAGCTTTCGAAATTCATGGTGGCGTTTGCTGCTATTTTCTAGCTCTATCTAAAAATAGTTGAGCCTCACGAATTATCCTAATGTTAAAAAAAATTATCCTAAATATATCCTACTATACCTAATTGTTCAACTCAACGAACTGTTAAGTACATATCAAATCGTTTCCCATAAGAAGTTATCTTCTAGATATGCAGTACAGGAGAATTCTAAATATTCTGGTTTCGCGTTGCCACCATCCAGTTAATTTTTCAGATTCTATTATCAACTTTTTTCTTCTCCGGCGATTTAGAATGAATCACATAACGGGCTTTGAATTTACCAAGTTTTGAATCATCGTTTCCACAATTCCAGATAACTTCAAGATATATAACTCTAACGTTTGAAGCTCCACAATTCCAGATAACTTCAAGATATATAACTCTAACGTTTTTTTTCGCTCGATTTCATGAACTTGCTCAGTTCAATTTAAAATTTCAGTTAAAAGACAATCACGTAAAGATGCAGTCATTTTATTTTCTTTAACGATTTAGAATTAAGTGTTTGCAATGCTGCTTTAAATCTTATTTTTAGTTGATTACATCGGAGTAAACATCCAAAGATACGTTTGAGATACATGCATGTAACCAATAATTCTACGTTATCTTATGCGCAGCTATTTTATAAGAAACCCGATTAAATGCACGGGATTCATAGTTTCCGAAAATTGTAAATGCTTGTAATTTTAATTCAAAATTATTAGAAATACTGGCACATTTATTTGACATAAATATTCTAAAATAATCTTCCTTCTCAAGGAAACATTAAGTCTCTGCCAGAAAATGAAAGAATCCTCTGTTACGGGTTTCGTCATTCGGTAGATAGCAAACCAACACTCTTAAATTGATATATCAATTTAATCCTCATTGTTATCTACTTTTTTCGTACGGCATTAAAAAAGCAATGTCACTTTTAACTATTTTCTGTGGTAGAATAACCGAAATTTTTTTTATATAGTTATCACAAATTCTTCTTTAAGCTCGGCAAATTATTTTAACTACTGAAAACAATATTTTTAGTTTTTAAGAAGAAAGTGTAGTGAAATAGTTTCAGTTCATTTCTTAAACATTCTCATTTACCAATTTCCCATTTTACTTGATAGCGGTTCACGTTCGAGCAAAACTTTCAAGCCAAAGAAAAATATACCAGAAGGAACACATCAGTATGATCTCATGAAACATGCTGCAGCGACATTGGGCTCGGGAAATTTACGAAATGCAGTAGCTCTTCCCGACGGTGAAGACCTCAATGAGTGGGTGGCAGTGAACAGTGAGTACAATACAAAACCGAAAAGCTAACGTTTCGCTCATCAATATTACCATTTTATTACAGCCGTTGATTTTTTCAATCAAATAAACATGCTATACGGGACCATAACAGAATTTTGCACAGAGGAAAGTTGCAGTATTATGTCAGCGGGTCCGAAATATGAATATCACTGGGCCGACGGCCAGACTGTAAAGAAACCAATTAAATGTAGTGCACCTAAATATATCGACTATCTAATGACATGGGTACAGGATCAGCTCGATGATGAAACTTTATTCCCCTCTAAAATTGGTGTTCCGTTTCCTAAAAACTTTCTAAATATTGCAAAAACAATTCTAAAGCGACTGTTTCGTGTCTACGCGCATATTTATCATCAACATTTTTCGGAGGTGGTACGGCTCGGCGAGGAGGCTCATCTGAATACATCGTTCAAGCATTTCATATTTTTCGTTCAGGAATTCAATCTGATCGATCGTCGAGAGCTGGCACCACTACAAGAGCTGATTGATAAACTCACGGCTAAAGATGAACGACAAATATGAAATATTTGTGGCTTATTGCAGTTTCGATCCTCCGATCACAGCGAACCCAATAGCAGCAATCTGCATATGACACAACTTTAGCTGTAAGTTTTTTCAAATAGTTTTAGCGTGTTATTTGGACGATGCAGATTTGTAGTTTGCGAATTTATAAGACTAAATGTCTTAGCAAAATACATTCAAATTGGATCAGAACGTAGGACCAAAGTGATAAAAATATTCAAAGCAAGTCACCATCAAGTGCAAATTTAAAGCAATTAACATTGCTTATTTTGAAGTGATTGCTTCAAATTGAAATTTTAAAATTTCAAAGCAATTGAAATATACTCCCTAGCCAAGCATCGTCCAATCAGTTCTTAATGCGCAATTAAATAATTCCTAACAGTGAGAATGACTTGATTCTCATCATTTCCCGCTTTACTGCATCTATAGCGTTGTTATTAGTGCAGTGAGCAGTTTCATTGGCCTTCACATAAAGTATGCGCAATAAAATGTGTGCTTTGCTCATTATTAGTATAAACAGTAAAAATATCCATGTCTTTATAATTTTGTATCTTACCAAGACACGATCTGTTCCTATTTAGATGAATAGGAATGAATACTTGACATGGAAAACGCTTAAACTGCCCTATTATGTATGATTTGTGTTTTCGCAAATTAATATGGATACATTTGCGTGTCCAATATGTTAAAATGTATCGATCGTAAGACAACAAATTATTGGCTAAATGTTCAGAACTGAAAGATAAACACACTTTAGAATGTAATCGAAATGAAATAATTTTAAGAAGGATTCTATTTACAGCCTGCAGAAGTTTTCCTTCCAGCTTGTTTAAGCTTACGAGTATGTAATTAAGTTTCACCATGTTTTTTTTGTTATTTATTTTATGTATAGTTTTTGGCTTGAAAGAAACATCTAGCATTTGTGTTATAATACTAAGGGCGAAACAAAAGAGCTTGTTTTTTTAAGAAGAAGAAGAAAAACCGATATAGAAATAAACCTATTTGCATATCTTTTTTATATACGTGAATATTTGGTTCAAAAAATAACAGTAAACTAATCGGTATTTTTAATTTGCTTTCCGATACAATCCTGTTTTATAAACAGCTTGATGCTTAATTCGAACCAACAAAACCTGAAATCAATGAGAATGAGTATATAATGTAAAATAGACACGCAGATACATGGTATAGGAAAAAGTTGCTATTTTTACATCTCACTATGAAAAAAAATTGATAAAAGAACGTGAAGTAATAACATTTCAAATCGCAAAAGAAATTGTAATGCTGCTCACAATTAAGAAAAAGGAAATTAAAGAGCGTATTTGTATACCGATTTTTGTACTGGAAGGAATAAAATTCGTTAAAAGCCAATTTTGGGTTTAAATCATAAAAGAATGAGATTTATTGAATCCATTGGCAGTAACGATGTCAATGTTCAAAATATATTTTTAATTGGTATTCGGCATTTAGTATGAATATATAAGCGTGTTTCAATTAATTATTGAA
Organism: Nemotelus pantherinus; assembly: GCA_963978885.1. Taxonomy (NCBI): domain Eukaryota; kingdom Metazoa; phylum Arthropoda; class Insecta; order Diptera; family Stratiomyidae; genus Nemotelus; species Nemotelus pantherinus. The sequence goes on along the minus strand of OZ022265.1, from coordinate 117,339,022 downwards.
GCCTTGTAAATTATTATCCGAAAATGACAGAAATATGAATTACACACTATAAACTTTAATCACTGCAACAGTTCATATTTTTACGAAAAGTTAATTTAAAATAATATTGAAAATAAAGTGAAATAGCTGTTAGTCTTGATCAGGTCTATCATAACTTTATTTAAATATCCTGTTGCTTAGAAATTTAATTTTTTGGAGTTCAGGTTTAAGGGTCCTGGATAAAACTAGAAACACCATCTGAATGATGCTGGTAGCGAAAGACCATAGTGAAAATTGACGGTATCACTAGCAATAAATCGTAAAAGGCCTATGAAGAAGATGTGCAGCAATCGTTGACGAAGCTTCGGATTGAAAGCCACGTCGAAATACCAGAAACCCAGCATGTCAGTGAGTGATATTATATATTGTCTTCTCAACATTGTAATTTATTTTGCAGTTAACGGGCAAACTGTGTCTTCTATCTAAAAAAAAAAAACAGACAAATTTATGAGTGCGATTTTTTGTGGTTTGTTTCATTAGCTTATCCATAATTCGTATATACTAAGAGTTCGTTTCGGTTTGTAAAATTTCTGCAAGGATGCCAATGACTAATACAAGAAAAATGATATTTTTAGCACTGATGATTCCGAAACAAGTCATATTATTAGGCTACAAAGTTCTCTCCTACAGATTCGGAATTTAACTCAAACGTTGTCATTGAATAAATTAGGTCTTTTTCTGGTCCATAGAATAAGTCGATAATTAATATATATAATACCAGCGGAACCGGTAACTCAACTGTAACAGAATAATATAATATAAGTTTATAAAAAGTTTACCCGTGCAACAAACTGTGCTCGTTCATTCCCAAACAACAGCTTTATGCTCGGTCCAGTGAAAGCGTTGTGCGAGTGTCTGTTTACATTCCAGACGTGTTTTTGGTGAGACTGTTCTTTTTTTCGTGGAAAAAGGTATTTGAATGAAACATGTTTCGGTTTGGCTCTTTCGGAGATATTTAAGGAATTGGAGAATAGAAGAAATCGTATTTGAACGAGTTCATGGGTGTTAAGGAGAAGCATATATGAAGCTTCAGTCACAGAGGAATTAAATGGATATCAAGCATTTATAAAGGCGAAAACTGATCCATTCCATGGCTTACTAAAAAAATATTAATTTCACAGCTCAAAAGTCGGACACTATTTTGATATATTTTGTCCCACCAAAATTCAAGCTAATTGTCACACTCTTATTCCTTGCAAAAGGGAACAAATTTTGTTCTCTGTAGCATATTTTTCATGTGTCGAAACCAGGTGTATCGAAGTTTCTTCCTTGAATTTGGCGTCATATACAAATTCTTAACGAATGACATCGAAGTGAAAATAAAAAGAGCATAGTAAATGATTTAGAAATTATGAATGCTTTATTGAAAATACTTTGAAATGCTATCGAATGTTTTGAATTCCATGCGTTTCGATGGTTTTCGTCCATGGTTGGAAATTTCAATGGTGGAAGGGTCGTTTTCGTTTGAATATTCAGTGTCATGATGAATTATACATTCATTCCAATCTTGCTGTGATGTAATTGACGACGAGCTTGTATTTATTGATATAATAGAACCAGAGCGATTTGTAAATATTCGATACCCAAATCGTTTAAAATGTTTTAAGTAAGAGCTGGTGCAAGTAATGCTTTTTTTTAAAATATGCAACACTCCTTTTAAACAAGCCAAACTCCTCTTTTGGATTAGTATTGAATGACTCGTACGTAAATTTCAAGTCAGCTACTGCTCTGAACACATATTTTGCTCTGCTTCTCGGTCTAGCAGATATATTAGAGTTCTGAAAACTTGTTAAGATTAGTTCACAGAACTTGCAGAAATTAATACATTTTCTTCTCTTTCTTGATGATCATCAAGCATCTATAAAAATAATTTTGTTGTGGATTCTCAACAACCAAGAAGACTGAAAATAAATAAAAGAAGCTTCAACACAAGATGGAAATGTTCTCCTTGCTGTGCAGCCATAGATGGTAAACGTCCAGTAATTTAAACCCCTGCCAACTTTGGAATGGAGTTATGGAACTACAAGCGCTCCAACAGCATAGTCTTAACAACATTGTTGATCATGACTATTATTTCGAATCTTTAAATGGAGGAGCGAATGGAAGTTCTGATAGTGGAATTGTTCTACATACCAAGAAATTGAAAATCTTTTACTGTCAGCTGGTGAATTGTTAATTCGAGATGAAGCGTTTATGTTGGAAAAGTATTTATTGAAACCGTACTCTCATAAATCTCTCGCCAATGAACAAAAAATATTCAACACTTTCACTTTCAAGAGCACAGAGAATAGTAGAAAATTGAATCGGTATCTTGGAAAGAAAATTTCGAATATTCCAACGTCCTATTAACAAAAAATACCGAAAAAATTGTTAATATCGTATGTGCTTAACACAATTAGTTAAGATTTCTCCTAAAGGCAAAAAAACTCACCTTTTCACCAGCATCTATCTTTTTTTATATGTCCCTATATTTAGCTAATAATATAATGGTTTTCACATTGACAAATTGTCTTATAGGTAGATCGAAAAATTGCAGAATGAAAAATGGTGGTTACTCGGTAGAGTAAATAGAACTCATTATATTCATTCGCTTACTGATTTCACTCGTCCGAGTACTGGCAAATAGGGTCAGATTATGATTGTCAAATATAAATTGACGACATCATATTACCTAATTTTGAAATAATTATAAGAAAATATTTCAGCCCATCATCTTTTTAATCTGAGATAATGGCAATAAATTGTTGGTTTAAATCAATTCACTGTCACAGATAACACCAAACAATATTTCTATCAAATAACTCAAATTATTTTGTTTGTACTCGCGATAAAGCTAGTCAAGATGCTAAATTGTTGAAAATTTTAGCGACAAGTGGTTCTAAATTTAGCTCATAGTATCTGTAGTATCATAAATATTCATACTTTCGAGAAGTTCAATGTTTCAAAATACTTTGTAGTAAACATGCAATAGAGTAAAAATCGCGTCATAAATATGCTGAAGGTATTGATATAGTTATTAATCAATGAAAGAATTTTGCACAAATCCAAATAAATTGTAAACGTGACCGTTTAGTTGTACGACGCCGGGGAGTTATTATTATCGTTATAGGGGATTTGCATCATTTATAGATAAATTAATCCGACGAATATATTGTGCTTCGTTTGTATTCAACTTGAGAAGGGTGTCTAAATCTCTGGTGGAACATGTCACGACGTGTTTTATAAAATTATCTGCAAATCTTGAGTAATATTTTGTCACTATTCAATTGCTTTACTGTAGGGTGATTTTTCCGAAGGTCAGTCACCTTGTACCTAAAGTTCGGCCTGCTGCAACTCTTTGAACCCTCTCTTGTCTTACAACACGGATCAAATCCGTTAAAAAGGCATCTAAAGTAAGTGCAGTGGCTATAGTTTCAAATATTGGATTTAAGATTTCGTCGGGTATGGTTCATAAAAAGTTTTGGATGGTCGACTTTTGGTGTTGGCTGACGTTAGGAGCATTCACCCTATTTTATTTTTTTTGAATTAAAACAATTGAATCTACTCAAATTGCATTAATTTTTTTTTAATATTGCAAACTCACTCTTATTGATAAAGATTATCAATTTGTGAACACGGTTCCCTTCTTGTCGTATAAAGTGGACCTCTAAGTTTTCATGATTGACTTTCTTATGATAGCTCAAAATTATGTTCCAGAAGGTGAAAAAAACACAATAAAGCGGTAAAATACAATATTTTACAAAGTTTGAACAGGCGAAACATTATTTTGAAAGAAAATTTATTTGTTACGGTTTTAATATTATACAGGGTGATTCAGATCAAGGTGCCTTGTGGTATACCACGTGATTCCTTGAGGTGAGCTGGTAAAAAAATGTGCCACATACCCCCCCTCAGGATGCCCCCCTTACGAGCTATAGCCCTTGAAAGATTTGCCGACTTTAAATGTACCCTGGTGAAAATGATTGCTTTAAACTTTTGAACAACCCTGTGGATTCTGAATATTTTTATCTCGTTTAAAAGGTATTACAATTAACTTTCAAATGAGACGTCACTTATTATTTGCAAATAATTCTTAGAAAATTTAACGGATATTCCAAAATTATTTTTTTTGCATTAACTTTTCAAACAAATAACCCATGTATCTTTGAATTTATATCTGCTGAATCTAATTTTATTTCTCTTTAACAATGCTCTTTCATCCCGCTGCCTGCAACAGATTTTCTACATGAGGTCATTGTGTGTATTCAAGGAGACCAAAAATTTCATTATCTGAGCCACCGTACAGAGGAAGACTTTTTAGACCTTATCGTAAAAAAACAATTTAGACGGCAATTAGCTTTTAAAAGTAATTAAATAGAAGCTTTTAAACAATAGAAAAACATATGTTGAAATTTTTAAAAAAAATGTTTGATCAACTTGCCTCAAGGAATCACGTGGTATACCCCAAGGCACCTTGATCTGAATCACCCTGTATATAAATTAATTTTAGTGAATGTATCTGGCATAATATTTGTATATCTTCTTCACTCTATACTCCGCATAAAAATTATCACACAACGTCCTGGTACTTCCCACACAGTTGGTACATTTGTAAAAGTGATAGTTTCATCATGATCTACATATATAGTTAATGTTGAGGATGAATTATTTGTCATCAAGACGTGTGGCCAGAAAAAGTTTACAGAAACCTCTGAATTTCTATGTAAAGCTTTTGATTTTCTATAAACATTACTGAATTTTCCGAATATTTAACTGTATCAGCCAGGGAAACAATTTAAAACGATTTTAATCAATCTAAAATCAATTTCAAGCCTTATATTTAAAGAGTACATTATTTCACTGTTTTGAAACTTCGTGTCCGCATTCTTCTTTTGTGTTATTTCACATAAATTAATAATATTTACTTTATCATTTGTTTTTACAGCTATGAATTTCAAAAAATACCTTAATCCACAAAACTCACTAAATTCTAACCTTTAATCCAACGCATTGCTTGACACAAACCAGGTAATACTGAATCTAAGTGCTAATTCTATTGCCTAAAATGTTAAACTGTTAGAACATTAATGGCTCATTTCAGTAGCTTATTTGTACTAGTTACCTAATAAGTCTGCTCACATGTTCGCCTGATTGTCAAAATAATAATTTAAAAATGAAATTAGAACTAAATTCAAAAAATTAAAATTAAACTGTACATTTCATTTATTTTGTATATAACGTACCGATTCACGTAAGAGATTCAAAAAAGAGTTTTTTTTTTAACCGTGCAGATTATAACGAAAATTGGTAAGTATAATATAAAATGAGAAAGAGTTTTCTAATAAACGAAGATCCTTGAACATCTATATATTTTGTTTTTTTTTTGTTTGTTTTTGTTTTAATATTGGGAACTGCTATCGCACTCTATGAGTTTATAAGCAGCAAAAAGTATTTGGCATCAATTTGGGAAAATAATTTATTATATTCTAATAAGCAGATGATTTATGGTAAGGTCACATGAACTTGCTATTGAATAAGAGTCAACATGCTTTTGTCTAATTTCCCTGGTCAAAATCCGAGTAATAAACGCAATCAAGACAAATTTATTTTGATTTTATATTTATAAAAGATATAAAATATACAAAAATTATGAATACACAGATACATCAATTACACAATCATTGAGGCAGTGTCAATTCTCCTGTGTCTAATATCTGCGGTCAGCTTTCCAAAAAAGGAACCAAATATGTTTAGTTTAGTTTGAATTCATAATGCAAACAAGTAAAAAAGTTATATACAAACTGTTAATACAACGAATCAATAACTATAACTCCCATTTAATATTAAAAAGTACTTCGAAACTTTTTTCCTGTATCACACTGTGTTCATTACGTTAGGTTGTGTTCTTCATAGCAATTGCTACTTCACGTTAGTAACTATTAGCGTCTTATATATTGCATCACATTCAAAGTAATCTGCATTTTGCTCAAGCTTCTCTTTCCAGAATTTCGCTAGGGTTTTATAGCTATCTCCCTTGCCACCTAGCTCTTTTGGAAGTGTTGTTTTAACTGTCGATGTCCCACCGCGAACCGTTACCCTAGATTTCATTTTTGCCGACATGAACAAGCTGAAATATGAAAAATAATTTTGTCAACGGTGACCAGCATGACCTAAATGTTGTATTTACCGAAACATGTTTAATCCAACATTGACATGTGGCGGGGCGTTAACAAACTCCAACATTTTAGGTTTTGTAGGATAAATGTGCCAGCTCTCAACGGCGCGCTTCACAAACGTTTGATTCAATTGCACAGCGTGCCGTAGCGATACTCCTTTCATGTCAAATATTGCTATAAGACCATCATTCGATATTTCAGGGTAGATTCGGAGGGCTAAGTCTAAAACCATTTTGCCAACCTATCGAACAAAGCTATTTGTAGATTTATTTATCAATTTTTATTTATAGCATTGCTCCAAAGAAAAAATCCTTTTCCTAAATAATAAAAATCTATCTTCAAACCAAAAAAGATAATTCTCAAGGTAATCAAAAATCATGAGACTCAAAAGCTTGAAGACTCAATGTAATAAATAGGTATTTAAATATGAAGTAATTTTGCTTACATTTTATGTCTAAAATAAAAAATTATAATTTAAAGACAACCGCTACAGAAAGTTTCACAAAGAGGTCCATGACGTAATTCATAGAAACAATTGATGTTGATGTACATTGAATCTTTTAGCGTTTCAGTATCATTTTTTATTTACTTGAGTGTTTTTTTTTTTGCTTGGAATAAATATTTTTTCGTCAGGAAGTTAATTTTTCCATTTGGGGAAAAGGAACATTCGTGAAATGCTATACTTGGCAGCGAAATAGCATACCTTGGCAACGTCATTTAAATCATACTTTTTAGGATCATGTGCTGACGTTCTAATGACGAAAACGTGTCGGTTAAGTTCATCTTTTACACCGAGCGGAAAAAATACTCCTAATTCTAGTAATTCCTGTACTTTGGGTGAGAAGGGATCACGATCTGAAAACCACTCCGGACGCTCAGCTCGCATTAGATAAAATCTAAAATTTACGCAACAATCAGTTAGTACAATTATGATTTAGTTCAAGACCTAGAAACATAAATTAATAAGTGATTATTATTTCTGATTGGAATAATGTTTATCAAGAGTTCAAACTCGATAGATTATTACTACGAGAACTCATGGAACTTAGATTGTCCCAATAAAATGTTTTAAATTGTTATCGCAAGTCGTCTCCCTCGTATCACGGTTTTTCATTGAAAATCGAAATCTGCGTGCAACGAAACATGTTCGCAAATTCACCGATTTTTTTGTTCTTTCAACTATGACTGGCTTAATCGTAGTAGACAGTAACAATATTTAAACGTATTTTTCCTATCTTCCTGATTCAATTAGCAATCTTTAAAATTAATCTACTACAAACTATGAACATAATCTGATAAAGGATTAAGTGAATGTAAAATCTGTCAGATTATTATAAAAGCTTAATTGATTAAATGAAATACGATTTAGGCTTACTAATCGAATTTGCTTTACAATTGAACTTTAACGCGTAAAATACCACAAAGTGCTTTTTTCATTCGTATGATGGCGGCCTTCCAGATTCCATTGAATGGCCACCTTATACGACCAGATATATAAATAATTTTTTTTTGGGTTTACTTGAAAACATTTTATGAACTTTGGTCGTGATGCTTTCAAATATTTTACTCTGATTGTATGAATGCATACCGACGGAATAAATATTCAATAGCGAATCCGTATTAAGATTTTTAAACACAGTTCATATGAAAAAATTGTTTGTACAATTAAAAGCTAATAACCAAATCAGAACATGACTGCTTTTATACGCTATACTAAATATTATTGCCCACTTATCAGGTCAGCTAGCAATCTTGGTTGAGGTCGTTAAATTCTTCACACAGTCAAAATAAAACAGCGCGAGCTCTTTATTCAGTGCAGCCGTATCACTGATTCGCAGTTGTATGTTTTTCCGGCATGGTTGTTATCTCGGTAATAGCATTTCAAACAATAGGCTTTATTCTAAGCTTTGTAGTCTCATTTAGAGTGGGAATTAGAACCTTTTGGCTTTGTCAGTTCAATTTGTTGTCGTTGTTCAATTACGTATATTCTTAATTACCTTCTAATTTTTTCCTTGGCCCTTTCAATATCATGTTTGCAGCCTCTAAGAAAATATAAAAGACTCAGCGTGTCTTGGCGCGCATTTATATGCGGATTTTCGGATAGCCATTTTCTTAGTGCCTCTAGATCTCGCTCTTCCAGTCCGGAGATTTCCATCTGAGAATCTTCTATTTCGATACTACTTAGTTTATAACTGTCCATTGCCACAAGTGTTTATGTAGATTTTCTATTGTTCGAAACTTTTTAACCGAATCGCGAAGATGTTATTCGATTGAACTATCCAAGAGTACCTTACCACCGCGATCGCGAAACAACAAAACAACACTCACTCGTTGCCCAGGCATGCTAATCGCGATTAATGATGACTTCGACGGTGTTTGGAATTAGATTGCTCGTGTATGTAAAGTTTAAGGTCGTGTAAATCTTATCTTGCAACAGATGCTAAAGAAAAGATGCGCTGAAAATCTGAATATGCGGGGGCTGTTCATACTGGACACCAGGTGGCGTTAAATGAGAGAACAGCTGGTTTTGGCATGTTTTCATCGAAACAGCTGAATTTGACATGTGAACCACGTGAACCATGTGAACACAAACATTGAGGTGTGCTTTCAAAATGTGTTGAAAATATTGAGTGGACAGGGCCAAATTCGATTTGGGAAAACTGATATGGAGGAGAATAAAGATAAGTGTGATGTCTGCGGATTAACCCAATTCACAGTGAGGGAGGGATATTACTATTGCGATGAATGCGGAGCACAATCACAAAATGTTCGTGATCTAGTCATAGACCAAGAAGATATCGAAGCTACTCAAGGATTTTTCACATCAATTAAAATTTCGAAAGAAAAAACTGACAAAGGTGAGTACGTTCTTTAGGCTAATTAATAATTAAAAATAACCGAATCGGTATTTTTCATAATAGGTCTGTTTCCGTACTTTCAGCAAACTGCAGCAGTAACAGAATTTGGCAGCTGGCTTCTTTTTGCTGCAAAATTTGGCTTGCATTTGGCTTGCAGCAAAAGTACGGAAACGACTTGCTGCGAATCTATTTTAATATATTATAATAGATTCAAGTACGGAAACAGACCTAATGGTACTACAATGTGTTTTTAAAGCGGCATGTTTTTAAATTTTGATATCACTTAATTATTACCTTCCATGTACCAAGCAATCCTACCTTCCAGTTTTCTCCAGAAGTTTAAACTTTAACATATGCAATATATTTTCTATAACATTTAAATCCTAGCTTTGATGGGTCGATACAGCATTTCGCAACATTTAACAACTATTTTTTTGATAAATTGATCATGGAAGCGAGCATTACTTTGCCGCACCATGGAGTCGAGAATTATTTTGCCTGTGAGCACGCCCACAGCTACTCATATTATTATTGAAGGCAGTTGTTACTTTCCTAATAATAGCTTTTGATGCCCTCTTTATCATTCGAATCAGGATGGCCGCAGTATATTTTCATCCTACCTATATAGTAAATATTTAGTCTTTTGAACGTTTGTAATTAATTTGCATTCCTCGGGCCAATTTCAATATTTTTCTAGACCAGCATTATGAACTTGGCTTTAAGTAATTAAAAATGGAGGAATATTATCAAAATCAAATAGTTCTAAAACTACAGAAATTTCGATTAAGAATGTAAAATAAAATATAAGGATAGATTATTGCATCAAGCTGACCAAGGGAAGGCTACCACGACTAATAATAAAGATAATGAATCATAAATACGAAACGCAGGAGCACAAAAGAGGAATTGCCAGTCTGAACCATAGCGTCGACTTCAACAATAAATTAAGGATAAATTCATCGGATTTCTTCGAAAGAATGGCGAATAAGTACATAAACATGGACTTTGGTACACACTTCGTCGTTGAAATTTCAACGTTAGCGATTTTTTTAAATAACATGACTTCGACAACAAAGTAAATTTATACCAGAGTAAAGAAATATGTAATGTGCTGGAAATCACCTCACTCACCCATATAAAGTGAAATGCAATAACTGCATTAAACAGCATTAACATCTACCTCAAATCTAATGTTGGGATTTACATTTTAATCTTCAATGAAATATTGATATACACCAACATGTTATACAAGTTATTTTTGCACCCGGCAATTCGGGTCGTGGAGAAGGATCAGCAATCATTGCTAAATCAGATATTCATTCGAAATTCATCAGTATGTCGGACGAGTACAGTACAATTGTTGTAGAAAAATCAAAGCTGGTGCCTTTTACAAAGCGCTTAGGCAAGATGATCAATTTTTTTCTAAAGCATGTGGATGAATTCTACTCGAAGCATTACAAATTAAACTCACTAACAGATACAAATATTGATATTTAAACGACATCAACTGTCTCACACGCTTATTTTGACATCATTGCTTGTAATAATCGAATTATATTCTACAAAGAAGACAAATGCTTACAACGACGACATCTAGAACACTAATTGATCATGTAACAATAAAACATTCCAATTCATATCAGCAACTAACTTATGGCGATGATGACTGGCTCAATTTAGAAGAGCATTACTATACCCGACGGGAGTGTGCCCAAATTTAAAATATGTCCAAAGAATTTTGAATAGAATAAAACAACGAATACGAAGCAGCCCATAAGAAAGTTTAAGCTCATAATGAAATGTTAAATCCTGCTTCTTATTTCTGCACTCTGTAGTCATTCTCTTTAATTCAAACCTACCTTTGGTGAAACAAATCTTTATCGTTTGATATATTAGATGCGTTTTTGTGTCTCGATCAACAGCTAGTTCGGGTAGGTAGTATTGAAAAAAAAAACAATCTCGCTTCAGTTGTTGTTCTTAATGCTACCTACTCTAGCCAGCTCGTGATCAAGACGCGAAAAACGCACCTATTATTGTATTCCAAACTTTGTTAATGAAATATGAAGCCTCCAATATGTTCATGATTTTAGAAAGTTTTTAAGTTTTTTTAAGTTAACTTTTTTATACTGAACCTGCAAAAGTAGTAACATTCTAGCGATCAGACACTTGTTGTAATTGCATGATGTAATTTGCACAATGATTAAGGAAATTGTGTGATCATAGGCAGCCTTTTTCAAACAAAACGATCGATTTTAATTTTCAGTTTCACTAACCATCATAATTCCTTTGAATGTAAGCATTTATATAACATCCTCTGCATTGTACCCAATTGAAAGCTTTTGCATAGAGATACAGTAAACTAGATATAATCCAAATCAAAACTTTGCCTGCATTCCCTTTGACACTGTTATTTCCTTTGATTATTTCTAAATAATGCCCTGGGGCTTCTTTCTCCGTTAGCTCATCAGTGTTCCGAGTGAAATATGTCTGCAGTTAGACTATCCTTCAAAATTAGTGAAGATTTCCAATTTAATTTACAGCGTGCGGGCGAAGTTTTACTTCACTTCAACAAAAAAATTGAGATACAGATGATTGTGAAAGTATAAATTAAGGTGTCCAAATATTATGCTACCATGTCTATGGTAAATTAGTTAAAAGTGATTTACTTCTAAAAAAAAATTAACATTCTTGCCAAAATATTTAACTTATTATTTGTTAAGATTTTTTTATCTAAATCTTACGTATCAAACTTTAATCTCAATTTAAAACTTGTACATTTCAAATAAAATGTTGAATTTTGTTTTCTATTTACATATATACTTTGTAATTGATTCTCTATTTTGCATTCCATTCAGCTCAATTAACAACATGGGAATGCTTTAATTATATGCTTCGTTGTACCGTTGATGAGCTTCAAAACCTCGGCGCTAAAGAAGAACTCAAGTTTGTAACTTTACAAATATGGACGACATATTTGAGGAAAATAGAAGTTGCTTTTTTCAACAAAAAGAGTGTTCAACTGCCTCGATTGGGTCCTAAATATTTTCAAAGGTAAGTGAACATATATCAATTGCTTTACGCTAAAATAATGCAATAAATACTTTGTGCAGAGATGCTCGTTTAATTTACAATCACACCAAACCAAAAAGGAAGAAATCAGAAACGTCACAAGCAAGTGGTAAAATAAAACTTTCAAAACAAAAAGTAGAGAGATTTTAATCATAATTTAGACTAATATCTATTAATTTAATCATTGTTTGCAGAAAATCCACGCCAAAGCAGAATATGAGACGATGTCGCAAGCAACATCGTTGAGTGAACAGAGTTTGACCGGTTCTTCGACCACAGGAGGTTCAGTTCAAGCAGTTGTTCCCGTGGAACTATCACGAAGTGCTAGAACATATTATAAACGATTAATGCCAGCGCAACATTTAAAAAAGCATGAAACAGATAGCAAATATGAATTAACATGTCATTCTTTACGTTTAGGCCCCAGATTACGAAGAGAAATGGAAACGCTTTCGAGACGAACTATGCAGTCTATCATTTACTTGGCATTGAATCAATGTCAGGATGATTTCCAATTGTGTGATCTATTGAGATATTATCGAGAAGGACATTTGCCAAACATGAAATATGCCCATCTTCTTCCGGAAGATATTGCTAAAAATTGCGAACAGGTTGTGAATATGCAAGAGCATGGAAAGTGGGAGTTTTATCGCAGCTCAGCTATACGAGAAAGCGCAGCGTACCTTGCAAAATTTCTCCATATACCGGAAATGGTTTTGCCAGATTTATTGAAATTGTCAAAACGTTTTATCACGGACTTGAATCTACCTCCGAAACTAGGATCGTATATAGAGCGCTTGTATAATTTCCATCCTCCAAAAATGACTTTTAAATTTACAAATGTTTACACTCCTTCGTACGAAGGAAGAGCTATGGCTTATATTATCTTTATGCTTAAGCTTATATTTGTTCTGGATGGAGAGGCTGAGCAGGTTATTTCAAATTCAGCAAAAACAATTAATTTGGAATTGAAAAGCCTTGGCGACTTGGAAAGAAGTGTTTTTGTGTGGGAAGATTGGGTGCAGTATATTGAAATGCGCAAAGTAATTTTGACTCTATGTCATCCGCCAACAAGTATTCACTTTGGTGAGAATGCAAATTACGATGAATACATCGAGCATACGACAAAATTTTACGAAACTACAGACGATAAAGTCGGAAAGACAAACCGAATTAAATTAATGATGATGGCAAAAATCTTTGAAGACTTGCGTGTTAAACTTATGAACAAGGAACACAAAGAAAGGATACCATCACTCAAGTGCCCACCTTCTCTGACTCCGTACAGTTCGTACTTAAGATACATACTAAATGACCAGACATTGGCCGATAAAATTATTATACCGGACTTCATGCGTGATGATCCATCGAAAAAAGATATTGAGCCACTCGTGGACTGCATGGAATTGAAGAAAGTTTTTAAGGAAAACAATATTCAGTTAATTACAAAGAAAGTTACTTGTAAATCGCTTAGGGAATATCTTGGCATCTATAAATGCTATCATGATAAGGAAAAAAGGCGTATATCGACGAGCATTCGGCTACGCAAGGTAGATTTTGACATTGATGACGACGAATGGCTGGAAAGCCTTGGTTGTTGGCAGCCTTCGAATGTATTTACGCAAACTCATACTGCATCCAAAGGTCCAAAGCGGCGTAAAGAGTTTCCTATTGCACCGACCATTCTTCGTGAACTGATCACTACGCGAGAGAAGAACCGCATTCAAACCGATGCAGCTTCTGTTTGTTCTTTTAATCTGCTTCGGGAAGATAATATGGAACCTGCTACCAGTGATATTATTGGAGAGGCACCCAGGCTGATTGAAAATGAGAATTTGTTCGAATACCTTGATGAGAACGATGAGATGGACGATGATTCTCAAGAAGAAATCAACAATACTTCCATGAAGATAATAGAGTTGAAAGTTTCATCTTTCGATTGTTGGAATTTACTTGGGGTTAAAAGATATATGCTTACGCAAGACATTGAACAGGTGGAAAAGAAGCTACCGAAAACGTTTCACTGGCTGTTAAAAACATGTGCGGAAATAGTTGAGATGGAAGTAATGGATCTTTATGAAGAAGTGTTAGCGATAGAAAATGAATTTATTTATGCACTGAATCCAATTGATAATGTCGGAGATACATTGTCATTTAATTCAAACAATTATGAGAGAGACATGCAGCATGTTATCAATTATTATAAGAATGTTTGGTAATAAATGTGGTTATTATTATTAATTTTGAAAGATTTTTTTATTATCATCAAACTAAGGCAAGTACTAAACTTGTGAGAACAATTGGTGATTGTATTAAATTTTTTCATCTAGTAATTACTCAATTATTTAGTGTCTGCAATTCACAACCACATAGCTTTCAAATAAAATATTTGGGCATGGTATAAGGAAGTAGCTTCCTACACCACAACTTCATAATTACGTTAATTTTGGCATATATTTAATGAAAAGCTTTTTATGCCTGATGAATAAAGAAAGTAAACTTGAGAGCTTACCGTTGCGATTTAAAAATCATTAACGTTCCTCATTACATGACGTGCTCAATCAAAAAAGCACATCTACAAATATTAACCAATCTGTTGTGGCGTGCTAGTCGAATATTCGTCTCGTTGGAATGCCATCAACACGCTACCCCATTACCACATTGTTTACGAAAGCTGAAACCTTCGAGTGATAAGACAATAATGTCTTTATCACTTTGCTAATTTAACCGTCTCTTTGATATACATACATGCGCAAGAGTTGAATATTGAAATCATATAGGAGAGTGATACAGTGCTAATGGGCTTACAATACCTGAAATATTTTCTTAAGCTATTCTAATAATGCTCATATTATAACAGTGAACCTAAATGAAAATGGGACAAATATCCTTTTTTTATTAGAAATATGAATTATGCCTGCTGTGGATAGTGTAGAAATATTGTATACTAGAAATAAATAACGTATTGAATCGCAATCAATTTTTTAAGAAAAATATCAAAGGTTTGAATTGCAAAATCCTTGCTGCAGGTTCATATTTGTGTCGGAAACATTCCCAAAATATTTCCGACTCTATGAATATCGAGTAAGTCGTCTCAGGAGTTTCGAAAATATCACATGGAAAATGATACTGACGACACTGGAAATTGCAAACAGCAACATTTTTCACACTATTGCATTTGAGTTTAAACAAGCTTGTGCGATTCTTGAAACTACTTTAAAAAAAGGGACTATGTGGGACAAATTTTAAGATAGATTAATTGAAAACAATGTGCTTGTCTTTGGGGAAAGCAGATTACTCTTGCAAAGTTGATAACACAATTTTGGATATGTGAGCACAAGCCGCACTTCCAATGTACTATTATCATTGAAAAGTGTTAATTACAATTTCGCCATTTAGTTTTGACCCATTGTTGTTGCAATTTTCACGTACCTGTCTAAAAGTTTAATTTCGACGGCGAAATCAATTGGTAGCCCACACTGGGCGCTAAAATAAAATTGAGATTTGAATATGCTGACGGAATTAGAATAGATGTGTCACAGCCATGAAAGCGTAATAAAATTACCCGCGAAGATTGGTTCACTATATTTCTGAGAAAAAAAACCTTCCAAAACTGCCCATTTGAACTTCAGAGACAACTGTTTAAGCAAAGAAGCAGATTCAATGAGTCAAAAGTTTACACGTCCTTTCGCGTCAGAGGCTCCCCATGTTGTTTCGGAGTGTAACAAAAAGAAACTGAAGAAGTAACGAAATAATAATGAACTACTCAATTTACATACGTGGCCTAATTATTGGATGGAAGCCCGAAAAAACTTAACTTTTCAGGTTCCCTGTTGGCATATATGTATTTATATATTTATATATATATATATATATATATATATATATATATATATATATATATATATATACATATATATATATATATATATATATATATATATATATATATATATATATATATATATATATATATATATATATATATATATATATATACAGGAAGAGACTTTCGGATGTCACAGGATGGCGTTGGTTCTTACATTATCTAGGCGCGGAGGCTGGTTACTTCTAATTAGGTTTGCCTCTGGAGAGTAGGCATTTCTTCCCACATCTTTGTATATATTTTGTATTTTTCTAGCTCGCTATCTAGCTAACGCACTTTGTCGCGTCTCAGTTGAGTTTGGTTTCCCAGCTCATAACTGTCCTGTTAGCTTTGTGGTCCTTCAAGGATGGAAGCCTTCTTCCTGTATTTGTTTATATTCCGGTTTATAATCCAGTGACAGATGCTAGCATGCCAGCGTCCTCTTTTGTTTGCAGTAGGAAGTTCACCCTATTATTTCAAGAACCCACTTCAGCCGCGTAGAGCTAGCACAGCGGCCCGCTAGCATCCCTCGTGTGTGGACTAGCGTGCGCTGCGCCAATGTGGACTAGGGGACTTCACGACCATTTCTAAGGCACCCAGCTCCAAGGGTAGTTAATCTTATTTTTGCTTCGCTGGTGGTTGTGTATCAAACTTTTGACAGTCTCTCTTCTAGACTTCGGTTCCGTTGAAGTGTTCTGCCCTCCCAACCTGTAAATTGCTACAAATTGTATTAAACCATCTCAAAATACCCTACGAATAATGAACAGATAATGGTGAGCCTTTGAAATAATAGACATAAGTATCCCTCACTGGTGACCTCTGGAAGTCAGTACGGTGGCTATTGTCACTTCCGTTTGGGAATGACGGGGCAGACCTTTGATTCGTGCAGCTTGATAGCCAGTTTGCTCTCGTAAAACTCATCACATCGGTTACGAAATTGAATCATGCCGTGGTGGCTCTTAGTACCAAGGAGCGAAGAGTTGTTCGTCATATAGTGTAAAACAACGACTGTGATGAACCTTGTACGGAATTAAGACAGGCGCTTATATCATGACTTTCATCGAGTGGTTCTTCAAAATTTAATCACTTGTTGAAAGATCTAACATTGGGTGACAGGAAGTCAACCAAACTCAACCAGTTACTCAACCAAACGAGGCAATTAGTAGATGCCAAGATTGGGGAGGAGCTGATAAGAGCCTTATAGCTACAGCGGCTTCCCAACAAACTCAGGCGGCCACCTGCCTGATACTGTCGACAAAATTGCACAAATATTTTCCAGTTTACGTTGATATCACATGAGATTTGGTGACAGCTCACAGAAATGCATCTCGCTACGCAATTTTAGGAGCGGTAAGTTGATAAGTGGTGCCTACCTACCGTCCTGCGATGGTAGGTAAACACGCCTATTTTTAAAGCCGTCGTCTTTTGATGTTTTATAAGAACACTAAAAGACATTAGGCGCGTTTTTTGGCTCCCCTTATCCATAACAGAGCAATGCTAACCAGTGCAGACGCATTGGAAACAACAACAGCCCCTGTTATGCATAGGGGGAGTTATTGTTGTTTCCAATGCGTCTGCAGTTGATAACATTGTTCTGTTATAGATAGGGTGAGCAAAAAAACACGCCTAGTATATTATCAACACAGCCGCAGACATTTTGGTACTTCCCGTTTCAAATTCCGGATCTCTATCTCCATCCGGACTTAAGCTGGCGGCAGCTAATCAGTCTATACTTATGGACGAAAAAAGTCTTACACTAGGTTTCGTCGATAGTTTCAATGGAACTTTCTCTTGGCGGATGTTACAAAGCCCATTTTAGACGTAAACTTTTTGTGCCAGTTGTCAACTTAGCTAAAAGTATGTTGGTGGATTCACTCACCTCACTGTCGCCAAAGGACAGTACTCTTCAAATACATTTTCGAAACTGAATGCTCAAATTCAGCCTTCTTTCGATCCAAGGATATATTCACTTATCCGGAAATATAATGCTGTCACGATTTAATTTAATTTAATTTAATTTATTTAATTTATTTACCAAACAAGGCAACATACATTAACAATTCAATATAACAACATAACAATTACATACAAATTTTTTCCAACACATTAGAAAACAAAATACAACACAACTTTTTATTTTAGTTACTTTACTTTACTTTAATATATTTTATTTTGATTTTAGCTAAATTGATGGGCAAATTAAGTGGGATTAGGATGTTGATAGGGTCTTTAATAAGTTTGTTCTAAAAGTGTGTTTAGAGATCCCCGAAGCGTAGTTGCTGCTTATAGAGTTGAAAATTCCACAGCACCTATTTATGGGCTCGTTATATGCATAGTTAGTGTGGTGATTGAACTCCTTGAGCAGAGTTGCATGCCTAGTGCGTCTTGGTTGGTCATTGAAAATAATTTTGTTGGAGAGAGCTTCAACATTGACTGCACCACTTATAATATCAAAGGTTAGGCATGCACTTAACAGTGTTCTTCTAGAAGAGAGAGGCATTAAATTAAGTAGGCTCAGTCTGGTTTTGTAAGAAGGAAGATGTTGGAAGTCTTTTGGATCATAAAGGTCCCTCAAAGCGAAAAGTAAAAACTGTTTCTGAACAGATTCTACTCTCTCACTATGTAGCTCAAAAACTGGGTTCCATATTATGCAGGCATACTCCCATAGAGGACGCACCAGAGTGATATATAATGACTTGGTAACCCATATATTCTTGAACTCTTTAGCACGTCTCTTAATGAATCCGAGCTGTTTATTAGCCCTGGCAAGGATTTTGTCATAGTGGAGATTGAACCGCATCTTGTTGTCCAATACTACCCCGAGATCTAGAATATGATCAACCCTATTCAATATGGTGTTGTTAAGGCAGTAAGAATACTTTTTGATCGTATTCTTACGGGAAAAGCTTATTACATGACACTTGTTAATGTTAAGATTCAAATGATTCTCATTGCACCACTGTTCGAGAGATTGAAGCTTTGATTGTAGAAGAATTGCGTCAGATTGCGTGTTTACGCTGTGGTAAATTTTTAAATCGTCTGCATAAAAGAGATGGGGTATACCAAGCAATGTCTCAGAAAGATCAGAAATGAAGATGTTAAAAAGCAGGGGACCTAGATGACTGCCTTGCGGTACTCCAGAAGATGCGAAAACTCTTTTAGATAAGTGGCCCTGGAATTTAACAAGCTGAGTTCGATCGCGAAGATAAGACTGGAGCCAATCAAGAAGAGACCCTGATATACCGAAGTTGCGAAGCTTGTATATTAGAGTTTGATGGTCAACCCGGTCGAAAGCCTTACTAAAGTCCGTATAGACTGCGTCAATTTGACTTCCTTTTTCCATTTCACAGAGCACATCAGAGACCAGGATCATGAGATTAGTAGAAGTCGATCTACCCTTACGAAATCCATGTTGTTGCTCATTTAAAAGAGGGTCGATTATGCGAGTAAGTTTTTCACAAACTAACTTCTCAAAAAGTTTGGGGATAACAGATAGAATAGCAATCCCCCGATAGTTATCGACTGATCGTTTATCACCACTTTTGAAAATAGGCGTAAGGTATGAAGATTTCCAGAGAGATGGAAAAACACCTATGGAGAGGGATTTATTGAAAATCATGTGCAAAGGTGTGATCAATTGGTCAGCAAATTGCACGACGAAGGAAGGAGAAACCAAATCAGGGCCTGGTCCTTTGCCGATCTTTAGTTGATGAATAGCTTCAATAATAGCCTCTTGTGTAAGAACAAACCCGGCGATAAGAGGTCTCGTGGTGATTCTTGCAGACATAGTAGAAGTGGACGTTATTGGCGAGCAAAAAGAATTTTGAAAGTGATCAGCAAAAAAGTTACAAATGGCTTGTGGGCAGGAAGAAACCATGTTACCACGGGACATCGAACAGGGATAGCCGGTTGTTTTACGTTTCAAGTTAACGAAATCGTAAAACTTCCTGGGATCACTAATGATTTTTCCCCCCATTGAGTTAACATAGAACTCATACGCTTCGCGGGATTTGATGGAAAATTCGTTGGATAGCTGATCGTATAATCTGATTAGACCCTCATTGAGCAAGTTTTCATTTTTAATTGCTTTATATAATTTATTTCTACGGTTTCTGAGACGCCTTAAATTATTGTCGAGCCAAGGCTCTGAGAGTTTGTTTTTTTTCTTCAGCTTCGGTACGAATAAGTGAATGGCATTGAAAATTATTTTATAAAAGGAAGACACTGATTCATCTAAATCTAATAATGAAAGAGAAATTGTCCAGTCTACTGTGTCCAAATAGTTTATAATGCTTAAGTAGTCAGCATTTTGAAAATCATATACAATTTCATTATTGTACGATTGGGTGAAAGAAATATTTGTAGCGGAAAGCTCAACTGTAAAAGCGGAGTGATGGAGAGTGTTTGAGAAAAGATTCTCGGCGTCAATAGTTGGGCTAACCGCCACTTCGTCATAAAAGTTAGTAAAAATAAGATCTAACCAATTGCCATTTTGGTTAGGGATAGGAATTATTTGCTGTAAATCGTTGCCATAGAACGTACTTATAAGGTTGAAGTCAATGGAGTCAGAAAGGTTGATTGGAAGGAGACGGTCATCATTTTCGTCGAGAACGAAACTGATTTTTGGACGGTTGAAGTCCCCCAGAACAATTATTTTGTCATCGTCATGTAGGGAAGCTGTTACTGAAGATATCAAGTCACAAACGTCCATGTAAGTAGTTTCATCAGAATGAGGTGGGATATAAACGATACCAATATAGAGGTAATGCTTGTCGAATAAGACTCTGACGAATTTGTGTTCAAAAAGTTTGTAAGAACTGGTCACAACAAGTTCACTTGAGAGGATATTGCGAATCGCAACAAGTACACCGCCTCCTCTTGAAACTCCAGTATAAAGGTAGTCGCTATCGGTTCTATAGATGGTCCAATCAGTGTCAAGAATTTTTTCGTTTATATGTGAGTCGTTCAACCACGTTTCAGTGATCGTTAGTATATTAAAATGGCAAGATTTAGCGTCAAGAAAAAGCTTGTTTAATTTACTTCTCATACCACCGCAATTGTGGTAGAGAAACCTTGGGCGAATAGAAGCAACTTTGTTGTTACACTGAAAGAAAAACTCTTGGTTGATTCAACTGTTTTTAATAGTATTGCAACGATTCATTCAAAATCGTTAAATGAACTAAGGAAAATAGTTATTTTTACTATGTTAATATAGTTAATTTAACGATATAAAAGTAGTTGGTTCTGGTTGTACAAAAAATATCGCAACGTTCATGAAATCAACTGTTTTAATTGTTTCATAACCACGAAAATTAGTTGATAAATAGAAAATATTCATCAATTCACTCAAAACTTCAACGTTTCGAATTATCAACAGTTTCTATGGTACTTAAACTACTTTGCAATAGTTGATTTCAACAAACGTAATTCAGTGAGCAAAGTCTTTGGAATTATTCTACGCAAAGTAGAATAGTTTCAACATTTCGACGTTTTTCATGCTCCGAATGAAATTGTTTATCAACTACGCGTTATGGTGCATAAAAGTAATCAACCATTTTCTTATGGTTGTTTTAACTATAGCCCTAGTTGATGGCAAAACTGAGGAAAACTGTTGATTTTTCATACTCCTCATACTCATACTCCTATTCTATCATAGAAGTTTCATATGATACATGGCAAAATTGTGTTCGGTTTGCTGTTCGATATAATTCATATTCATGTTATGCTGTGAAGCCTTTATATTACGTTGCATGACGCTATTTTGTTCAGAATACAGCGTTTTCCGCTGTGACAAAACAGTGGACTGCGGCAAAGCGCAGTCAAAAAATTAGAATGCACTGTTTTGTATGGTAACGCGCACAATGGCTGCGGCCGAATTTGCGGCAGCGGCAGAATTTGCCAAATTTCAAATTTTGCCGCACCGCTAGCGGTGATACCTACCATAGGTTGGCATCACCACTAGGTTGAAGTAAATCTGATTGAATCAGGTTGAATGGTCTGGCCAACCTAATCCTCGTACAACAGGATTTAGCAATACAAAAGAAAAAAAATGAATTTGGTTGGTGCCTTGATTGCATTGACAGCGACATTGTCGCTGCATTGTGATACACCAAATTCAACTGCGGCATTCACGCCTCCCCTGCCTATATTTCGTACTATGTATATGGTTGGAATACCATTGTTTGTGGTTGCTTACTTTTTTTGCACCACGGACGTTGTTTATCAACCACGCGTCATGGTGCATAAAAGTAATCAACTATTTTTTTATGGTTGTTTTAACTATAGCCCGTAGTTGACGCAAAAACAACTAAGGAAAATTGTTGATTTTACCAAGATTTTTCTTTCAGTGTAGGAGTAATATTTCTTCTGGTCTTCTTAAGATGATTTCACTACTCCATGCAACCGTAATGTTACGCATCAAATTATCACAACAGGCCTTTCAATAGTACAGCTCGACGTCTAGCACCTGATAAGCTTACTGTGGCTAAGAAAGAGTTATATATATAACATCAAAAATTTCAGGAACGCGCCATCCGATTGAACTGAAATTTTCAGGATACATTGGTGTGTATGCAGAATAGTGCCAGGTCTCACAAAAAGCTAATAATCTTTAACCCTTTGGCGCCGGCGGCCATTTTAGTGATATTTTAAATATACCTATTTTTCTGTCAACAAATAACTTTCGCAAAAATGAAGCTAATGGAATGAATTTCGAACGTGTTCCAAATGTGAATATGATAATTTTTTTGAAATTTTCTATCCTATGTGTGCGCTAGGCGCCTAAAATGAGATTGTGAAAATTTGAAAATTTATGAATTGCGATAACTTTTGACCAAATTATCAGATCATTATCAAATTTACAGGACATATTGTTGTTACTAAGTTGTAGACTCGTGTATTTTTTTTATGAACATGCTGGCAACCCTGCAGCTACGGCAAGCATTGAAGGTGAAAACCTTCAAACCATCGACTCTAATGGAAAATTTTCGTCTTTTATGCCTAGTACTATACTCTTCGCGAAACGAATTCAACGGTCGAATCCCATACAAAAAGAGCTTCTCAATTCGTCAGTAAAGCTCTTTTTGTATGGGATTTGACCGTTGAATTCGTTTCGCGAAGAGTATAGTACTAGGCATTACAGTGAAAACCAACTCATATAGAAATGTTATGCTTTGTCTATACAACCAAAGTAAAACTTTTTAAATTTCACATCGGACAAGAACGGTAGCCCTCCTCCAATTTACCTATATTTTAAGCATCAAAGACTTCTGTTCACGAGAACCAATTACCAAATACAAATTAAATTCACAGAATGTATTGGTATTGAGTAGGACCAGGTCTGATAGAAGCGATTTGGAAATGCGGGCAGCTCTGTGCCAGTGGTGCCACCTTGAAAAATGATAAAGAAAAAAAAACAGTTTTTTGCCCTATGAATTCTGATTCAGTTACCAAATTTTCATGAAATTGACACAGTAGCTGAGCCTTACTCTAGGCCGTCTTTGGTAAAATTCGGTTGGTGCTGCCAGCTATGGTAATTTTCGTGTCTTTTGTTTTGAAAATTCGCTCAGGAAAAAAAAGCTTTTTGCAATATAACTTCCAGGGCAGTCATGAAATCAAAACGAATTTCATATGATATATGGGACTTACTATAGGCATTATTTAGAAGGAACCTGGTTAAAAAACCATTATAGGGCTGCCAACTACTGTTGGTTTTGTATTTATTTGCAAAATCTTTAATAAGCATTTTAACGTAAAATTTTCAAGCGGTAATGATTTAATAGTGACAGTAAACAACAAACATTAAGTTTTTGAAAATTTGAAAACTTTTGCGACTGGTAACCCTAAATTTCTTTGTATCCCTATAACTTCCAATGCAGTCATCGGATCAAAACGAAATTCGCAGAGTAGGTTGATTTCAACGTGAGGCAGGTGTGATATATTTTTGACTTTTATGCTAGCAAATGGTTGCCAGCGCGAGGCATTTTTGCTATCTTCGTATCAATAAATGCTTACATTCAGTATTCATATCGCGAACATTACAATGAAAATAAGTTACCAATGTTTAAATTTTCTAAGTTCTAGATTTTTTTTTCGTTTTTTGACCCTAAACATCTTTCTATCTCAGTAACTTCCGACGAAATCATCAAATAAAATCGAAATCCATAGAGTTATTTGATTTTGACGTGAGGCAATTGTGGCAGACTTTCAGTTGCAAGTGTTGTAAGCACTAAGCATTTTCTTTGTTTATGTTATGCTGCTTTCAAAGTTTTGCAGTGTTTGGGTTTCCTAAATCTTGAAATTCCTGAAATCCTTTGCATGCAAAATGCATTGTTAAGATCAAAGTGATTTTGCACTCGAAACAGGTTGGAGCACGCGTGGTAGAGTATGCACTCAAAATTTGCACGATTCTTCTACTGTTCATCGAACAATAGTATTTTTAGCGGTTCAGGTGCGCTAGAGTTTTTTTTTAAATTATGTTGGTTCATAATTCAGTTTTTGGTTTTGGTGAGCTCTCTTCCATGTTGGAATTCGGACTCCCTCCAAGATTAAATTACAAGAACTCTTCGTGCAATTTTTCTTTGGGATACATTTCAGTACATATTTGCAATGTAAACCCCTTGTACAATGTTCGCTTGCACATACACCCATCTAGGATTCTACGCGTTACGCGAAGGCAATTAAGCCTATGTTATTACAATTGTCTTATTTTTCTAGCAAGATGTTTTCTTAATTTCTATACAATCTTATCTAGGCAAATTGATTTGCAAGCTGTTGGACAATTTCAATAACGCTTGCCTGTATTCTCTCTGTAGCCCCAACTCTAAAATCACAAGAGTCCACCAGTCGCCACCATTGCCAATCATCAGAATCACAACCAAAAACTTTGAGTTCTCTACAGCTAGCCCAGCTAGCTGTTTCGTGTTCTGTTAGCACTACTGCTTAGCGTGCTTCATTAACAAATTGAAATTTTTAGCAAGTTTCCCCGGACGGTGTCGGACGTTCAATAAATCGGCTAAGGAAATAATCTTTGGTCGTTCGATGCATAGACGAGGTTGATAGATACACACAGTGGTTAAGCTATGGTGAATGGTGCGTTGTCATTTGGCAGTTGTGGTCGGTGTCGTTTAGGTCGCTTGGCACAGTTCTAAAAAACATACGCAGTGTAAATTAAGCTTTTCGTGCAAGTGGCCACGGGCGAATATTCAGTTCCTAAATCGATATCATTCGAGGCATGTTATAACAAGAACTACCAAAATGCTGATAATCGGACGGACACGAAAGGATGGTGTAGGAAGGTGTGTTTCGATCTGTTAACGTCTTTCTTTTTTTGGCGGGAAAATGTAGCAAGTGTTTGTAATCGGCGGACGTTCGATGTGTGATCCTATCTCGCGAGGCAAGGTTAAGGACGATTGGTTCGATTTGAAGGATTAAGTTTCATGACATCATCGAAGACGAAAAATATATATTTACTTTCGAATTCATTTGTGTTGCAAGTGAAGGTTGATTTGTGGCCGTTACGAGTGGTTGTTAACTGTTTTACTTGCGAAAACAAAATTGAAGTAATTTCAATAGCTTCTAGTGGATTATAGCAGCAGAGCAAAGTGCATGAAATTTGGATGTGACGAAAGGCAAGCGACATTTACATCAAACAAGTGACTCTCTTTTGTCCCAAGGTAAGATATGAACGATTAGAAGATTCTCTGTGTTATCGTACGTTGCCTTCCTGATGAGTAAGTACTTGTTTTGTCGTGGGATTTATAGATAAAATTTCTCTGAAAATATCAAAACGGAACGAACGTGAAAACTTTTGTTTTGTGTGCATGGTAATGTGATCTACTACAAACTTGTGGCTCATATAATTGTGTAAACAAGTCATGCATGTATGTAGGTGCATACTTATTTTTCAAGAGTTCAGACAGTTTTTGAGAATTTTCTTACGTCATCTTATGTGTTCAGAGACCACATAATTGATGTTTTTTTCTTGGGACCTCTTCAACGATTTCAGACACAATAAGATATATATGTACGTGATTACACATCCGTGTAAACGAGACATTAAATCTTTTGAATATACATGTTTACATAACATTGTTTTTCATCTGAGCTAAAGTGGTAGAGCAAAATTATATGATAGAATCACTCCATTTAAACCACATTTTCATACTTTTTTGTTGTCAAATATATTCGTGATGATTGCTGTTGTTTTTTTTTTAAATTCAATTATTAATAGTGAAACAATCGAAAATTATGTTTACTGAAAACGTGATATGTAATTGTTCGTATTTCATCATTGCCGTTGCCTAAGTGTATGCCGGCGACCAAAAGCTCGATGATTGGTCAAGGATAAGCGATTTCGCGTATTGAATTCTAAATTCGATTAATCTGATGTACTTTGCGATGGATATATGCATGTAAGCAGAAGATGTAAACAAACACATATTATGCAAATGTGAGAGAGGTCTTGGTCGTACTAGAGTCTATCAACTTTCTTATGTTTCGGAACGTTTTGAAGGTTTTGTTTCATTACTAACATATGTACATATGTATATACATAGTTACTTAAGTACGACATTCAATTTTATACGCGTACTCACGAAATCGTTCGCACCTACATAATGTTATGTAGGTGTAGTGATGTTACATTGATTTTATTGGTTTTTGTAAACATCACGTGGATACTTGTTAAAATTCAACACGTGACACTCTGTTTTGTCTTAGTAATGTAGACAAAATTATGCAGTTGATTTTATAGACATTTTTATAGAGCCTACAGTGAAATAATAAAATTAAATATTAGTGAATCGGGCTGAAATATGATTTTTGGGGCAGCCAGTGCAAAATCAAATACGAAACTTTAATTTAGAAACAGAAAATTTGACTTTATTGTCAGCACAAAATCAACCTGATTTGAGAGTGCAATGCGAACGTGCTATTACATTTGTTGCAGTTTAAACGTGACTTTCAAAATTTTAAAAATTGTTTTTAATTTCAATAACGATGAGAAAGGCTGCAATTCTTAGTTAGACAAAAGATTGTAAACTTGACGGACTTTTGCTTGTCATATCAGCAGGGGCGGATCTACCGTATTAGCCGCCTTAGGCTTGAAAAAAATGTCCGCCCGTATTCTGCATGTAAAATTACAGCTACAATAAAAAGATCTAGAAGAAATACAAAATGCCTAAAAAGAATCTATAAAATACCGAAAGGACCTATAAAGAACCTAAGAAGTACCTAAAAGGACCTGAAAGACCCAAACAGTACCCAAAAATCTTATAAAAGCCGCCTTAAGGTTGGAAAAATTTGTCGCCTTTAATAGTAAAAAAAAGTCTAGCGCATCAGAACCGCTAGAAAACTAATTTTCGAAGAAATTGTCTTTGAGTGACAAAAAAATCTGGGAAGACGTAATACACTTTTTTGTACAACTATTCCTTATCCCAAGCAACAAAACTCAACTATAACACAAATGATGAAAATGTTCAGTGCTGGCAACACTTACCCAATGAAGCAGCAATAAGTTTACCTTAACAAGCTCATACTTAAATCAACTTATCCTTTGAATTTCGTTCTCATCGGAGGATTTCATTGCAAGTTTCAGCGGTTAAACGTTGTTTGAGGCTGCCATCCGAATGTTCAAAACTCGGAAAATTTAAAAATTGGTTTCTTATTTTTATCGCAAATGCTTTGCATATGAGTACGTAATTTGATGCATCTGTTGGTGCAATATTTACGAAAATGGCTAATGCTGGTTACCCTGTATCAGCAGCAAAACAAAAAATATACCAAATCTGCTTCGCGTTAAGTTAAACCCAACCAGTAAATTTCGTTTCGATTGAATCACTGAGCTGGAAGGTATACGGGTGAAAAGAATTTTAGGGTTACCACCCTCAAAACTTTTCAAATTTTTAAAACGTTAATATTTGTTGTTAATTTTCATTGCAGGATCATTCTCAATTGCAAATCTAATGACATAATCGCTCGGAAAAGAAATTCCACAAAATTACAAAAATGGTAATAGCTGGCAGCCCTTTCATGATTTTTAAACGAAATTCCTACGACATTTACTTCACATTAAGGTCCATTTACTGCATGAACTTCGTTTTGATTTCTACTCTGGACCGGAAGTTATAGGGGAAACAGCTTTATTTTGCTGAGCAAATTTGCAAGATTTATGAGACAAAAATCACCACAGCTGCCAGCTCTATACTAATTTTTTAACCAAATTTTCACCAAATGTTACATAGAGTAACATCGAGTAACAATTTTGTTAAAATCTGATGGCTGAATCGGAAGTTATAGGCTAAAAAGCTGTTTTTTTTCTCAGTGATTTTTCAAGATGGTACCACTGCCACAGGGTTGCCCGCATTTCAAAATCACTTCTATCAGACCTGGTCTTAGCTAATACCAACATGTCCTGTAAATTTCATTATGATCGGATAATCCGGTCGTCAGTTCTCGTGAACAGAACTTTCGAGGGCTGAAAATAGAGGTAATTTGGTGATGGGTTGCCGTTCTTGTGCAAATCGGAATTTTGAAAATTTTATTTTGACATGAAGGGCAAAGGATAAAATTTATCAAAGATTTGAAAGTTTTGTCAGAAATCAAAAATTTTTCAGGAATGATTTGATGGATTTTTTTTCAGCAGCCTGCCACAGCTACAGGGTTACCCGCTTTATCTTGAAAATCTATATGTGCTAAATTTTAGTCAACATCAATACGCTCTGTAATTTTCACGATGATCCATTGTTTTTCTTACAAGTAATGACAAATCAAAATTTGAAAAAAATTCCTTGCCTACTTTTAGGCACCCTGCACCCACACAAGGCTCAAAATTTCCAATTCTTTATCATAGACAAGCTTAGAACATAATTAGTTTTCATTCCCAATACTTTTCTTTAACAAAAATTTACACTGCTTGGAAATATAGGAGTTCCTCAAAATTCACTAAAACGCTCGCCGCCGCCAAAAGGTTTAGGATATCTGAATTTGAGAAAGTCATGGACCTACCTACTATATACATCTACGTTCAAAATTTCAGCTCAATCGGATCGGCCACTCCAGAGATTATCTCCCTTAATCATTTTGCTGATATATATATATACATATATATATATATATATATATATATATATATATATATATATATATATATATATATATATATATATATATATATATATATATATATATATATATATATATATAAAGAAATATGAATTTTCGGCGAAACGAGTTTAATACTAATGTTCTTCGAACATTAGTAATAATAAGTCCGTGCTTAATGTTTACCGTTTACATAACCACTCGTCTGGCTTTCACCTTGGGAAAAGAGACAATTTTAGAATCATAATTGATCGTTTGTACTTTGCAGTAAGTCGGACTCAATTCCAAGTACAGCGCCCGCAAAAATTTGCCGCCCCCAAATATTTGCCACTCTAGGCTCCAGCCTACTCAGCCTAGTGGTAACTTCGCCCTTGTATATCGATAAATTGCCAACCGCCTGAGTGTTCCATAAACGTGGAAAGCCATAGGACTGCCCAAGATGTTCCCCAGGGTTAAAGTACCCGAAAGACAACTCAGAGTATAGATAGACAAATTGTCCGCTCACAAAAAATGGACCCCAAAAATATCATCTGTCGAAATGTATCGCCGACTTATCGGGCGAAAGTAGCGATATTTCGGTGAGAGCAGCCTTAAGACGTCTTGTGGAAGCTGGACGACATGGCAGGATAGCCAAAAAGCCCCTGCTAACGTCAACTAATTGGAAGAAAATAATATAGTTTGCACGGGAATATTTAACATGGAAAAATGACTGGAAATTCATACTTTGGAGCGATGAAACAAAAATAAATAAAATTAGCATTGGTGGCAAGAGATTTGTAAAGAATTTGACCTTCGCTACATTGTATTTATCAATGTTTAGGGATGTTTCACGTGGTTTGGTGTTGAACCAGTACGCCATATAGAGGGAATATCAACCAAGGAAAAGTGCCTCGATATCTTACAAAATATCATGTTGCCATCACCTGGGGAGAATTTACCAATTATATGAAAGCTCCAGCATGACAACGATCCCAAAGGTATGGCAAGACACACAAGGTCGTTTCTTGAGGACAGAAGCGTCACCGTTTTGGACTGGCCATCAACGAGTCCGGGCTTAAATCCAATCGAGCACCTGTGGAGAGACATAAAACAAGACAAAGCGGTAACAAATTTTACAAAATGGACTAATTGCTCGAAGCGGTGAAAAAAGTATAGGTATCCATACCTGTAGAGACATCAAAAAGACATAAAGACAATACCGAATCGGCGACAAAAGGTTGTGAAGCAGAAGGATTTTTCGACACATTGCCAATTTTTTTTGTATTTTTTTTTTTTTTGTAAAATATTTGATTAAATAAATAATTTTTTAAATATTTTTTATATTTTTCTATTTATGTGTTCGCTCGAAATCTTTAGTTTTCCAGGAATTTATGCCCCGGTTTTCCTTTTAGAGATAATATCGGCTAAGCTTTTACCGCCGTCAAAAACCATTGAATCAGGTTTTTAAAGGGAATGAGCTATATTATATTAAACTTCTGAAGAATTTGAAAAACATTCTACATCAGAACCAGACCTTCGAATTCAGTACACACTATTAAAAATTATATGTCTGCAATCCTAGTCTGCAATCCCATTCCTAAATAAATACTCGGAACCGTATTTTATGTACAATAAAGCTTCAATATGTTCGAAAGCGCAGTGTTACAGTTGTTGGCAAGCATGAAAGCTACAAAGACACGTAATAGATGCACGTCGTTTTCCACATAGTCGAAACAGAACGAACTAATCTATTTTTCTCAGCTACACCAGACACTAGTTCAAATCTATAATTAACCAAAAACAGCTGTTTCAGATACTTCAGTAACACTGCATTGTCTTCCGCGCTGAAAATAAATGTACCACATTTTTCCCATTTCCATTTATCATCAGTGCCGATCCAAATCCAACGGGGATTTTTTTTGCATAATTTTAAACAAAATTGATGTTATTTGCGAATATATAATAATTTGAACAGGCTTGAAAAACTCTAGGCACTATGGGAAAAATATTTGTTTGATTCAGTTAAATCAAAATGGAGTTTCGTAAACAAACTATGGTATTTGATGTTTGCTGGAGCAATTGACGTCTCTTACCAGAATACGTCAATTTAGAATTATTGATAGCTTAATAATACTTCCACACAAAGTGACCAAGCTAGTGTGTAAATAGGAGCTGCTTAAGTGATTATGCACTCTTACGATGACATAATTTTATTGTACTCCTGAGTTTGTTTGCTGTTATTTTTTTCGGTTGTGCCAAGGCTCTTGGCAGCAATGTCAGTATGAGCTGTGTATGTGTCTCATTCGAATTACACTTAGCAATAGTTGAATGGAGACGTATTTACAACGAGCCAAGAAAATGATGATTTCAAGTCATATCTTGATAAGTTTCCAAGTTCATCGAATTGAAATATAGTCGTTTACGAGTAGTAATGACACGATGTGAAGATGAATGCGATAGCTCTCGAGATGATGATATTTCACTAGATACATCATTGATGCAAAAATACACTTGAGATAAAGGTATACGTACCTTTTTCGAATTATGTTACATTTGAATTTATATACTAGTGGAGATGTGCAATGTTGACTGAGGAGTAATTGCACTTACATTCTCTCTATCATTGAAGTTATTATTCATTCAATAGGGTCACCTCAACAATGTGTTTTTCACATACATATATGTAAATATGACCATTCTAGAAAATCATTTTGTTTGAAATAAAAAGGCAAATCGTTCAATCTTTTTCTGAAAGGAAAGAAACTGGACCCAGAATATATGTTTGGGGATCACCAGATGTAAACGGATTTTTAAATAAATCTCTGTTTGAAGGTAATTAATTTGTGATCATGGTTCCCTTCTTGTCTATAAATCAGCATAGACAACGTATATCGTCTCTTAAGTGGTCACATCAGTCAAGTATGCACTGTGAGCTGGAGTCTGATGAGAATCAGTGCATACTTTCGAAACCACTTCATCAAAAAAAAAAATTAAATTTTAATCATCCCACAAAAACAATTCCACTCTATTTGAAACCTTTAACAATTTAATCTTAAAATTAAACGCTGAGAGTTAACTGGGTAAGATTGAATAATCCAGCTTTCTTTAAAGGGCTGTTGACTTCGGGATATATGTATGTAGGTATAGAGCAAACTTATCAGCAATCAGCAATCTTGATTCCGCAGCTTTGTGATGGGGATACAACCACAGTGTGTGTGGAGTGGGGGATCGCTGGTAGCGGCACGAAGCGGTGTCTGTTGTCGGCGGTCTATCTACCATACGACATAGATCCCATCACGCCCGGACTGAGAAGATTGGCAGTAGCGGCAATGACAACGGATGCTGTTATCGGCTGTGACGCAAATGCTCACCACGAAATATGGGGAAGCACCAACATAAACGAGAGAGGTAGGAGTTTGCTAGAATTTCTAACGTCAACCAACCTCAACATCCTCAACATGGGTAACAAACCTACATTTATAACTAAGAACAGGGCTGAGGTAATTGATATTACCCTGGCAACTCCAAGCATAATGAAAAGTGTCCACAGCTGGCAGGTTTATAACCTGCCATCGCTCTCGGACCACCAGTGGCTATGCTGGAATATCGGTTGTTCTGTTATTTCACCTAAAAAAGTACGGAACCCGAGAACAGCACAATGGGAAGTTTACTCAAGGAAAACAAATAGACACCTCAGAGCACTAGACGATCTGGAACTGACGAGTCCAGGACGGCTGAACGAGCAGGTGAACCGATTAACGGGAATCTTAGTGTCAGATTTCAAAGACGTGTGTCCGGAAAAGCCCGTAAGGAAGAACGCTACCTTGTGGTGGAATGGCGAACTCACAGAGGCTAGAGGTCGCACACGAAGGGCGTTTAACACCGCAAGGCGTTCCGGAAACGTGGCTGACTGGGATCGTTACAAGCAAGAGCTGTCGCTTTTCAAAAAGAAGATTAGACAAGCCAAGCGCGACTCATGGAGGGAATTCTGTGAGAACATTGAAGGAGGTACAGAGGCTGCCAGAATCAGGAAGGTTCTAAGCGTAACCCCCGGCGTACCTACGCTTTTGCGAAGGGAAAACGGGGATTGGGTGGAGGACCCGAAAGAGTGCCTGGACTTGCTACTGGAAACTCACTTTCCAGAATCAGCCTGCGTGACACCGCGTAGTGACGTACTTCGTGGAACCCACCGGGCGTCTGAGCGGCTGATCAAGGAAGTAGTGGACGAGGTCAAGATTGAATGGGCTATTGGCACATTCCGACCTTACAAAGCTACAGGGATTGATGAGATATCACCTATCATGCTTCAAAAAGCAGATAAGGCCATCATTCCCATTCTGCAGCGTATTTTTACCGCATGCCTCCGCCTCGGGGTAGTACCCGAGCAATGGACAAAAGCTAGAGTGGTCTTCATTCCGAAACCTGGTAGGTTGAATCATCATTACGTGAAGGACTTTAGACCAATCAGCTTAACATTGTTTCTGCTCAAAACACTAGAGAGGCTTGTTGATCTGCACATCAAAAGCTCGATTGATGTCGCGAGAATCTGTGTTGATCAACACGCGTATCTAGCGGGCAGATCAGTAGATACGGCATTACACAAAGTTGTCCGTACAATAGAAAAATCCTTACGGCAGAAGGAATTCACGTTGGCAGCCTTTTTAGACATTGAGGGGGCCTTCAATAATGTCACTGTCGCGAGTATCATTGATGCCTTGGCTCGATATGGAGTGGATAAAACCCTGGCGACCTGGGCATCTGACTTGCTCAAGAGCAGGCGGATTGAGGCTACCTTTTTGGAGGCCAAAGCGGAAAGAACAGTCGGTACCGGAACACCACAAGGAGGGATTATATCTCCCCTTTTCTGGATCCTGACAGTCAACGAAATACTGGAGCAGTTAAGGGCCAGCGGCTTTGAGGTAGTGGCGTATGCCGATGACATTGTGGTACTTGTGAGGGGTGCGTTCCCACAAACTTTGTCGGACCTTATGCAATCGGCGCTGGACCATATTCAAATCTGGGCCAGAAAAGTCGGTCTTAGGGCAAACCCGACAAAAACCGAACTTATGCTCTTCACAAAGAAACACAGGGTACCGGCTATTGCCACGCCTAACCTCAACGGAATAACATTGGAGCTTGCTGATAGTGTTAAATATTTGGGCCTTATACTAGACAGGAAACTGAACTGGGGGGCTAACGTGAAGCACAGAATTGGTAAGGCCCGCGCAGCACTTTTCGCTTGCCGGTCCGCCTACTCCAATACCTGGGGTCTTAAACCTAGGGCGGCCTATTACATATTCACATGTGTAGTCAGGCCGATTTTGGTGTATGGAGCGGTCGTGTGGTGGAAAGCAGCGGAGAGAAAAACTAATATCAAGGAGCTAACAACACTGCAAAGATTAGTTTGCATATGTATTACGGGCGCTTTAAGAACCGCCCCAACGGCTGGGTTGGAAATGATTTTGGGACTCATGCCCCTAGATCGATTCATCTTTAGAAGCGCAAGCTTAGCGGCGATACGCGCTAAAAGTTCTGGCATGTGGAACGATTCAGATCAGTGGGGCCACAGCGGTATTCTTATAGAATGCCGCAAAAGATTTGGACTCGTTGCAGAAGACACGGACCACATGAGCAAAATAATACATCTTGGCAGGAATTTCCAGGTCGAGATACCCACAAGAACAGACTGGAAGAAAAAGGAAGCTACCACCGATAGGGGCGCCTGGATTTACACGGACGGGTCAAAGACGGACACAGGAGTTGGCTCGGGCGTGTTTTCTACGGATTTGAGCCTTAACCTGTGGTGTAGACTGTCGGACCATGCTACCGTCTTTCAGTCTGAATTACATGCTATACGCATGGCAGTTGAGTCCATTAGCGGAATATCAACCAGACCAATGACCATTTGCGTCGACAGTAAAGCAGCCATTCTCGCTCTTGCGTCTTACAGATGTTCTTCAAAAACTGTTAACGCTTGCAGAGTGGCTCTCAATGAAAAGGCAAGGCATATTCCTATCCGGATTATGTGGGTGCCAGGGCATAGTGGGGTCATAGGCAACGAAAAAGCTGATGAATTGGCGAGGAAAGGTTCAGGAGCTAGCAACTGCCCCTGCATCACTGTACCTCGGTCAATCGCGGACGCCACAAACAAACTTGATGCCGCCATATGGGCCAAACTAAAGTCCGAATGGGAAAACAGGCTGGACTGCAGGGTGGCCAGGACATTATGGCCATCACCTGATCCAAGCAAAAGCAGGAAACTGCTCAAGCTCAGCAGGAACTGCTTGAGAACCACGGTCGGCTTGCTCACAGGGCACTGCCTTACCGCATCTCATGCGAAGAAAATGGGACTGACATCCAGCAGTTTATGCAAGAGGTGCGAGATGGAAGAGGACACCATCGAGCATACTCTCTGCGATTGTCCGGCCCTCAATAATAAACGCCTCAAAATTTTTGGTGCATACCACTTTCAAGGGTTGGCAGAGGTGGCTGGTACCGTCACGCTGAGTCAGCTGATCCAGTTTGGCGAAGCGGTCACTTGGCAGCTCTAAAAAGCCAGCGGAGGGTGGCAAATGGGCCCAAACTGGTGGCCTAATGCAAGCCGCGTTTTCCGGCAGCCCTCTTTACTAACCTAACCTAACCTATCAGAAAGATACTTCGATCGAATAAACAACATACTTCAGAAAATTATTTGTAGATTTATTTCAAATTCATTCAACAGAGTGCTCCAGTTACAGAATAGAAGCAAAAAATGTTAAGAAAATCTGATTTCAAATCTAGCGCACAGGAACCGCTAGAAATAATGATTCTCGTACCGAAGTTCATGTACGACATTGATCCGATAACTGCATCAGTAGCCATAAGGTAAAAACATTTGCAGGGTTAACACTCGTAACAGTTTCAAAATTTAGGAAAGTAAAACACTTGTTACTTATTTTCATTACAGGATGTTTATCATATGAAAATTTGAGGGCAGCATTTCTTAGTAAAAAAATTATGAAAATGTTCAGAGCTGGCAACTCTTTGCTCCTAGCTAATGTTGTGTTAAGGTTACCATCCTTAAATTTATGGTTTTAAAGACGAAAGGTGCTGAAAATATTACTTGGCTAAAAAATTTTCAAAGCTTTTATACTACGCGTAAAAAAAATGAATATCAAAGTAGTCCCACATAAGGGAGTTAAACCATTTTGGTGCGCAGAACTTGAAAGACCTTTTATAAGCTTCAAATCAAAAAAAGGTGCTGAAATTTGGTTTCTACTCGAACAAACTTTAGCACTACTCCTCATATGGCACCCTCTAATATACAACATTATGAACACACGATTAACAAACAAATATCTTAAAGGCAATATCTTTAAGATATTGAAATTTGGATAAGATCTTTCGTATCTTCTAACTCCCATAATTATTCTGATTATTTCTTCTGCAAGATGGTTTAATCGAAGAAATAATTTCCCGACCCAGAGTACTAAGTCATACTGCAATATCGACTGAACGATGGCGTAGTGGACAGAACAAAGTAAAAAGATAGGGCAGAGATATCTTAGGTAATAGAAAATTCTTAAATACGAATTCATATATTTTTTAATGCTCGAATGTATAATAGAACTAAATACTGAAATTAAATTTTATTAAATTCAAATTTTAATCAACTGATATACCTAAGTATTTTATTGTTTCAATTTCATCTATTTTGATACAGTTTTCGTGACAAATATAATTTTCCAGAAGGTATCTTTTGCATTTCTTACATAATATGCCTATGTCATATCATCTAGGTCTAAGTGAGAAGTGAACAAATTTAGTTTTGATACTCAGAGCCATTTTGGAAGAGAATAAGCCCTAGTACAGAGCCCTGAGGAACTCCGTATGAAATGGACAAATATGAACTTGTGAACATGAACTTATCACTTATTTTCATTGTAAATTTTTATCCTATCACCACCTGATAATCCTATCACCACCTGATAAGCATTT
Source organism: Nemotelus pantherinus (assembly GCA_963978885.1). Classification (NCBI taxonomy): domain Eukaryota; kingdom Metazoa; phylum Arthropoda; class Insecta; order Diptera; family Stratiomyidae; genus Nemotelus; species Nemotelus pantherinus. Next base: position 117,301,979 of record OZ022265.1, on the reverse strand, counting down.
GTTGATACGGAAACAACAAAAATGTAAGGTATTGGCAACGCTTTGCTAACAGCACAGTCGAAAGCATACTAACAATCTGTAAATTTCGGTTTGATCTGATGACTGCGTTGGAAGATATAGAGGTCGAAATGTTTTAGGGCTACTGTTCGCAAAATTTTAAAAAACGTTTAAAATTAACTTTCACCACATTATTATTATCTTCAAGATAATTTAATGGTAGCATCTCAAATGATATAAATGGCAACCCTATCCTTATTATTCTACCGAAATTCTACTAAAGTTAACTTACTGTGAAGTCCTTCTATAAGTGGATTTTGTTTTAATCTATGGCTGTATCGGAACGTATTGGATAAAAAGATTTTATTTTACTAAACGTTTTTATAAGATGGCACCACTTTCACAGGGTGCCAGCATATTCATTAATTTCTGTCAGATCTGAATTTCAATTGGATATGATTATTGGGCTGTGAGCTCGCGAACACAAATACACTGAGAACCCGCACAGACCTTAATTAATATATTTCTAGCGCTATATACGTAGTTGATTTCAGAATTGTGATGGAACACACCCTGGAAACGATTGCGTGGTTTTTTTTATTGAAAGGACAAAATTCCTTTATGTATCTCGTGTTTGCGAATACGTGTGAACTACTACTAAATGCTTATAATCCGAATGGCAGCGGTGAATCACGAATGAATTACACAACACCACTCACCGATGATATTTCGAGGATAATAGATATTTCGCTATTTAGTAGACCCGAAGCAAGAGAGCGTATTACTTTCGAAATATCGATCTCTTGGAACAAATTGAAATATACTCAACTTAAAAGGGAGTTTGCTTAAAATTTAAACCTGAAACATATAAATCTGAAAATAGCAAGCATAATGTCAACCTGTTGAAGTGTGGAATGCACTCTTCATCTCAACAGTGCCGAAGTACAAAGGAATCAAAAACAAGAGCACTATTTACTGGTCCCAAAAACAAGCCACTGCAAAGGGGAAATAGGTGTGCAGCTGCATAGTCGTTCGAACAGGAGGAAATAAATGAAGCGTGTAGACTTTAGCTTAGTATACAATCCCGAATCGATCCGGGATTGAGATTAAGACAGTGGAATCGAAACCATTAAACAATTCGTATACTTTTCACTGTGTCAATCTTTCAAACCTCTTCATTTGTACCAGAGAAGACATGCATTTTCATGGTATTTGATTTGCAGGGTAGCGCCTAACACCATAATGCATAAACAAAAATTCATAAGAGTGCGTGCTATGTATTATAGCTTGCAAAACCATGAATTAGAGCCCTAAACGCCATGCATTATAGCCCTCGTAAAAATCAAAGTAATAACAAAATTATCTTCATTTTAAACAATTATGATATTTTGACAACTGTAGGTGATGGTAATATCCCTTTCCATTAATGTAATTTTATTTCTTAATTGTTAAATCGTTAAAAATAAATCCTGCTCGAATCCGGAACCAAACTATTCTTCAAGAGCCGACGTTTTAGGCAATCCGCACACGGGTCGTTGAGCTATCGTCGTAGATGCGACATTTCTACGCTTGGTCGTCACAACCTATGTAAATCAATGGGTGACCGCTAACGGAGCGTTAGCTTATCGTGAAGAGTGAGAAGCGTAGTCGGTTCACGTTGAGTGCGTCTCAAGCGTTGTGCATTGCAGGCCTCAAGTCGAATGAGTAGTCGTTTTTGCAAGCGCGATGGATGACGGCAACGTACGATTCGTGGGGGAGGTGGGAAAATGCCCCGAATTGTATTATTTTACGACGCATACTGACGTTTTCTTGACGACCCGTGTGTGGACATAATACGAGGATGACGGCACTCGTTTTCTCGCGAGCTTGACAAGTGTCAAACGCATCTCTCACGTATAGCATTGCTAACGACCCGTGTGCGGAGTGCCTTAGCTTCTTGGTCAGACGAGCTTATTAGCAAGCTGTTTTTCATTAGCCTAGTTTAATGAGATGTGCCCAGATTATGCTCATAGTAAATGGAGCTATGTTACATGAGAGTTGAAACTATGTGCATAGCGGAAAAATCCTTAATGAAGGGAAATTTAGCCTTTTCTGCTATATTTTATAAATACTATATCCATAGCGTGTGTGACCATTAATGTTGCGCTATGCTACTAGTACATAAAACTTCGCACTATGTATTTTTTATATATCACTTTTTTATTTTATTGCATTCAGTGTACTGATGCTAAATACTGTTCTTGTGCGATAATGAAATTTGAAAAATCTAATTTGAAAATCATCGGGGTTTTTTTCTAAGCTAAATGTTTTCAAAAGGGTCGTTGATTTGAAAAATTTTTGTTTACGTACCTTGCTAGCACATTTATCAAAAACCCTACTTGTATATTTTTTTGTAACTCTCAATGTGTCCTGGAAATTTGTAATGGTCTGGAATGATGTAGGAAGATATCGCAATTCTAATTTAAGGCAGGGTTTAATATTTCCAAAAAAATGGTCATAATCTTAAAAAGCGTGACTAATTCTCATTTTCTGGTCTTATGTTTTTCTGAAAATTTTAGCTCGGTCGGATCACGCGATTCGGTGAGAAACATACGTATACAAATAAATATGAGTGTTGGAGTTAAGTGATTAAGTGATTGTTAGAGAATCAGCAACAATTTCAAAAAGTTAGCGAAGCCAAGCTGAAAACGTTATCAAAATTCACTCTGCATACTGGCTTTTTAGAAATCGACTTTTCCCATAGAACATAGGAGTTTCCAAACATTCACTAAAATGTGCGCTGCCGACAAAGGGTTTAAGGTATTCCAATTTTAACTAGATACATACTTATTCTCAAATATATCAATATTTTCCTGGAAAAATCACACTAAACCTATTTGTTGATATATATATATATATATATATATATATATATATATATATATATATATATATATATATATATATATATATATATATATATAAATTCGAATTTCAATAAAAAAATTTAAATAACTCTAATAACAGTTTTGTGCAAAAATATGATATAATTTAGATCGAGACCTGCAGATATTGAAGAAGAGGGCAGATCTCCCTCGAAATATCGATACCTTTGATGAAATTGAAATATATCTACATTTTAGAGAGAAAACGAGACTTTTATTCAAAACCTTTTATCTTTCTTTCTTTATTAAAATCTGATCTGCATATAGATTAAATATTTGACTTTTATTGTGCTTATCCAAGGTCTTGAAAGAAACTCAAATAATGTGATTTGACAAATAGTGTGATTTGTAACACCAGTAATAAATCAGTTCACTAATTATTACATACTTATTCATTCTGCTTGAAATAGGTCAACACTAGTAAAATTCCGCAAGCATTTTTAAAGTCTATTTCACATTTAAAACCCTTTTGTTACCGAGGAAAAAATTCCACCAGATGAACAAAAGTCTGGTCCCGGTTCAAGATATTTGTTCTCGCAACTGATTTTGCGCTTTCACGCAACATTGTTAAAATAATTAGCAACATTCGATTCTTGAAGTATACACACTAACAATACGATAGCAATATCTATACATACTGTGACTTTTGTGTTTGTTTTCATTCTAATAACACTCTCTTGATTATCATTAATATTTAACTCATATTTACTTGAATATTGTTGATGATTATTAGGACGAGTTTTCACGTTGTTCATTTGAGATGTGTAAATTGAACACTTGCTGTTTGACTAGAGCAACGCAAAAAATGATGTGGCATATAATGCGTATTCATTTAGCAATAAGTTTCTAATTCGAATGAAAAACATACATACATTTGTTCGATATAAGAATTCGTGTGAAAATCCAAATACTGAATCAACTATGAAATTATTAATAATGCTGGTGCGATAAGTGATTAAATATTTTGCAAACAAAAGATAGAGTTAAAAGATCGTTTTCATTGTTTTGAATGAAATAATAGGAAAATGCAAAATAATTTGACCTCAATGACTTTTTGATTAGATAAATCTTTTTTCTTAACACATTGTATCTTTGTTCGAAAGATAAATCAGATGAAATCTAGTCATGTTGCTCGCAAAGGATATTTGTATAATGTCACATTATGTGTTATTTTCTCGCAAATCCTTACAATACTGAATGTTATTTGCTGCTACAGTTTAACCATGCTTTTATCTAAAAGATACACACATGCAACCTAGACATAATTTGCTGTACACGTCCTCATTTCATTATCATTGATTTCCAGAAAGTAAAGCTTTGAAAATCTAGTGAAAACTGCCTGGAACAAGATTTGATTCACAGCTTTGAATTATAGGATGTGATATTAAAGTGTTTTGAGTGAGATGTTGACACCATCAGTGACATTTGTAGATAGCGACATAAGTATAAGCGGCACATGATGTTTAGAATATTTTTTACTAATTTTCGAAGAACATTAGTATTAAAATAGATTTGGCCAAAATTCATATTTCCATATATATATATTCACAGCTTTGAGTTATATATATATATATTGTATATTTATTTATTTATTTACCAAACAAGGCAACATAACAACAAGAAAAACATAATACAAATCTTAAATACAATTAATCATAAATATATAATACAAATTGTCCGTAAAAAAGATACAATACATCACAAATTTTGTACCAGTTATTCTACATTATTTTAATTAAATTTAGGCTAGTAACGATGGAAGTTAAGCGGGTTCGGATGTGGAAAGGGCTTTGGACAAGTTATTTTTGAAGTTTGATTTAGTAATCCCCGAAGAGTAGTGGCTGCTTATAGAATTGAATATCCTACAGCACCTATTAATGGGCTCATTATATGCATAGGTAGTGTGATGACTGAATTCATTGAGCAGATTTGCATATCTCGTGCGTCTTGGTCGGTTATTGAAAGTAATTTTACTAGAGAGATCTTCAATGATTACCGCACCACTAATAATATCAAATGTAAGGCAAGCGCTGAGCAGAGTTCTTCTAGAAGAAAGAGACATTAAATTTAGAAGACTCAGTCTGAATTTGTAAGATGGCAGATGTTGAAAATCTCGTGGGTCATAGAGATTTCTCAAAGCGAAAAGTACAAATTGTTTCTGAACAGACTCAACTCTATCGCTATGTAGCTCGAAAGCAGGGTTCCATATAATGCAAGCATATTCTAATAAAGGACGCACTAGGGTGGTATATAATGATTTGGTAACCCATATATTTTTAAACTCTTTAGCGCGTCTCTTTATGAATCCAAGCTGTTTATTAGCTCTGGCAAGGATTTTGTCATAGTGCAAATTGAAGCGCATCTTGTTATCCAATACTACGCCAAGGTCTATAATATGATCGACCCTATTCAATTTGAAGTCGTTAAGGTAGTAGGAATACATCGTGGTTGCATGCCTACGAGAAAAACTTATCACATGGCACTTATTGATGTTAAGATTGAGATTATTCACATCGCACCACTGTTCGAGGGATTGAAGCTTTGATTGTAGAAAGGTTGCATCAGACTGCAAGTTTATGATGTGATAGATTTTTAAGTCGTCTGCATAGAAGAGATGCGGTATACCAAGCAGTATCTCAGACACATCAGAAATGAAGATGTTAAAAAGCAGGGGGCCTAAATGACTGCCTTGTGGTACTCCAGAAGATGCCAAAACTTTTTTGGACAAGTGGCCTTGAAATTTTACGAATTGGGTTCGATCGCAGAGGTAAGACTGGAGCCAGTTAAGAAGAGAACCGGAAATACCAAAGTTGCGAAGTTTTTGAACCAGAGTTTGATGGTCAACTCGGTCGAAAGCCTTACTAAAGTCCGTATAGACCGCGTCAATTTGGTTCCCTTTTTCCATTTCACAGAGCACAGTAGAAACTAGTATCATGAGGTTGGTGGAAGTCGATCTACCCCTACGAAATCCATGTTGTTCCTCATTAAGAAGGGGGTCGATAATGCGAGTAAGATTATCACAAACTAACTTCTCGAAGAGTTTGGGGATAACAGATAAGATAGCAATTCCTAGATAGTTATCGACTGAACGTTTATCACCACTTTTGAAAATAGGTGTGAGGTATGAGGATTTCCAGAAAGACGGGAAGACACCAAGAGACAGGGATTTATTGAAAACCATGTGCAAAGGGGTGATTAATTGGTCTGCACATTGGAACACGAAGGAGATACTAGGTCCGGGCCAGGTCCTTTGCCAATCTTTAGTTGCAGAATAGCATTAGTAATAGCCTGCCGTGTAAGGACAAACCCTTCGATAAGAGATCTGGCAGCGTGTCTAGTAGTGAAAGTAGGGATCTTCGGAGAGCAGTAAGTGTTTTGAAAATGGTCGGCGAATAAGCTACAAATGACTTGTGGACAAGACGAAACCGTGTTACCACGAAACATAGAACAAGGATAGCCAGTGGTTTTACGTTTTAAATTGACGAAATCAAAGAACTTTTTCGGGTCAGTGAGAATTTTTTCCCCCATTGAATTAACATAGAGCTCATACGCCTCGCGAGATTTGATGGAAAATTCTTTGGATAGCTCATCATATAATCTTATTTGATCCTCCTGGAGAGAGCCTCCATTTTTGATTGCTTTATATAATTTGTTTCTATGGTTTCTGAGCCGCCTTAAATAATTGTCAAGCCAAGGTTCGGAGAGTTTTTTCTTCTTCTTCAGCTTTGGTACAAATTTGTGGATGGCGTTAAAGATTATTTTGTAAAAAGAAGACAACATTTCGTCTAAATCTGATGCCGATAGAGCACTTGTCCAGTCAATTGTGTCCAAATAGTTTTTAATGCTTAAGTAGTCAGCATTTAGAAAATCAAATACAATTTCATTATTGTATGACTGGGTGAAAGAAATATCTGTAGTGGATAGCTCAATTGTAAAAGCGGAGTGATGCAGGGTGTTAGAGAAAAGATTCTCGGCGTCAATAGTTGGACTAACCACCACTTCGTCATAAAAATCTGAGAAGATAAGGTCTAACCAATTGCCATTTTGGTTAGGGATAGGGATAATTTGTTGTAAATCATTGCCATAAAACGTACTTATGAGGTAAAAGTCAATTGAATCACTAAGGTTAATTGGAAGAAGGCGGTTATCATTTTCGTCAGGAATAAAACTGATTTTCGGACGATTAAAATCACCAAAAACAATTATTTTGTCTTCTTCGTGCAAGGAAGCTGTTACGGAAGATATCACGTCGCATACGTCATTGTAAGTAGTTTCATCGGAGTGAGGGGGGACATAAAAGATACCAATGTAGAGGTAATGCTTATCGAATAAAACTCTGGCGAATTTATGTTCGAAAGATTTATGAGAACTGATCGCAACGAGTTCGCTGGGGAGGGTATTGTGAATTGCAATAAGAACACCACCACCTCTTGAAACGCCTGTAAAAAGGTAGTCGCGATCAGCTCTATAGATGGTCCAATTACTGTCAAGAATTTCTTCGTTAGCGTGTGAGTCGTTCAACCACGTTTCGGCGATCGTTAATATATTAAAATGGCAAGATTTCGCGTCAATAAAAAGTTTATTTAATTTGCTTCTCATACCACCGCAATTGTGGTAAAGAAACCTTGGGTAACTAAAAGTAGCTTTCATGTTAGGAGAAATATTTTTTCTGGTCATCGCAAGATTTTTGTAAGAGCGAAATATGTTTAGAATTAACATAAGAGCGATATATATATATATATATATATATATATATATATATATATATATATATATATATATATATATATATATCATCAAAAAAATTCTGTGACTATTTCTCAGGAACGCGCCATCCGATTGAGCTGGATATATTGGTGTATATGCAGAATAGGTCCAGGTTTCATCAAATGTCAATTATCTTTAATCCTTTGGCGCCGGTGGCAATTTTAGTGATACATTTATTATACCTATTATTCTGTCCACAAATAATTTTTGCAAAAATTAAGTTAGCAAAATGAATTTTGAACGTTTTTTAAATGTAAATCAGATAATGTTTTGAAATTTTTTTAATCCTAAGTGTGCGCTAGGTGCCTACAAAGAGATCGGGAAAATTTAAAAATTTTTAAATTGCGATAACTTTTGACAGAGCTATTAAATCATTATGAAACTTTCACGACATATTGATATTGTCAATTTGTAAATTTGTGTTACTTTTGATGAGCGTATTGGCAACCCTGTAGTGAAAGTGAAAACCTTCAAATCATCGACTCTCCTAAAAAATTTTCGCTTTTTGGAAAAAAGCAACTCATATCTAAATATTATGCTTTGTCTACATAGCCAAAGTAAAACGTTTGAAATTTTACAACGGGCAAGAACGGTAAACCTTCTCAAATTTACCTAAATTTTTAGTATAAAAAACTTATGTTCACGGGAACTCACGACTTAATAATCTGATACAGTTGAAATATACAGAATGTATTGGCCTTAAGTAGGACCAGGTCTGATAGAATCGATTTTGAAGTTTGGGCAATTCTACACCAGTGGTGCCATCTTGAAAAATTACTAAGAAAAATAACTGCTTTCGGCCCTAGAAATTCTGATTCAGTCACCAGATTTTGACGAAATTCACACAGTAGCTGAATGCTACTCTGAACTACGTTTGATGGAAATTTGGTTGAAAAATTCAGTTGGAGCTGCCAGCTACGGTAATTTTAATGTCTTAAATTTTGAAAATTCGGTCAGGAAAATAAAGTTCTTTGCCCTATAGCTTCCAGTGCGGTCATGGAATCATAACGAAATTCATATGGCAAATCGAACTTATTGTAGACACTACTCAGCAGAAATCTAGTTGGAAAAACAATGAGAGGGTTGCCAGCTATGGTTGGTTTTGTTTTCTTTCGGCATTTTTTTTCGGCAGGCGTTTTTATCATAAAATTTTCAAGTCGTAGTGATCTTATAGTGAAAATAAACAACAAATATTACAATCTAGAAAATTTGAAAACTTTTACGGGTGGTAGCCCTAAATTGCTTTGTACCCCTATAATTTCCAATGCAGTCATCAATCACAGAGCAGGTTGACTTCACCGTGAGGTAAATGTGACATATTTTTGGCTTCGGTGCTAGCAAAGGGTTGCCAGCACGAGGCGTTTTTGTTATTTCCGTACCAATAAATGCTTACATAAACATTTCAAAATAAGTAAGAAAAATAAGTACAGCAGACGTAATACGTACAGCAGACGTTTAGCCCGCGGACTATATACAAAATTCCACATAAATTATTTAGTCCACCAGTTGTGAAAACTCAGTATCCGACCCAAGCGATAGGTCAGTACACGATTTCAAGCGACCTGACCTAAAATAAGTTGTGGACTATATCGCTGTTAACACACCCGACCTAAGCCTTGATTTTTGCGCGACTATTAATAATATATGTAAGTTGAATTTAAGTTCACAACCCTCTCTTTTGACTCAAAATCATTTAAATAATCATGTTTGAGAGACAAATGAGAAAATAATTACAGTGTATGAACTAAAATTAAACTAAATGACAGCTGTCACGTATATACACACAAGGACTAAATTCGACCTGACCAAATTTTAGGTCAGGTTGATGTTAACACCTTAGGACTAAATTCACTTAGTCTGGGCTATAGTTCAGGTCACATTTGGCCCAACCGCTATAAACCCTAGCAAATGTTTAAATTTTCTAAGATCTGGACATTTTTTGGATGGCAACCCCAAACACCGTGCTATCGTTGTAACTTTCGATGAAGGCATCGAAATTAAATTGGCATAGGGTATATTATTACTTAGGGTGCCCTTAAGTAGCTAGTGGTAGAATACACACTCCAAATCTGCACAAATCCTCTACTGTTCTTCGAACATTAGTGTTTCTAGCGGTTCTGATGCGCTAGGGGTTTTTTCTAGTAAATGAAACTTTTAAGGAAACTTAAAAGGTTAGCTATACAGAAACTAGATACATAACAAACGATAGATTATAATTTTCTCAATAGATTAAAGATATATGTATTGCAAGTACCTTAAAGTGCTGAACAGACTAATCACGGATAATTACCCCGATGCATCAATTCAGAACCCACGCTGGGCGACATTTTCAAATACAAGTATAACCTTTCCTTCGCTTCATATACCAAGCAGAAAATTATTGCATGAATCCCCAAATGCTCATAGAGCCATAAAAAAGAAAAAGACAGAATAATCTAAGGACTCATAACAATCCATTACCCCACCACCGAAGTTATTTGAGTGTAGCAACATTCACGCATTAGTTTATCTACCCATCAGAATTTATTGATTTTAAGCTTATTCCTTGCAATTTTTCAAACAGTGAATCAGTGTTGATCTTCATTGTAAAATACACCATGCATATGCGACTCAAACTCCTTTTGATTCGTGCCAAATGGCGAATAAATCATTTTGTTCTCATTTCCACTTCACGATTGACACCGACACTATTTTTGTTTACATCATTGATTCTACTTACTCGCACATACCGAAACCACAGACAGCTTCTAATAATAAGCAAAAATTGTGTGCTCACAGCTAGCTATTCGCTTCAATGCTATCACTTTCTTTCGTCTATTTATAGTGTGTTTTTGTTCGGTACCTACCCCTCAGCCAAAAATAAACTTTATTACAGATTCGCAACTACGCGCGCTTGTCGTCACATCATCGATGACAATAATAGCAACAACAATAATGATTAATTGGTGAAATGCTTTGATATTTATTTCCACATAATAGATAAGAAGATATCAATTCGATAATCGGGCTTCTTTCGTCGCACTCTGAATCTGAAAATTTGACTATTTTATGTTGTTGAAATAAGGTCAGCAGCTTTATGGCGATGATGAAGACGAGAAACGTATACGAATTGCTGAATTTCGTAAAGGTCAAAGTTAATTTGATTACAATTTATTCGAATTAAGATAAAGTTAGGAAACTCAGGGTAAATCCATGTACCTGCCTACTTGTCAATTCTACAGCTCAGGACTTGTTCTTCGGCTGTTTGCAAGCTGCTCTGAAGCTCTGGTCTAGCTAGTATTTTTAGGTTTCTTGCGTATTGCCTTTATTTGTAGGAAGTGGGGTTGTTGAATTATTTTTAGTAAAGGATATTTTCAAAGGGCTTTAAGATACGCAGGAGTGAAAGCGATTTTTCAGCTATGTGTTTCGAAATACAGTAGAATCCACGTATTGCGGGAAGAAATCCATTTCCAGACACTGTTTGGAATAGTCTCGGTTCGAAGCTGTGAAAAGTGATTGATGCTGTGAAAAGTGATTTCGGTCATATTAGGGTTAGATTTCACGAGCTTGTGCGAGTAAATATTAATGTGCTTTGATTTGATTTCAGCTCTAGATAGCGAATTTGCTGGGTTTTTCGCATGGCTTTCGCGTCTCAGTGCTTTGAAGGGCTTATGAATACATAGAGCTGTTACTTTATTACTGTTTGATCTGATACCCCTATCGTCAAGGTAAAGGTGAATTAGATTATTTTTCTAGGCTATATGTAACTTGTTGATTTGCTGTGATTTGGGTCGTGAGCTGATTAGTATGGTTCATGTTTTCCGCACATTGAAGGAATAGAGCTGATTCGCTGAAATTGCGAGAGTAGGGATTAGTTCAGCATACGAAATTAGATCAGTGATGGGACATTCGGCATTCTTATATAACAGTTACTTAGCTACCTTGAAACTGACATCAAAATGAATATTGATAGGAAAACCTATTCATTTATTTTTTATTAATAATCCCTCTTGACAGATTAATGCTCAATTGCGAAGAATATAAATACAACCAAAGAGAGACTAAGGAAATTAACAATAGATAGAATTGAAAATATACTTACATATTTCAAATGACAACTAAAGAAAGGAATGCATAAGATAATACAGAAGAAAGTAAAATAATGATAAAAATAATCAGGGGTGATCAGAAGCTGTAAGATTTGAATTTTTGATTTGAGATTTGAATTTAGTCAAAAAGCTATAAACTTAAGATCGTTGTGACACGCACTAATGGCGAGTTAAAATAAACTATAGACCGCGCGAAGGGCAGAGAAAACATTAATGCATATTTATATGATCCATTAACCTTACGTAAGCATATCTTATAGCCAAGATCGGAGTGGAGTAGCTTAAAGAGCAAGTACTCGTCAAGACAACACTTGCCGGGAATCTAATGAAGAAATTTGGAATAGGGGAAGACGATCACTGTATTCTCAGTAAAGGAGGTTGAATTTAGACAACAATGAGCGAGCAAACCTACGATGAACGTATTCTACTGCCTCATTAAGAAATTTATGGCAGGAAGACCACAATTGACAGCAATATTCTAAGATGGTACGAACTAGTGAGAGAAAAGAAAAATAGGTGAGAGGTAGAGACGGTAGTAAAAGAAATATAGCATTTAAGGACGAAACTGGACAAACGAGAGGCCTTGGCAGTTATATGCGCAATGTGCTGGGCAAATTTGAGCTTTGGATCAAAGAACACACCAAGGTCCTTAACTTTATCAACAGCCGTATTGGAAGATCAGGAACATATTAAGGGGATATTTTATATGATTAAGACATTTGATGACATTTGGATATGTTCAAAGTAAGTGAACTTTTAGAGCACCAGTCGCCTAGAGTACAAGATCATTTTGGAGTTGGAGGTAGTAGTCGGTAGATGAAATTACTCTAAACACATTGAAGTCATCGGTAAACAACAGGTAGGGAGAACGAATAAAGGAAGGAAGATAATTGATGAAAACTAGGAATAATAATGGACCAAGAATGGAGCCCTGACAAAATCTGGAAAGCGGATAGAAAGGGGAAGATATGTTAGAATGCACAGTTACAGCACAGGTACGACCAGAAACATACTATGAAAACCAAGAACAAAACCAAGACAAAAGAAGACCAGACACCCCATAGCCTCCAAGCTTTGCAAGAAGCATTTATAATCAACAGAGTCAAAACCTTTTGAGAAGTCGATGTATACCACATCCACTTGTTTCCGTTTGTCAGAAGCAGAAGCAACCAAGTTAGTAAAGGATATAAGATTAGAGGTGCAAGATCTACCTTTGATGAAACCACGTTGCTCAGGAGCAAGGAAAGAATTGAGGAGAGGAAGCGGCCTGTTTTGAGCTACTCTTTCACGAACTTCACCAAAACAATGAAAGAGCGAAATGGGACGATAGTTGAAAATTGAGCTTCGGTCGTCAGACTTGTGGATGGGTGAAATATAGGCAGCTTTCCAACTAATTGGAAAGGAGCCAGAGTTGCTGGAGTTACGTTGAGTTGCATAGGTGAGTATCTTTATTTATTTTGAAAATGCTCCCCAGAGGTAATTTTTATAAATTAATTAAATTTTTTAATTGTTGCCTTTCGAATATTTATTTCGAGATTAAATTAATTTTTTTAAACTAGAATCAAGAAATTTGTAATTTATAAATTTGAATATACTATATTTCGAAAAATGTAAAGTTTTCGATTGCTATTGAATTCAAAATACCTTAAATATTAGTGGAATGTGGATATTACCACTCTTCAGAGCGAGTGCAGGAAAGAGTTTAACAAGGCAAAATCTAGATTTTCACGATTCAACTCAACACGGGTTTTTAAAATGTAAGGTTAAAGAGAGACCATTAAGCAGCTCGTGTTTTGAATATCAGTGAGCATAATCGCCTCTGTAAGATCTTAAGCTCAGTACCAAAAGCTATGAGGTACATTCAGAGCTTTGATAGTATCGGAACTAATTCGAGTATCAACCTTTAACTGTTCTAATAGACCAATACTTTTCGAAGAATCTTAGACACCCAACATGCACCCAACAAAGCGGAGCAGATCATCAGGTTATTCCCACTATTTGAAATCATGAACTCCCTTTTGAGGTTAGCCATAGGCTCCCTCGAGCCGTTCAAATCCATAGCATTGGAGGCCTTCTTCCCACTGACATTTAGATGTCTATAAGAGTAACGTTATTGCAGCTGAAGGAGATCTACAATACGCGCCTGCGCTTCTCGTACGTTTCGATCAATTGGTGGGCAACAAGGTTGTGGCTGGAAAGCAGGAAATTCTTGCGCGTCAAACCTAAGGACTATCATGTTCTGGCAAAGATTCTGTAAAGGAACGTAGCCTATTATATCAAAAAGTCAATCAATCCTACGTTCATTTTGTAGTTCCACCATGCATAAACCAAAGGAAAGTTGGTTGAAACTTGTTTTCATGTCTTTAAGGATCAACGAGGAATCCAGAAATTAAGATGGACACACCTCAAGGTAGTGGAATATTACGGTAAATACTTTTCTGGGGAGGCTAGACCGTGCTGGCTGCAAAGTAGTTGCTTACGTGGTCGAAATAGTTATAGTAGTCTCAGGAAAGAATCGATCAACTCTTTCGGAGAGGATAAATCATCCTCTTAATATTTTCTTCAGTTGGAGTAGGGTGTGTGGCTTAAATGTAAGTTCCAGCCAAACGGAGCTAGTACTATTAACAAAAAATTTCAAATTGACTTACCGAAATTGAACGGAGTCTCCATTGACCTGAGCCAGAGTGTGAAACACTTGGGTTTGATCCTTGACTCAAAGTCACTATGGAACGAAAATGTAGCAGAATGAGCGCAAAAGGTTTTCGTTGAACTTCACTGCTGAAAAAAAAACCGTAGATACAGCTTGGAATTTACAACCTCGCATTGTTGCTTGGCTTTATACTGCTGCGGTTGAGCCTATACTACTTTATGGAGTAGTATTTTGGTAGTAGGCCGCTCTAAAGGCTACCTACTAATCTGAAGTTTCGCTGCAGTTTTGATGACCGGGGTTTTCCGCAACATCTCTACTAAGACACTTTTCGTATTGCTACCAATGTATTAATCCAACAGCAAGCCAGTCTTGCTGCTGTGAAGAGTCATTCTTTTTTTCATGGGCGGCAGCAGAGTTTGGTCATACTAGAATTTTATCTGAGAGAGTTCTCGCTAGTAGAGGTTTAATGTTCCTACACCGAAGCAAAAATACCTCGAAGACGCTAAAAAGTCCCGGGTTAAAGAATCATCCTGTGCAGTCTGGGTGCGCCATGGGTACGCATCAGGCAGCTGGCAAATTCTATCGCAGTGCCCTCTGATGTGTTGTGGCCGTTCTCACGGGCCATTGCCTTATAGTACGGCCTGCTGATTTCTGTCGGAGCTGTGGCTTGGAAGATGAAGAGAAATGTGCCGAAATTTATGTTCACGGAAACTCACGATCCGATAATCAGATTCAATTGAAAATCACAGAGCGTATTGATTTTCAGTATCATCAGTTCTGATGGAAGTTTAATGAATATGTTAGTAACCCTGGGGCAGTGATGAAATCTTGACAAATTACGCACAAAAATAAATGTGTCATACTACGTACATCGGCAGCCATCAGATCATATTCACATAGTAGATTAACTTAATTTTAAGCCAAATTTGGTAGAAATTTCGTTCAAAAATTAGAAAATTATTTTTTTTTTACTACGGGATGCCAATAAATTTTCAAATGATAATTAACTTGTAGTAGAAGTAATCAACAAATTTTTGAATTTCGAAAACTTTGAAGTTTGTGTGTATGGTAGCCCTAAAATTTTTTTACCCCTATAACTTTCGACATAGTCATCGAAATGAAACAAAATTTAAAGGGGAAAACGTTGCCAGCACCAGGACTTTTCGTTATTTTCAACATATGCTACTATTAAGCGTTTATATGGAGTGTGTTCAATGTTCTTGCTATAGCAGCTATTAGCTGCTATTTTAGCAGCTCTGACTGTCCAATGTCACGAAATAGCTACTTTCTGATGCTTGCTATTTGACAGTCAGGCTGTCCAAGGCTCCGGAATAGCTGCTATGGTAGCAGCTATTTGCTGCTCGCAGTCTGGAGGATAGCAAGAAAGTAGCTAAGGCAAAATGGCCGTGCGTATACAGCTGACATACTGTTCAAACGTCACTTTGGATTAGAAATAGAAATGACAAGTAGTTTTCGCACTTTGGGGCAAAGAAGGTGAACAATAGATTTGAGTATAGTGCTATTATAAACTAAATACGGGCTTTTGAACTCTTCAGCTCAACTAGAGTTTTAAGTAGGCTTTTACACAGCGCAACTCATCTTGAGTTTTTAGAAGGCGAGAGTAAAGTGTAACAGGCCGGGTACACTGATTCGTGTACCATGAAATTTTCAAGGTTTCTTATTCGCTCTTTTTCACAGATATGGTGCCAAAAGCCGGGAATAAGTGAAAAGTTTTGAATATGTTAGGCAAATTTTAATAGTTTTTGCAGCTGTATGGTGAAAACTCAAAAGTTTCAACAATTTCCAAAGTGCAAGGCAAATGGTGAGCAGATACGTAAATATAAAGACCAAAGTAAAAAAAACTGGAAAAAAAATATGTTAGTGAGTTGAGCTGTGTAAAAGCTTAAACAATAAAACTTATACAATGAACATAAGAAATAAATGTTTAAATTTTTCTAGTTTTGGAAATTCTGCGGATCGCAACCTCGAAAACCTTTCTATCTCTATAACTTCCAATGAAATCATCGGATAAAACCGCAATTCGCAGGTTGTGTTGATCTTGTTGATCGATAGACTAATAATATGTTGCCATGTGTACCATATGTACTCAAGCGAAAGGTAACCTTGGGAACTTTTCTTCCCTATGGCAAGCGATGCAATAGTCGATTCAAAGTGGTGTATAACACTGGATACAGATTGTTCGTAATAAGGTTCTACTTCCTATACGCTATTGTTTTTCCTCTTTCTTTTCAAATTTCTCAGAAAGCACGGGTTGACAGACAATAGACAAGATGTACTAATAAAAAGTGAAGTATATGCAAATCTTAGCTAAATATGCTCATTTTTCCCTTACAATAAGTGACAAAATATTATTGTACTAAGATTCAAAAATGATTTACGTGTTTATTCGTTAGATTCAACATCCTTATGTTTACAGTCGCACATGATTACAAATACTTCCGATATAGTCATGAAACCTTCTCGTATGTTCGTACTAGATTCATACAGATATTAATTTTTGTGGAAAAACACCAACCCAATATCAAGCTGTTTTTCACATATTTCACTTAACGCTCCTATTCTAACTGACCGAACAAATGTTTATCATCATTCGTTCAGTAATCAATTCTTCGATTTCCGTGAATGCATTTGAATGATGAAAAGTATCGCATAATTATTTGCTAAAATAATTTCGAGATCGAATTTTTCTTTCATGAAAATTATCACGTACATAAAAAAAGTGGTGAAAAATAGAAACAGAAGTTTTGGATGAATGCTTCATGATTATGGAAATTATGAAGAATAATATGTGGAAAAAAGTAGATGATGAAAAGGGGGATTGTCAATGCGAGGAAATAAGAGAGTTTAAAACAACAGAGTGCAATTTCAAGGCTACTAAAAGTGTCAATATATCGTTCACGATATAAACGTGATAAATTGCTAATATGTTGTTTAAACTATATTATTTGAAGGCGGATGTCTTAGTTACATTTCAAACATACCTTAAATGTTCTTTACAAATACATAGTTCAATTTTCATCAAAATTGTATTTATTAACAAATCCCATTTACAATTAGTTTTTGATTATGACATAAGGCAATGCATCGTTGGCTTGAAATAAAAAAATTAAAACATAAAAGTTAACTTGGAAAACTTGTTTCATTGAGTATAAGATGAGATCAAAGAATCATCGATCATTCTTTGAATGTAGGTATATACTATGTTACCATATTAAGAAAACTATTTTCTCTGTTCTTTAAGATTTCATGAGATTCTATTGATGATGCGATGACTTTACGTGAATCAAATCGACAAATAAGACACTCGTGACGCAAGTAGTACAGCAGAATTTACTAATGATCGACTATTGACAAACACGCTGCATTCGAATCGAACTTGCTCGACTCGATTCGAATGCAGCTGCTTGAAATTGTAATCATGACATAAAATCCAACAACTGACATTGACATCATTTCAAATTTGCTGTTTGAATGCCAAACGTTTGGTGGCAGAGCAAAAGCATAAAATTTCATTCCGCACGTTTGTTTATGCACAGATAAATCATACCTAAATAGACATTGTAAATACGACTTGTGCATTGCACTAGTGCATACCATGATTATATGATTCAAAAGCGAATCAGTCTTCTGTCAGTTCAATGTAATTCGTAGCACATAATTCAAGTTGTGAATAGTGTAACTCCGCAATAAATGTTTACTAATTGTGAGTGAACCAAAAACCTGTAGTGAGCAGTTTTCAACTGATCCTTTGCAGATTCCGGAAGGCCAAAATCGACACGGGCCTATCATAGTGCATCTCCAAATCAATGCTCACTTTGCAAAATCGCACAGCACCATCAGTTTCAGATGGAAAACTAAAGTTTTACTGTTCAGAGTATTCACCAAAATTTCAAACCTATTCCCGTATATTGACGCTCAAACTAATAATAATCGATTTGGACCAAACAAATTTCGTTTGGTCCACTTTACACCGATTATAGGTGGTAGAACATACCATCCAAACTTGACCGAGATCATTGGCAAAATGGGAAAAGTTTTAATTTTCGGCGAACGAACTGGAGTCTGAAAAGATTCTATTCGACAGCGGCTTATTAGCACTGTTTAATCTTGTAGACTTGTAAATTGGATATTGTTGCAAACAATTCAATCACGTGCTGACTCAGAGTTTTCTAGTTCTCATCGCTTAGAATTGAATCAAATTCCATGTATTGAATTACAGTGTTACTACGCGCATGAAATACAAAATTTAAGAAAGTCAAATACTTGTTACTTGTATTCATTATCGGACGCTTATCTTGTAAAACTTTGGAAGCAGCATCTCTTATAATAAATGATGAAACTGCTCGGTGCTTGGAACACTTTATTAGCAGTGCAACCAAAAGTCTAATTACCACAGCTGCTTCAGGTTACAATAAATTACAATAAACCTACCCCGTGAATTTCATTTCCATTTCGCTTCACTTTGAGGCAAACGATATGGCCCCCTTTTTTTTATTTGTTGATGGAATTTCCTAGATTCAAGAGGCAAACATTAATTATAGCTGACAGTTCTTTTCTAGTTTCTCATCCAGATTTTATCAAACTTGGCTTAGAGTAACGTCCAGATACTCTGTGAATTTTGGTAAAATCTGGTGACTCGATTGGAATTTAGAGGGAAAAGGCGATTTTTCAAGATGACACTACTCCCTCAGAATTGCCAGCATATTAATTAACCTTCTATCGGACTTGATCCTACTATGAATTTCAATTGGATCTGATTATCAAGTCGTAAGTTTCTGCAAACACAAACTGGAAATGATAAAAATATAGGTAATTTGGTGAAGGGTTACCATTCGTATGCGATGAGTTTGACTTCAATTTTATTGTCAAAAAGCATGAAACTTGTACAGGAACAATGTGGAATATACAGAATTACTTGCCTAGAATGCGACAAAGTATAGATTGGTCAAACGAAACGGTAAGTTGGTGTTAGACTAACAAAACATAAGCGGGAGGCAGCCTTAGCGAGGAAAAGAAACATCACGTTTGTATGATCACAGCAGTAGCGAATCACATCCTGCACGAGGCGCACAACATAGCATAGGACAACATGGAGATGATTAAGGAGATACAGCATGTATGAAAACTGCATGCGTACGAGAGCCTGAACATATGGAAAACCTCAATGAATAGACGGCTAAACACAGGCCGGGGAAACTGCGCATCATCATTGTTCAGGTTAATTTTTATGGTTAGAAATAAACAACAAAATGTAATAAAATATGTAATTAATATACAGTATATAGTTAAAATGTACTCAAGTAAGTAGTAGATGATTACGGGTAATTGGCTATAATCAATACTTTAAAGTAAGCACTATAAGTATGATAAATAAGTACATTAAGATTAGGCCGAGAGGCACTGAAGAAGAGAGCAGATTATCCTCGAAATATCGATATCTGTCAAGAAGTTTAAATATATCTAGCTTCTAACGGAAAAATCGTCTTTAAAATAAAAATATTTTCTGCAAGCTAAGGACTTTAAAATGTTACTATCAACGGTCAAACGAGCAATAGCGAATTTTAAGAAAGGAACTAGTTTTTACAACGAAAAGAGGATCAGGTGGAAAATCTGGAAGTGTAGATACAGACTAAGTGCAGACCAAACGTAGCATTGTGGTTCTAGATATAGCAGTAGTTGTTGGTACATCGAAGTCAACGGTCAATCGAATGAAAAACAATTACAATTTGAGAACATGTAAGTTTCAGATTGATCCGAAGAAAAGGAGAAAGAGCTAAAACGAAAATCATACGACCAATATGTGATGAAATTCGATTGTATCATTTTAGATGATTTTAGGTCAATTTTTGATTTCATTTCTAGTAAAATTGATAAAAATTTATGTTTTCCCGAACTGCATCCTAGGCTTTGAAGGCGAAAAACTTTCAGGTAGAATCGATAATCACAGTCCCGAAACTGTGTACATAGCGCCAGAAGTACTGACACTAATCTTTCTTTCTAATACTAAACTACTTCGAAAATCAGTAAACAACAAACACCCGCATCTACATACTATCAAACTTGGCTATGACGACCATGGGTTGTAGCGAGCTCTTGTATATAACGAACAATTTTGAAAGTCCTGGCTGAATTTTTACTTGATTCCACTCGTACAGTATATATACATCGCGGCAATGCAATATCGAAGAGAACGATAATTTGAACAGCTGGGCTATATCTCACAACATAACAGATTTATAAGGGAGTATCGAAAATGAATATCATGCAAACCCAACTCAGCAAGAAACTATTCGGGCTTTAGATATAGTTCCCAAATATATCCAGCTAAAGCAACATAAAACTATTTCTACATAAAACTATTTCTACGAACAATTCAAAGAAGAAAAATTGATAATTTTGAGTAACATTATTAAAAATCAATACAAATATGAAAAATACTGAAATTTTCTTTAATTTCCAATAGCAAACGCTTGTTTATAACGATGAATGTTTTTTGGACGCACTTGGCTCGTTAAAACCGAGTTCGACTATATATGCATTCATCAAGACTTTTGCTAGTAGCTAGTAGATAGTGTAGCACGTGAAACTTTAATTCTGGAGCAAATCTAGTTGCTGTACAATTTTGCCAACATTGTGTGCAGTTACAAGCCCGCATTCAGCAATTAAAAAACCGGTGCAACAGACATTCAAATAGTTTTGCCTATAAATTAATTAAAATTACTAGTTTGTTCATGTGATATGGATTTCACAGAACAGATAAATGAGAACTGTGCTCACTAAGCACTAAGCACATACTCGCGCTTGCTGCCGTGAGCTAAATTCACTTGACATTATTAAAGACTAATTAGAAGTAAATATTTCGAGTTTGGTTGCACTTCTATATTACACAGAATACGTGTACAAAGTGTTAAAACTATCTATGAGACTTTCGAAATGCATTAAACGTATCTAGTCTATGATTATTTATTCGAATAATTATCATTACATAGAAAAAATTCATAGTAAGTATATTAGATAAAAAACGTCAGCGGTTCCTAAGGGCAGTACCCATGCCACTAAAGATTGATTTTCAGAGGAAAGCAAAGGAAATGTGTAGATTTGGTGATTTGGCTTAATACGATCGTTATGTATCGGCAAGATATCTTAAGGCTGGCAATTAGCCTAGGCACCGCCACTAATTGCACAGTTTTGCAACCAACCTTTTCTATGAGTCTCGTTTTGATCTGATGACTGCATCGAGAATTATAAAAAAAGAATGATTTTGGCGGCTAGCGTTCGCAAAGGTTTTAAAATTTCGGAAAATTTCAACTTCTTTTTATTTACTTATTTTCATTGAATGGTGCTGAGTAGTATCTAAGTAGTACAAAAACAAAACTAGATTGTGAGTTTTGTTTTGATTCGATGACGGTGTCGGAATTCATAGAGATTGATTTTTTTTAATTTTTTGCGTGCTACCGCTCGCCAAGAATAGGAATTTATGAATATTTGAATTTAATAGGCTGAATATTGAAACAGTTTTGATTTTGCGCACTTATTTGCTTTTGAATGTTAGGTTTTTCGATGAAATTTTACTAATGTCTTGATATTTTATGATGCCACAACAGTAGCTGAAGATATATCAGCACGTTGATGAAAATTCACACAGTTTGACCGCTTATAAATTCTAATGAATTGTGTAAATGTCGTAATGATCTGATGATTCTTTCGTAAGTTATTATCTTTGCCTACCTTAAAACACTCAGCGCCCGTTAAAAATTTCGAAACTGTCACGGTAGCCGAAGTAAATATTTTTATATTATTTTTTTTCCCAAATGTCTTTTTGCCACAGAAATAAATATCATCATCATGAACGATGGCAACAAACAGTCGTCCGGTCTAGGCCTACTGCAGAAGAGAATTCTATACGTTCCGGTCTTGCGCTGCCCTCGTCAATACTTCTTTGAAATCCTAGTGTACGTTATCGCTTCGCCAAAGAATGGGTATAATTTCCAATAATCCTGTCCCCACAGATTTTGCGAACTGGAACTTCCTCAATCGTGCGAGCTAAGTGTCCAGTCGAGCTAGTATGATCTAAGTAAGCCTTCAGGGTCACAATATCCCCCTAGAAACTTAAGCAGAATAGCTCTGTTACACTAAAAATGCTTTGTTGACTGCGAACAACCGTACACAGGTTTCTTCATCGTAGTTATTATCGACTGTCATTATTGACACCAGATAGGTGAATATTTTAACTTCTACGGTGCTGTATTATTCACTAATCTTTTTCGGATATGGGCTTTTCGATGTCTAATTTTTATTTGCTGCCGACTTCGTATTGTTCAATTTCTGGTTTTTAGTGCTAGCGTTGCCCCTATTTATTTTATTTTCCTTCATTTATATGCAGCCCTACGCTTTTCTTCGCCTATTTAATTTTTCTGAAATATTCTTCGAAGGCTCGTTCATTCTGGTACATGATAACAAAATTGTTAGCATAAGCCAGAATTGAGTGAACATAACCAGGATGCTACTATTCATGCTCACCCTGGATCGCCTGGACGCAAGGGAGCACGTCCACTTGTCGTAGACTGTAGTTGATGGTAAATGATCTTGACAAAAATATAATTGTTCTGGTTTGCCTTGTTAGTTTAGAGGAAGTATCGAACTCTATCATATTTATGTAAAATTTTACTCTAGCTATGCTATCATAGGATGAAATAGCTTCCGCTTTTCCATCGACTTCTGCAGAGAGGAAATCTGATTTGTTACTGATTTTTCTGGATTGAAGTCTCACTGTTATGGATCAAATACTTACGGATCGAATACTAGCAAATAGGACTATTCATTCTAGTAGTATAGTGGAAAACAACTTATAGGCGATACTCAGCAACGTGATACCTCTATAATGCTGCACTCTGTGGTGTCTCTTTTCTTGTGGGCAAATCAGTCCATCATGGCAAATGCCAGGTTTAGTTCGACAGCTCCATGGTAGGTAGGTAGGCTGCCGATCGAGAGGAGCCTGACGACAGACTCACCTAGGAACAAGAAAGGTCCGTTGTGATGCCACATTAATTTATTACTCTCTCCAACTCGCTGAAATCAGGAAACCATCTGCTTTCTTTGATGAATCGCACTATCTCCTTTATATTGACTAGGAACATTTTGGTCAGATTTGAGAGAAAGGGTGCACCAAGCGCCGCCATCATTCTCCTTGCCAAAGCCGGGCATTGGCCCATAAGATGGAGGACAGATTACTTTTCGTCCTCAGAGCCACAACTCCGACCATGCGCCCAATCGTTGCGCATGCCGTGGAGTTAAGCCTAATAACTGCCTGGTGCAATGCTCCATACTTTCAGCAATAATTGAAGCACCGCATTATGTATTTTTTTACCTCTACATTTATTTAACTCAGCGGGCATTCTATCGGCTCCCAGTTGTTTGTTGTTTTTGAGATTGCTGCATGGCTCGATACGCAGCATTATTATTCTGAGTAGCTATTTTATAGTCATTGGAAACCAGTTTTTCTGACCTTTTAGCGTTCAGGGCTTAATATGTTGTGGCCGAACTAATGATATAATTTTTGAGGTGTTGCCAGATATATAAGCTTGTTAAATGCTTCTTGGAAGATACTCTCCTCTATCATATAAGAGTGGATGGTTAGTGTCATCATCAAATTCCAGTATGGCTTTAACCCCCAAATCAACAGTTGATGAAATGTCCACCCTCCGGCAGGCAATGTACAAATTTCTGGACTCCAATATTGCCTTATACCATCTATATGTAGACTGTATGGCCATTTATAACAGTATAGCCAATTTAAAACTGTATAACCATGAGAGAGTTTGGCATCTCAAACATTTTAACTTATGTAGGCTGATCATGAACAACACAACAAGTTAAGCAAAAATAACTAGATTGCTATTGAGATGAATCAACATATTGAATGGGCTCCGATAATGGGTATGGTCTGGCCAGTCTTTTCTACAATCTGGCGTTGGAGAAAGCAATTCGAGACTGGTACATCAAAGAGAGAAACAGTCGTCACCAAGTCTATCCAGATACTGGCTTATGCAAAATCGTCGGGAGATCATCGGAAGATCCGAACTAGCTGTACTTGAATCTAGCATCAAGATCGAGCAGGGGCAAGACGAAGTATATGGTGGCATTGTTTGTGAGAAGGACACCTAAAGCTGGTAAAATAAGCAAGGTAGTGGAGCATAAATTTGATGTACTGCAGCCCTTTAACTACCTTGGGCCAATAGTAGCAGATCATAGCAACATGTCTTACTACGGTCTATCATTCCCAAAATTTGAATCTCAAAATTGAATCATAACTTCAATACTATACTGCTTTACAAGACCATGGGATTCAAGAAAAGGCACTCTGATTTCTTAGCCACATTCTAAAGGAAAGGCTTACGAAGAGTCGTAGGCCTCATATATACCATTTACGAGTCAAATTAACAGATGTTTGGTACAAATTCATAAAAATTTCGAGTCTAATTCATATTATTTTCAAGTCAAATTCATAAGTTTTTCAATACCTATTCATAAGTTTTCCAATAAAATTCATTATTTTTTGGGGTCAAATTCATAACGTTTTCTAGTTAAATTTATAATTTTTGATTAGTCAAATACATAATTTTCGCAAGTTAAATTCATAATTATTTAAATTTGAATTCATACATTCTGAAGGAAAGTTCATATTTTGTGCATCAAATTCATAAATTATTATTTTGAAGTACAAAAACTTTGAATTTGCCTCGAAAAACTACGAATTCGACTCAAAAAGATTATCAGTTTGACTCTAAAACTAATGAATTGGTAACGAAAATTTATGAATTTGGTTTGAAAAAATGTGAATATTATGAATTTGTACCAAAAATCTATGAGTTTGACTCGAAAATGATATATGTGAAAAGGCAACAAGATAAAGTTCGGTAGACTTCAATAGAAAACCCTTTGTGACAGATGTTATTGCAGAACAGAAAGTCGGGAAGATCTTAGTAGTGCTGGAGGGATGGCGTTGATTAGGACAATCGGAGCTGAAAGGTGGCCAGCTAGATGAAATCAACTCATCAACTCGATCGATATACTTTTTGGGAGAGCTCAAGACTGGACTCCGAATGTGGTGCCGAAAGAATTTGACGAAAAAGTCATTTTCACCAAATCGATTACGACCATTTCTTGCGCTATATAATAATGATTATCAATGTTTTGTATGTTTCAGTGGCACGAATCTGAATAAAGTCTTCTGCGGGGCCCTTTTTTTTCTTTTTGACTTATCATGATATTAGTAATTCAAGGGTTCTGAAAGAAGGTAGTGTTTGTTCTTCAAGTCCTCACGTGATGATTTTACAAAATGTGTAAACCGTCGCCCAGTTCAATTTCTTCAGAACTTTTTGGCTCTATCAAAGTTGGAAGCTACATACCTTGGCATCTCGTTCCAATGAAACCGCTTCGTCGGCTTTTTATCGGGCCGGATATTCATCGCTCATACAAATTTTGTTTCAGCTTACCAGAGCTTATTCAGGAGCATGCTAATATATTTTGTTGTTCAATATAGGCCACGGAAACATTCGTCCTTTTGCCGAATATTCATAAGAGGATCCTGATTTCACCATATGATTCTTTGACTTATGCTCAACCATAAATGTGCAGTACTACTGTCTAAAATGCTCGTGATTCGCATTAAATTGTGCAATAATATTGATTTGTTCACACACTGTACGACGTGGTTGTATGGAATTTATAAATTACGAAAGTATCCATTTACACATTTGAATATTACAAAATCTTTACACACTCGCGTATAGAATATTGATTTTGTTCGTGACATTAACCACACATACCCGTACCCTGCAATCCAACTGCTTACAGGCTCATCATATCGATAGCGAATTTCTTCCAGGTTAATGAGTAGGTATATTTCTAAAAAACATACTTATGTATATGCGCGCGGAGGTATTCTCGAAAATTCCATTCTTTCGGTTCATCGATCAATGCTGCCCTTCATATTTTGTTTGTTTGCTGATAGACTAATATTTTTGAGCTTTAATTGAAAGTTTATTAGTGCATTGTTGCTGTTTTGAACGAAAAGCAGAAGCCTAGCTATAAATAGAAAGCTAATTGAAGTTGTAAATTTGTATTGAAGAAACGATGAGCAATTGGAGAAAATTTTCAAAAATTGATTGGCAGCCCGAATTAATATGCAAACAAATTTTTTTTAAATATGTTTGCACCTGTGAAAATATAACATTGATCAACTTTTGAAATGAAACTCTATCAACTTGAGCCGCCGAGAAGAGAAAGTTTTTTGTGAAGATAAAACAGCGATGTTAATGTTGGTTCCACATCCACATTTTAATCTTATACATATTATTCGACCGATTTTCCCAATTTTTCTTAAGACTCATTGTGACCCATTTTAAGGCAATTTTTATCTGCCAGTCGAACTAAGTATTAAATAAAAATGCATTCCGATATCTGAGACAAGCATGAGCTGACTTGCTTATGATTCAAGTAATAATGTCCCCAAAGCGCTAATCACTTTAGCAAAGAGTATAAAAACCGACTTCATTTCAAACGCAATAACAATAATTTTTTTATTTTGTAGGTACATTAAAATGTATTATATTACTTAGAGCAGCGTAAAAGTCACTGACTCACTGATATGACCATAACTTAAACTTATGTATATTTTTTTTTCAATATTTTTTTTTTAGATTAACAAAGTGTGGTAGGTGTAAATTTTTTCAGCTGTTTCAGAATATTACATCCAAAAAATGAGCCGTACCTTACAAAACGTTGTTTTTAAATATCTGAACGCAGTGCTTGTGTTTCAGCATGAATATGCACCTTTAGCCATGAAGGAGTGGTGGATTTATTTATCTTTCAAATCCTCCACAGAAAAAATCTGCTACTGTGGAAATCGGAGAATATGAAGATCGATAAAGATAAAAAAATTTCTAAATTATTCGGGCGCCAAAAATGCCGATAGTAGCGTAATTGTGGCGCGAGTCGTGTACATAGTAGCTTCATCCTGTTATATATGACACAATAAATTTTTATGGTTAACTTCCTATTCTGAGTAATTGCCTAATTATTGACTAAAGATAATTGCTTTCAGTAACTTACATTTGAAATTGTTATGTAAAATCATTCGACTTTTAAGCTTGTGAGAAAAGGCGCGTTAAATTAAAAATATGCAATTTTGAAAGTAGACAGTTTATATTATGCTATGTCCTGGCAGCCTGTTAATTCAATTTAACTTTAATTAATTCAAATTAAAGTATTTGATTGATAATTCAATTCTCAGTAAAATCCGGTTTCTTTTCATGTTTATTAGCACGAGACCTGTAGCCTCTAGGAGAGATTTATGGAAAGAATTTACTATAAATTAAATCAACAGATATTTGCATACATTAGCCGTTTTGACGCTATCAACTTCCAACACGTATACTGAAACGTTTCCGAAAAATTGCAGATAATATCAGTTTAATCGTGAAATGGTTAGCGCCATATCGCACGTAATGCATTATCTGCAAGTGAAAATGATATACGTAAACAATGGCTGCATACTGATCTTGTTATGTCGATATGAAATGTGAATGTGGCATATTTCACAAAGTAAGAAAGCATGATGATTAAAAACAGCGAATGTTAATGAATGAGATCTGTTATACATATACTCACTTTAATAAACGCTGCTAACATTTAACTTCGCTTTTAAACCGTTAGTTCAAGATAGCTGAAGACATTCTTCGCTTATAATTTGCTGAATAAGTGAGAGTATAAGTGAAGTGAATCTATCTTCCTTGCTGTTAAATACTTGTTAAATACTAAACTATCATTTATTTGACAGTTTGATTTATGTTTCTACTTTCTAACTGTAAGTCATTTTTTATAGTACTTTGCTATTTATGTTTAATATTATTTGACAAATATGATGAATATACATACGTACACTAGAAAAATGCTTCCGCCTCAAAGCCAATGGTTGCATACTTATTTGCAACTTTATGGACAGTTCTAAACTTAATGAACGTCTGCGATGACCTAGCTGAGAATCATATGACTGTCTATCAAAGCGCAGCGCCGAATTCCGTCAACTTACGAGAGCGAGTCATGAAGTTCGCGGGTGGTAAGAAGTGCAAATAAAACTGTAAACTTACTCTTATTTTTCAATATATTCGTCTGTTGCTCTGCTCCTGATACAGAGGGAGGACACCTTTGGTTAACTGTCTTCTTCTTTTTTCTTTGATGGCTTCTTTCAACCGCTTTAGAATTAAGGCATATTATTCTCCGGTTATGGTTTTTAAAATCGATCAACAGGGTCCTTCTGTGTACTAAAAAGGGTCTCCATGACTTTTTCAGCATAAACTTCTTGGGTGGTGGTATGCCTTTTATGTACCACCGTATAGAGTGTTGTTTGGGCTTTCAAGTTTCGTATCCAGCAACGATTCGACTCAATACTCCATCCTCGACTTCATTGCAGAGGTCCAAAAACGCGCGACAGAGCTCCACGCGCTGTTGTTTTTGAGGCGGCGTGAGCATTCTCGGCACCCACCTTGCACTGAGCTTAGTCATGCTAAGATGACTGTGAAGAATATTTAAAGTGGTTTTATCTGATACTCCACAATTTCTGCGGGCTTTTTCTTCTTTAGTCTAGTATCTTCCAATATCACTATTTCGACTTTTTGAACTATTTCCGGAGTGGTCACTTTGATGGACCGCTCTGGTCGTGGGTCGTCTCTTCAAGTGAGTCCTTCCCTTATATACCTTTACCTGGACAAGAGTCCCCGTAAACACGTGCCATTTCTTCCATTATGGTTTTGAGCAAACTTTCCTTGTTTGGTGAGGATCTTTATAACAGCGCGGTACTCGATTTTCTCCATATTTTACACTTTCTTCTAGTCGATAGTCCAAAAACTAATGGCGCGATTGACTGGTTGATTGATTGGGGGAGATAGGTTTTGTGAGAGTGGAATGGAAAAGGTTGAAATAAATAACCTAAAACTATTTCTTAAACCGATGATGAATATATGAATAGTGCCTTTTTGGCTAATGGCTCGAAATTCTGGCTTTTCGGGGTGTTCACTACTTTGAAGATTTAGTTTATAGCCGGGCTTCATTTCTGAGTTAAAATGGTTGTTGAGGAGACGAGAAAAAGGAAAATGTTAGTTCGCTTTGTAGTGAAAACTGGTCTACGTCGAAGAGTAAATGTTCAGAGAGAAATGAAAAATGTTCAGATCAGGAGAATAAAATAAACATGTTCACTGGGAACTTCATATGTGGTGAGTGAGTAGCCCATGTTTTATGGGTTATGCATAAAGTCGTATTATGATCTTTAAGATCCAGGCCTTAGATAAAGGGATTGAATAATAGGATTGGAGTACTCTGTGGCACGACAAATGGCATTGTTGCTTAATTCAAGCAAATTGGAGGAAAGAGGTATGATTTTTGAATCCGATAATAGTAGCCATTACCCTTATAGTGAAGAGAGTGGGCATTTCGGAAGATACAGTGTTCGAGTTTCGCCAAGCTTTTCAAGTTGAGTTGAAGGGACCGACGACCAGATAGGGGCACCGTAAGTGAGAATCGGTCTAGTCAATTGCTTATAGTCAATTATTTTAGCTTCAGTAGAGATAATGGAGTTCAGTTTGAAGAAACAACCTATGAAGTGGTATGCTATGGCACCCTCGTTAAGGCGTGAAGTTCCAGCAACCTGGAGTTTCAGTGGCGGTCGAGCTTTATATCAAGGTATTTTATGGTTTTCGAAAGGGTAATTGCCTGGTCTTTAATAATGATTTTGACTTTTTTGAGAGCTTTCATTCTCTTCCTGAAGTCCTTGGTCACCTTTGAAAAATATCAAATCACTTTTGCTGGCATTTGTCTGTAAGCTCCATTTAGCATAATACATTAGATATTTAGTGTACCTTTGTAATACCGCTGCTACAAAGTGCGGGTTATGCTACGATTTCCAGAAGTCATCCTCGCATAGATTAATAGAAGTACCTGTGGGAGCATTGTTTGAAATTCCTGGGATGGTTGCAATGAAAACGTTGAATAGAATTGGTCCAAGAATAGAGCCTATCGGTATAACTGATTGAAATGTAAATTCGTCAGAGAAAGCCCCGTTTAAGAAAACGAATGCCCGTCTGCCACTTAGAAAATCGTCATCAATTTGGATTTTCCATGCGGGAAAACCAAAATTTTTATACAGGAGGTTTGCAATCAAAACTGAGTCGAAAGCCTTCAGTATAGCAATCATACAGGCACCTAAAATCCTCTTGTTCTGTATGCTATTCTCAAGCTCTTTGCAAAATCACCAAGACGTCAACCGTTGAGTGTTTGTCTTTAAAGTCGAATTGTCTTTTGGGTATGATGTGGTTTGGATGTTTTTGAAATACTCTTTTTCAGTAGTTTTGCCAGGTTTGAGAGTAGAGATATCGGACGAGTGTTGAGGACTTCGCAAGATCCTTACGCTTTTGGGATAGCGAATATTTTCGCACGCTTCCAAGCAGTGGGAAAGTGGTGACAAAATGTCTTGTAACATGTGCTCTGGTCTTGACCATGATGATGATAATCAAGCCATAAATGTACCTATATTGGTTATTTTCCGTGTTGAGATATCTGTGGTTAATGGCTCGATTCAAATAAAATTGCAATTTATATTTATGAGTGTCTGAGCTTATTACGCTTCATTAATATAACCTCATTAATGATCTACCTACTCATTTCGCGAA
This sequence comes from Nemotelus pantherinus, assembly GCA_963978885.1. Classification (NCBI taxonomy): domain Eukaryota; kingdom Metazoa; phylum Arthropoda; class Insecta; order Diptera; family Stratiomyidae; genus Nemotelus; species Nemotelus pantherinus. The sequence goes on along the minus strand of OZ022265.1, from coordinate 117,270,808 downwards.
CTAAATGACCCACCCTTTTAGTACTAAGACTACCAGGTTCAACTGAAACCTGCTACTAGTTGGCGATGGAACTCGTTTCCTTTCTGAATACGGCTTCAACAGGGAAGGATATGGTGTTCTTCCCTCTTAGGGAAGATTATCACCATAGTGATTTCCAAGGTATTTGCTTAAGGTGGAATCTAGTTATTGTCATTGGGTCTTCATAAGGAAAATTAATAAAATTGATCTATTGTTCCAAGCCATCGCAGTAAATTCGAGATGGTTGCTATGTTTGTCGGTAAAAAATTAGATAGGGTTCGCTGGTTAAATTTTTTTGGAAGGACGCATGCTCTTTCAAGTTTATGTAGCTCACTCTGGCTGGTACTCTATATTTAATTTCCTGTGCTCTATTGTATTGATGTCCATAAGTTCCAAGTTTAACCATGATAAGTGCACAAAATACGCTGGGAGATTTAAATAATATTTGTGCTCGGAAACTTATGCGGGAGTTACAGTGAGAGTAATAGAACTTGTCTGGTGGCACAAGTTACAACAGAAGCAACACAAAATCAAATGTAATCTGTCGCTGACGATAGTTTTCGAGGATAATATGCACTCTTTCAAGTTAAGGTAAGTTGTGCTAATGAGTATTTATACTTTTCAATACTACAAGGCACATCGCAAAGAAATATTAAGAAGAAAATACGCAAATCGCGATCGCCATTTGCATCTAACATTACCCATTTCCCAGTCAACTACAGGAACAACGATCATTGTACTTAGTGTGACATGAGCTTTGAGAATATATCCAATTACAGCGAAACCTAAAATATTGATATCAGGTCTGGTTTCTCCATCATAAATGTCACTCATGCGATATACATAAGTATCATTTTTTGCACTAGCCAACCCATTTAACAAGATTACAGCTCATTTTTGGCTATCCCCAACACAATTTTCGTTTTTAAAACGTTCAATCTTGTAATGAATTATAGAATAGCTTTTATTTGGTTCGCGGTAGTAAACTGAAGTGTTTTCTTTCTTTCAAGGACCATTTTTATATATTTCTCCAAAAATGTTAACATGAAAATGCTGAATCAACAATGAAATTATTTCACGAAACACATAGTACTGTATTGACTAATTGTGTTATGTATTATGATTATGAAATATTTAAGTATTATATAATTTAAGTAATATTTAACATAAAATTGTGAATTGTGTTTTTGTTTTATGCTGTGTACGAATATCTAATGCCGGGTTTCCACCAAAGAGACAAAACAAGAAACACGGACAAAAAAGGTGTTTTGTTTACTAAAACAGTTTTCAGAGACAAAAATGCTCGCGAAACTGTTCAGTTTTTACAAAACATTCGTGTTTTTGTTCAGAAAAACATGTTTTGTCCGTGTTTTTTGTTTTGTCTCTTTGGTGGAAACCCGGCATAACTTACGTCAATTTTCAAAACTCTTTATTCTTTAGGATACTTTTTTAGTTTTTCCGAGAATCTTCTATTTTTTGCTATTTTTGTACTACTTGCAAATGAAATAAACTATTTTTAGTAAATATTTTATCTTCATTGACTCAATCAGAAAAAAACTATCTAAAGTTTGAATTAACAAGGGTGCGAATAACCAATTTATATGTATATGGTTTTCAATTTTATAATAAATCAGAATCTGTTCATATTCAATAAATTTTTACCTTAATCTAAATTTTCAGTGAATATAGCAACCATCATCACGAAGCACGCACCGGCAATCGGCCGCTGGGGCCGGCAAAGCCCCGGGCCGGAACCAGAACCACCACCACTTCCACCACGAACATTCATCCGACAATCAAGCTTTACAAAACTAGGAAATATGCTCAACACTGCAATGAATGGCGCTAAAAAGCCACTAAGTAAGTTAAAGAAATATTGTTTATGCAGGTAGGAGTAATAGAAAAGTATTTTCGAGTTCACATTTAATTTCTATTGAATATTTTCGACGCCAATCATGCATTGTGATGACTATCGTTGATTGACAAAAGCACTATGAAATTTGACAAGCGTTTAAAGAGCGGGAAAATGAATTCACCTCTACTACATTATCGGCATATGCATGGCAATGCTGCTCGATTTAAATTTTGATAATGCATGGCATAATTATTCACCTGGCTTCCGGCACTCATGTCTAAATTCACTTGATCCGTCTAGAGTGTGTATGAATAATTCATTTAAGATGATTTGTTCATACAAATTATTGATTTATCGCGAAAAAATGTTAATTTCGCTGCCAAAAACTTCTCCTACAGAGTGCTCTGCAGGTCTTGTTCGGAAAAGTAACACAAACTGCCGCTACGTGACTCTGGCGTAAACGAGCCGCCATGCCGAATGTCAAAATGCGGCTAAATAGCGCATGTGTGCGGCAAAAGTCGCCGCCATATTAACGTATACGGACGAGTGTGTACGGTTCGGTAGTTGAGGGTGTGTTGACGAATGTCTGAGAGCATCACTGTGGCCAGATTGGGCTATTTCCCGCCAATTGGGCTATCTAAAATTTGAATTCGCGGGACGTTTTTTCATTTCGCGGGTTGGCGGTTTTTGGGCTATCTATTTTTATGAAAAATTATATTTGGGCTATAGAGTAAAACCTACTAATTGGGACACAGTATGATCGAACCAACTGAACTATTGAACTATAACATCACCGCACATGCAATTTCTTGAAGAAAATTCACTCTGGAATCGGCCAATCTCTAGAACTGAACCGCGAACCAGATTAGCTGGACAAAAATTTGTTCAGAAGTAGTTGCTAATCCGACCAAAAACGGTTTTAAGACTAGCATGAAAAAGTGTACAAGACTGAATTTTCCAGAATTTTTCAACTGTTTAGGATCAAGGAAAATTTATCGTATAATTTCTGCATGACATTCTGCTGCAAATTCATATAATGTGTGGAATTTGGTACGTTACAGATGGCTTCAGTTTCATTGGTATTCTGATAATAATAAAATATTGATTTATAGCATTATTGTATATTTGCCCTTTGTTAGCAGCTATGAATGCAATTTATTTGATAATTTTGATGTAAATAAATCAATGTTTGTTCAGGCTACGTAAAAAAAGCTGAAAAAATCTAATACGCAAAATACAACGAACTAAATGTTCGCAATACAAGCATTCGAAAAACAATTACTCAGGAAAAAAAAATTCCTGATAGCTTTAAAATTATCAAAAGTCAGGTTCAACGTATTTAAAAAATAAAAGCCAACTAAAATGGACATTGTAAAATTTCGAAGAAACTAGCAGAAAGCGGTTGAAAATAAATTAGCCATACTGCCAAATAGATAAATTTTTGTACCAATGGTTCTGTAAGGCGTGTTCCAAAAATTAGCCAATATTTGGCCAGCTACTTCCCAGTAAAGCCCGTCAAATCGCTACAAAATTAGAGCTTTGTGATTTAAAAAGGGCTACAATATTCACTCGGTACACTTTGTGGCGAAGGAGCTGATGTTTATTTAGACACAGTTCAGGAATTTCAGTTACAGCTAACAATACTATGTGATGGTTCTGATGCTTCAAATATCTATAATCTTTATGAGACAGAATTGTTTTTTTTAGAGCAACACCACAAAAATCATTATGCTTTAAATAATAAACATGTACAGATAGAACATCTTCAAAGCAACATGCGACAATTACAGTGCTGTGTTAGTGGCGAAAAGAAAGATTTGGTGGTAATAAGAAAAGCCAAAAGACCAAGATCGTTCGGAATAAATGACATTAAGCGAAATTTGGGCATAACTTGGGGAGCTAACACAAAATCTTGGATGATGGGTACGATTTTTGAAGAATGGATGCACACACTTGGTATTGAAATGCAAACACAAAATCGAAACATCACCATCTTTTTTGATAAAGCTAGGTGCGATAGCAGTGATAATGTGGAAGACATCAAGCTGCGATTTTTCCGTCTATTTGCACTTCTCATTTACAGCCCTTAGATCAGGGGATTATACCAAACATCAAACTAAATTACTGCACATATATGATGCACCTTATATTGTTTGCTCTGGAAAATACTGAGCGTACTTCAGACCCAACAAAATTAGCTTCTATATTTGAAGCTCTCTGCTGATTACGATCTGTTGGGAATAAAGTTTCTCCACTTACAACTACAAAATTGTTTTTGGAAATGTGGGTTGCCTCGAAATCTGAGGGTCAAAAGCGGAATCGTGATAAGAGTTCAAATTCAAAGTGATTAAAACCCAAATACTCTAGCAGACATTCAAAATTTGGCAGGAGTCGATCAATTTACGACCCCAAACGAGTATCTCTCGAAAGATTGGGAAGATGTCTTGTTGAAAGGGGTTTCAACTGAAGAAGCCATATCAACTTTTGTTAATTCCGATAGTGAATTCAAATCGTAGTATTCTAAAACAGAAAATAAGGTTCGGCAGCAGAATACTAATTCCATAATCACCATAATGAAGCAAATACGGAGCATCAAAGCTTAGGATCTCTAAAGGAACATATTAATATTTGACTCATTTTAAATAAAGCATTCAGGCTATTTCTTATACTAATTGAATGTTTGTGCCACCCAAATTTGCATGTTATTTCTGCAGGCTTTTATTTTTTGTGTGGAAATTTAAAAAAAAATCCTTGAAAAAATAAGTGCACCTCTACACTTATTTTTTCACGGACTTTTCTAAAATGTTCACACAGTTCCTCTAATTTATTCACATTTTTCCTGCTTTCCCTTTTCAAATTCGTTGAATAAAATTTTATCTATATAAAGTATCGAAAATATTAACTGTTTCAAATTACTTCTGTGCTACGATTAGAGCATTTAAGGTACTTGGTATGAATTTTATGGAAATAAATATTATAATTTAATCAGCTTAAATAAATTGATTTAGTTATAAAAACAATTATTTCGTGTGGCGGTTTTTGGGCTACAAATAAAAAATCTTCGCTATTTTGGGCTATGAAAATTTGAAATTGGGCTATATTTTCTCCCAAATATCTGGCCACACTGGAGAGCATAGTTTGCGTGAAATGTTTCATATCCGCGAGTCGCGAATTCGGCAACAAAACTTCGTCTCGAATTTTTTTCCATCTGTAAATCAATTATAAGCAGCTAATTGTCGTGAAATAGAGGCATAAAACGTGCGTTTTACTGCGACGAGATAGAAGTAAATAGACATCTGTTCGGAAGCGTGCGTAATAACGTAGGAAAAAACGTGCGTACGTACGGTGGCCGAAGCTCTTTGCTATCAAAAAGTTGGAATTTGTCGTCGAATGTTTGTTTTATGAGAGCTAGTGTGTTTGATTTGGGTGCGCGAGGTCGAAGGCGAGCAAACGAGCGAGCTGCTGTTCAATTGACATGGCCGGTAAGTTTGCAAATTGCGAGGAAACAAGCAATTGCTACAATTGAAAACTGCAAGTTGCTACGACAAACTCGAAATTGCGAGGTGATCCTCGTGCGGTGTCCGGTCCTTGACACATTTGCCAGTGTCAGGCGATTATGACGCCGCGACATGACGGTGTGTGTTATGGAAGTTGTGAGACAGTTTTACAATTTTCGGAGGATAACTTGGCGCATATAAGGTGGACGACGTTGGCGTCCCGGCAAATCTAAACCTGTTCGGTGTTTTGCAAGGCATCCCTAGTGAAGTCAACTGTTTGAAGGTTCCTGGTCAAAAATAGATGTTTGCCCATTTTTGAGAAGGGAAGTTTACACGCTTCCAGCGTAATGCAATGAAAGAAGCAGTGTCTGAGCCGCCACTGGATTGTCGATTGTTTGGACAAACAATGGAATTATTTTCGGAATGATAGTCACACGATTTTTCTGATTTGACGTGGTATTTATCGCTTAATTATGTGTAGCATAAAGCATTAGATATTCTTCCAAAATTTGATATGTAAACAATATTTTCTTCTGATAACTTTTGCAGGAAATGTCAAATCACATGAATGTTTGATGATATACTCTAAATTTGTACGTTAGCTTCTAAAGTTTTCAGTAAAACTCATTTGTATCATATAAAGTCCGCCCTATTAATTTAAAAGTCATTTGGATTATAACCTCTGCCCTATTCAGTTAAATGGCTTTGGCATATTTGAAAATTCGCGTTTCTCTAGACACTTTGGCGACCGGTGCGAAGGAAGCGACTTCATATATTAAGTTCCCTTGCGTTACATAGGCTGATAGTTGTGGAGAATAATTTCGATTTTCATTTTGGACAAGTGCTTTGAAATCATTTTTTCCATATTCTATAATGTTATTTTCCATGATAAATTCTAGCCTTCGTAAGCGAAGCCGATTGAATTAAAAAGGCATGAGTTCTGTACAATTATTTTCGCTATTTTATGTTTTCATCATGCCATCCCATATGTCAACAAGTTTTCCTGCGTCAGATATTGATTCAACAAATTTGCATTAGATGTTAAATGGAGAACAGATTTTATTGTATAAGTCCCGAAGCGAGACACGATTACATCGCTCAAATCTTTGTCATTTTAACTAGCGCTGATAACATTTCCGCGAGAGATTGCCCCATTTTTCCACAATAATATGAGAAGTAGGTTAAGATTACTACCTTGTAATTGCTCTATGCGGTAACACCTATTAAAACGTATGCATAAAATATATTTTTGAATTTACAACCGCAGGTAGAGGTAAATGTATTTCAATTTTTGGCCATTTGTAATTTTTCTACCTGCCGGAGGCATAATTTATGGTCAGGCAGCGTCATTGGCGAAGAGCTTGGAATAGCAACAAAAAGGTCACTTCAAAATAAAGTGGCGTTTTACTGGAAATTCGCTTAAAATCCTAGGTATCAAACTTCAACCTCAATTTCCGCATTGGAATTGTGTTCTCGTTCCATGTGTTTTGACCTGCTTAGTTCGTAGACATTCAGTAGCTACAAACATAAAACACTGATAATTTCACTGTAAGAACAGTAAGTAAAAACTTTGGTGACGACAAACATGCTCTCCTTGAAATGCAGTCGTCACCTTGTGAATGTGTGTATTGATTATCCCTGATTTCTGCTTTTCGCTTTAGAATTGTAAAGCATGGACTTCTGGACGAGTAGTCGGGCATTATCTAAATGAATAACCGCCGTCGTCTAAAGTATTGTGTACATGACACTAGATGGAGAATATGAAACTTTAATTCTTTCGAAGCCCCCGTTGAGAGGGAGCGATTCGTCCAGTTCTAATTGAACGTAACTAGAAACTGCTAGTTATTAAATAGAAGTGCATTGATTTTCAATGGCAGCTGCAGCAATATGTTTAGATTAAAGCAATAATTTGTTTTCGTTGAACTTGAATTGTGTGCGAGTGTTATTGTGGAGCATACAAGACATTTGTCGCACATACACTTAATCATAATTGCATGGATTGTAAAGCGTGGCGAAAATTCTAAAGATTGAAAATATGTATTTTGTTTTGTGTATTGGTTTATATTCACTAGTAGGTGTAGTGTAATTCGACTTATAAACGCTAATAAATTTTAGATTTATACCTGCTTTTAGGTAATACACAGTAATGAAATTGTCCGGAGTCTAGATATCTAGTAAAAACCACATTTTTAAATCAGCTGTGGAACTCTGGAGGAAATAGTCGCTAATACAATACGGATTAATTTGATTGAGATTGAAATAGTGGCAAGGAAACGAGTTGTTTAAAGGTTTCGATTCCACTGTTTCAATCTCAATCCCAGTTTGAATTCGGATTGTGAACTAAGCTAATGTAGCTTAAATCAATCTATCTGCGGTAAATGTGGTCGGCAAAAGATCCACATTTTGGCTCTTGTCTCTTCGATTTTGATCATTTTCCAGGTTAATAACAAAGATCAATTATTTTATGTCCAAACGCGATTATCGGTTATGTCAACTAAGTGTAAAATGAGTCAGGCACTACATTATTCTCCATAGTTAATAAGTTCGCGAATTTGATTAAAAAAATTTTAATCAGGGTCGAGCCCGTTCTTTATTGAAAGAATAGTTACAAAATACTGAGTTAGTATAGTCGTAAAATTATTTACGTAACCTACGTTAAAATTCATGTCGCATCAAATTTTCCAATCTGTAAATATTACCTTCGCGAATTATAGGTATCAGCCCCGAAAGATCGAAGTGATACGAAATTTTCATATTGAAGAGTAAATGCATTTTTATTTTAAGTATTTGGTTGCAACTTAGCCATACTGTGAAAGTCTAAAGTGATGGCATACTTCGAAACTTAATTTTTGACCTAACATATGTTTATAAGTTGAAAACAGTTCAATATCTCAAATTAAAGTTTTATTCGTTCCGAAGAAATTTTAATCATTTTGTAGCAATTCATACAGTAGTTATCATTTTATGTGCAAAAACATTGTAAGAGTGTTAATATTATCAGTTTAAAATAATGACACACTTGTTCCTATCAATTGAAAAATAACAGTTCAACTCAAAACTAGTATTTTGTTTGGGTTCCTTTTGCTTTTTTCGCAGCTTTCATGCGTCTTGGCATAGATTCTATAAAGTTCTTTGTGTTTTCCAACCAAAGAATTTTTGATCCAAAATTTTCCCCAAATGCTGTATAGGGTTGTCTATAGACTTGGAAAGCCGATGAAATAGCCTCGGTGTTCGATACAAGAGTCATTCTTTAACCAAGCGAGAGGTATGATTAGCGTAGTTTTCTTGTTTGAACCCAGGTCAAATTTTCTTGCAAAATGTTGAGGTACTGCACTTTGTTCATTGTAATATCGATGAACAACTCCTGCCTTCGCTATGCATCTCAATACCATTATAGATCCTTCATAAGGCTTGACTGTACATGTGCTGTATTTTTTTTCTGCAAATTCGGAATCTGTAGCTCACAATATTTTCGTAGTTTTTTTTTGCCCCCAAAAATCTCGAGTTTGTGATCATCGCTGAAAAGCACACTATTCCAGAACTCAACCCCATAGTTTTTGTATTTATTTTCATATTTGCGATTTACAATTCCGTTTGTTTGTGTCCGATATGAAGGACTTCTTCCTTGGTGCTCGTCCGTGTAAAGTATTTGCATTCAGCGTCCGACGGACTTCTCTGTCTCATGGGTGATATTTGCTACAGTTTTCGCTGGACTTAATCTTGGACTAGCCTTTACTCCTTTCCAATTTCTTGGGTCGACCAGAACGGAGTAAGATACAAGATTTGAACTATATTTCTGATTGTAGAATAATGTCTTATGACTATTTTTCCAATTCCTCGATGTCTTATGACTATTTTTCCAATTCTTACCATAAATTTAAAAATATTTTTCTTTTCTTTCAAACAACAATTGTGTCAGCATTTACGTTGCTTTCAATGCTATTATCCTAATCAGATCTTGATAGAGGCGCAAAAAATGGGACTATTATCTTGATTTAATGTGTATGCAGAATCCTCTTGCTGCTGCGCAGACTGTTTTGGTTTCGTTTCTGAATTGATGGCTTCTCTTCCCATAAGGTGAGCCTTTCTCGATAAGCGTCCTTGGCTTCAGTCTGTCAAGTGGAAAAGCACAAATCTCGTTTTCACTAGATTTACGCATAGCCGCTATATTCACTGCATGAGTTTATAAATGATTCCATCTATCCATATAGAGTCAAATGCTTTCTCAATGTCTAGAAAAAAAGCTGCGATTGATTGACCAGCTTGAAGTGCCTTCGAGGTGTCAGACTGAAATTTCAGAAGGGCATGGGCTGTTTTGAATCTTTCTAAGATTTTCGCTAAGTTTGGAAGAAGTGAGTTTGGACTGAAGTTAAATAGAATCCGGAAGATCTTTGCGACTGGCTAAGGGATCGGAAAATGTTGATGCAGTTGTTGAAAATAAAAGCAAGACCGCAATAAGCGCTGGTGAAATGGTGTTTAAGAATACAGTTATGTTTTCTGTGCCAGAAGACTTTTTGTTGTTTCCTGATTATATCATCGCAGTAAGATATACAGATTTTATGAAGGTGTCTGTTGTGAATGGAGTCAGATGTGGACGATTGCTGTTTTCCAGAAAGTACTTTAAGGCGGTTTCCACTACGACTGAAAACGGTGGGCTTTCAAAATGATTCGAAATGTTAGAGGTTTCTTCAAACCGTTCCACCAAACTTCTGATTTTTGATCATCCTGAACTCAAGAGTTGATTGTTTAGTCATTTTTTTCTGAAGAGATAATAACCTAGCTCAATTAAGAATCCTATGGTAATGCGTTTGAGCCTTTTTCGAACTGTTTCGTTATTCGTACAGGTACTCAAGTTCGTGTTTTAGTCTAGAACTATACTCAAGCGAAACGAAATGCCGTGGAATGTTCTGCGGCGAAACGAGCTTATTGAATTTATGATGAATTCACGTCGCCGAATTTTGCGGATTTTCTCCAATCGATTGATTGATATGGGAAATGAAAGAGGGGAGTACTAAAGAGGGTCTTGAAGAAATACAGAGTTGAAGCTCTGCTGCCATTTGATCCGAATCAACAGTTTGTATTGAACTACACAAAAAAATTCGAGAATTCTAGCGGATATAATGGGAAAATATAGGTCTGCTCTTTAGGATATGTTTGATGATGGAATTATGATGCAATCGATCTCAAAAATGTTACATGCAACAAAGAAGCTAGCACCATTTCATGTGCGTTAACAACTGAGTCATTCCAATCTGGATGTCTACTGCTAAAACCACCCAAAAAAAACTGAGTGAGTAATCACTGAGAAGAGTTTTAAGCAACATAACATAACCAGCATGGAAAATGATGCTTTCCATGTTCTTCAGTACAAGCTTATAGATGCACAGCCTCACTGCATTTAATATGAGTGGGATCACTTCTTCAAAATGAAGCTCTTTCTTTGAAAGCACCCCTGTCACTGAACCGTTAACTCACCTAAGGAGGGTGCGATCTGAGAGAGAATGTTTATTATGAAAACTGAGGATGAGAATCATATCAGGCTTATGCTCTTGCTAAAAATGTAGAAGTGCTAACCTTTTGTCATACGAAATAAAGAACCCTATAGTCAGACATGTGAATTTAAAGTTGATGGTGAATACGACGCTCATGAAAGTAAGGTTTTACCGGTTACTTGTATTTATTTTCTGAGGCTTAGAAAAGATCTCCTTGACCTTCTTTGTTAAGATAAATGGGACTATGCTTGTTATTTTAGTACAGTCTTCCATGCATTAGTCAAAAGCATCCTGTTCTATCATACTAGGTTTATTTAAATTTATAATTTAGAATTGTCAGCCTGGAGTTTATCGGCAGCTACTTTGGCATATGTAAATTTATTATTACGCTGAAGTTACAATCAATGCAACACAACATTTACTGTCATCTGTCACTGGCTATATTAACGAAATTGTTGTATGATAATATGGATCCTTTAGATTCTCGGAAAGTGATATCAGTGAGTATTTTATCCTTTAAAAGCTGCAGAGTATATTGCAAAGCAAAAATGAGACAAAAAAAAACAAATTCTGATTTCCATTTGCATATGGCATTTCCCATTTCCCGGACGTTAACTGGTGGAATTCAATATTTTCAAAAATTTTGTTGCCATGCCAAGTTTGAGGTATGAGCAAACTTTGCTGCGCAGCAAAGTTGTGTTGCAACATTGTAACTGCCCTCATACGTTCTCATGTGTTCAAACTCGTTTTGTTTATGATTTTAACTCCAGCTTTAGAATATGTATTTATTGACTTTTTGATGAGCTGCTGGTTTCGCCTATATTATTCACGCTTGATTTCCACCTGCTTTTTGTTTTGACTGAATATATTGCCCCCTATTATTTTCAACAATTCACGCAGAACCGTTCTTTCCACGATTCACGAAGAAAGATGATGAAAGATGATGAACTGATGTCAATCTTCCCTCTCCTGGCAGATGCATCTTGTTGCACTCGGTGTTGCGATATTTCTTCCCGCAATTCCTAGCAAAGTGACCATACGCTCGCCATCTGAACCACTGTATAGTGATTCGTCGAAAGAAATTTTTCGAACTGTGCCAGCTGGTTGAGAAGGTATCAGATTTGAGCCAACTGCTTTAATTTACAGTACGCTGGAAGTTCTAGAATCAAATCTAGTTGAATCTCCCGCTTTGTCAAAACGCTTATTCTATATAACCGATTACGTAGTTAGCCCTAAAAACTGGGTACACATTTTATATATTTTAAAACACAATGCCATCTGAAAAATTAATGATACTAACAAATGTTTAAAGAGTAAAAAATAATTGAAACGATAATCGAACAAAACCAGTTTTAAATACTGATCGTCAAATTTTCTTTCTAAAATTCAATTTATAGAGCAATGTTAGTTTTGTTATTAAATATAATAAATATCTGCAGACATATATTAGCTTAAATAAGTAATCAGTCTATCAATGTGAAAAATATTTAATATAATGCCGTGCTCTTAGGGGGGTTGAGAGTTTTCAGATCCATAATTTTATTTGATTAGGTATAATTTGAGTAATTTATGAAGGCCTAGATATTCGACAAATCCCGTTCATTAGTTCCAGAAACAAATCAATTATTTGTACATAATAAACGAGATTATTAAGCAACAGCTTTTCCCAAAACAAGCCTAACCAGATATTCCTTAGTTTTCTAGGAAAATTTCTCAATCGTTCTTAATTACAGCTCCATCAATTATCCATCAATATATTAACCATCAATAAGTGAAATATTGTCAACAATAAGACAGCATGACGATATTGACGGACCCTGTGTGTATGTATTTTAGAGATACTGTTCGTTTGCTTGCATGTCAAGCGAAAGCACAACACGATTGCCGTATTTGTGTATGTCCATCACCTAATTATCTTGTTATAGCGGACAATTTAAGCATACTATACAAACCGAGGAAAACATCACAGAAACAAGATTGTATGTATTGTTATTACAATTTGCAAAAATATATTGTACATGTTTCTAGAATTAGTCTACAAAGAAGTTGAATGCATACATAGTGTGTAGACTGGTTGACATAAAGTAGAGAGATTTCGGATAAAATAGAAAAGTAAAGAGAGCAAAACAATGACTAAATCGTCACAAGCACAGTGTGAAATGCGTGGGATGTGCGGCATTTTATTAATAGATGTTACGTGTACAAAAAACGAGAGGTGTTTGTAGAAATGTGAGGAAGAATGTGCATAAAACTACGAGTACGTAAATATTTAAATTATTCGAATTTCAAAACTAATCAAAACTAGATTCACGTTTAATATGAATGTTTGAAAAGTGTTGCAATGGAGAAATGTGTTGCGGTTCACATGTTCTTTCAATCATATTCGTGTTCTTCGTACAATAAAACGAACCACAGATTAATTATTTATAAAGCACAAATTCGTGTGCTAAAAATAATTGAACTTGCTAAAAATGTTTGCTCTTTACCTTTAAGCGCTTGGCCAAACCGCCTGGTGACTTCTACATACATATGTCGTGACAAGCAAAGGTTTGAGAGGTCTGAATGCCATTGTCTATAGTTAATCATCTTTGACCAATCTGGCTGTACAAACATCTTTTGCACTAAAAAATCTTCAGGTGGTAGCATCAAAGTTTGAGATTATTATTTTCAAATGGGAATCCTGCAGCAGCGATATAGTTCTGCAAGTTGTATACGGCGGTTTGCCATTGCATGCGTATACCTATTAAAGGTTGTTTTAATTTTTTCGTCTATCGTACAAACTTATTGTTCCTGTGCACCTTTGTTGGAAACATCTTGGATATCTCTCAATGACTTTGAGCTGACAGTACTCCTTTCCATGTATACAAGCTAGATATCCAGCTAATCAAAATTCTTCGGTCAGTTTAGTCATTTCAGACACATTACGGGATCTGGAGTTTACAATTCGCATTCGTAGCAGAGATGAATGGAATCCTGGGGTCGCCTTCGATAGCGGGCTTATCCATGTGTACTGTGATGGCTCATAACTGAACAACAAAGTTAGCAGGCTGAAATTGTTGCTATTTTTCATGCAATCGATTGACCTCTATGTAGTCAAATATTCGGAGTAAATATATGCATTTTGAAGGCTAGCCAGGAGCCTATTAATTCCTTGGGTGATCATTGTACGACGTCCAAAATTTTCGCTGAATACCGTGAATGAGTTGTCAAAGCTTGGTACATGGCTGCAAGAGGTCTCATATCTCTTATCATAGGTAAACCGATGTCATCGGTCAAACTAGCCATTAAGCAAAAATTCCTCGAAGACGCTAAGAGTTCCTGCGCGGAGGAATCATCCGGTGTGATCGCAAGGTAGTTTTGGGTATCTATGGACTTGCATGTTTTGGGTCTCTATGGAGTTGTTAGGTTTAACACGTGGTGTAGACGTTCTCCGAAAACTGTCTCACTGGGCCGCACCCGCAACGGCTGGGCGTCGAGTTTAATTATTTCTGCAAAAGTTGTGGCTGTCCTCCAATTTACAATTTATAAGTCAGTGTCCGGCTCTGGCGAGGAGAAGACTGGCATCGCACGGTGCATCTTTTCTCACAAGTCTGACTGAATTATCCGCCATTGACTTAAAGGGGATAGCAAAGTTTATTAAAGGAAACAAAAGGTTCCCCGAGTATCAAGGCTAGGGAGGAGACGCTAACCGTTGTATCACAACGGGCCTCTTCAGTCCCCAAGTGTATCTCTCAGTAGTTATCTTAAGTGACACCCACTTTACCTAAGCTAACCTAAATGAGGGCCTAATTTGTCTAACGCGTAGTCGTTCAGTAGTCAAGACGCTAAAGAAGAATATAGATAAACGCGACAGGTTTGGAAAAGGAAACACTCATCAATGTAAAACTCTCCGCCGCTTGAAGGAAGGAATATTTAAAAACGATAAGCGTTCACGGCAAAGTGGATAAATTGATTCAAAATCAGCAGACAAGTTTTTGAAGCGAAGACACTATACTGGGCTAAAAAATTCAAGTGTAGATCAAACTCGATCGAACTAGGTTAGCAAAGAGGTGGGCATATGTCGAAATACTAAAGGTATGCTGGCAAGAATGTATCACAACTCAGCAATTCGAGAAACCATTTTGGTGATGATAAGGATGTTAATGTCGAATTTCGGTTTTCGATCAAAGGCTAAGCGGATCGTAAGTAAGTTAGCAAGAATGTGAGGCATGTGAAAATTAGGCTTCAAATGATAAAAGAGAAAAAACATGGACGTTTCTGTACAGGCAATTTATGCTACAATAATTAATGAGAACATTTAAATTCTCTTGAAGTAGATAATAGTAAAACTAAATAGTAAAAGACAAGATGCCATCGTTGATGAGAAATTTAAATAAAAGTGGACCAAGGATGGATCATTGAAGTACACCAGAAAAAGAAGAAAAGTGAAGACGACAAGCCAAAAAGGGATACAAAATAAGTACGATTCATTAAAAAACTGGATATTTGGGAAAGCAATGGCTAAAAGATACGATAACGTTTTAGTTTGCAAAAATAGGTAATGATTAACATAGCCGAAAGCATTGGCCAAATAAGATTTTAAAACATCAACTGAGTCACGAAGACATACCTGACGGCATCATATATTCTATTAAGCAAGAAATATTAATTTTTTTTAGAAAAGCAAGCGAGAATAGATTTGAGGCGCTTTTTCAAAGCGATGTTGCTTTCGCCTGATTTAAAAATGGGAATAATTTATGACAGCTTGCAAGAAGATGGAAATTTTCCAGTACAGAGACTGGCAATTAGTGTTGGAAAATGTGAAAATATTGGAAATGTCGAAATAAAGGGTGTTTTTTTAAGAGGTTGCCGATTTTTTTTTTAATAAAACACATAAAAAATTATGAAATGACCAACATTTATTTTTTATTTGGTAGATAATTTTTTGGCATTTAACATTTAAACGCAATTTCTGGCATATGGCCACCACGACTATTTTTCACAAATGTCATTCTAGAGGTCCAATTTTCGACCACTTTTTGAAGCATTTGAGGGCGTATATCAGCAATGACACGTTGAATATTGGTTTCTAAAGCGTCAATCGATTGAGGTTTATCCACGTAAACCAATGATTTCACGTATCCCCACAAAAAGTAATCGAGTGGCGTTAAATCGCACGAACGCGGAGGCCAATTCACCGGACCATTTCTCGAAATAATGTTGTCGTTGAAAGTTTCTTTCAACAAGTCGATTGTTTCACGAGCTGTATGGCAAGTGGCACCGTCTTGTTGAAACCACATTTCGTGCATATCCATATCTTCAAGATTTGGCAACAAAAACTCATTTATCATGGTTCTGTATCGATTTCCATTCACGGTAACGCGTCGTCCTTCCTCATTTTTAAAGAAATATGGACCGATGATTCCACCAGCCCATAGACCGCACCAAACAGTACATTTATCAGGATGCATCGGTAATTTTTGAACGGCGTGTGGATTATCTTTGCTCCAAATGCGACAATTTTGCTTGTTCACATATCCATTTAACCAAAAATGCGCCTCATCACTAAAGATAATTTTACGGTAAAAAAATGGATCTTCGTTCAATTGATTTAATGACCAATCACTGAATTCACGGCGCAAACGATGGTCGTGTAGCTTCAATTCTTGCACCAACTGAATTTTGTATGGCACCAAACCCAAATCTTTACGTAAAATTTTCCATAAAGTTTATGGATAAAGTGCAATTTGCTGAGCACGACGGCGAATCGATAAATTGTCGTTTTCTTCGACACTGGCTGCAACGACAGCAATATTTTCTTCTGTACGCACTCTTCTCATTCTTGTCGGTGGCTTGGCATCCAAAAGCGTGAATGTAGACCGAAATTTGGTTATTACGTTCTTTATGGTGGTCTCTGATGGACGATTATGAGCACCATAAAACTCACGAAGTGCTCTATAAACATTTTTAGTTGAACACTGATTTTGAAAATAAATCTCCACGATTTGAAAACGTTGTTCTGGAGTTAACCTATTCATAATAATTTGCCAAACAATACTGAGTAGAAATGTCACTTAAAGCTGTCAAAACAATTGTCATACAATAGAACGACATCTATCGGAAAAACAAACCTCCTAAAAAAACACCCTATATAAAGACAACTCTAGCGCATAGGAATCACTAGAAAGACTGATTTTCGCAGAAAGCAGGGGAAATGTGTAGGTTTAAAATTTGATGACTGTATCGAAAGCTATAGGAGCAAAAAAAAAACTTTGAACTTTATGAATTTCGTTTTGATCCGATAATTGGATCGGAACTTACAGGCATGAAAAAATTTTGTTAGATGCTGCCAAAAAGTTTCGAAATTTAAGAAACATGAACCAGTGCGAAAGCCAAAAATTTATCAATATTATTTTATGTTTAGATCATGTCACTTGTTGAATTGTATTAGAATTCGATAGCTGCATTGTTAGTTATAGCGATGAAAAGCTTTCTAGGATTTCCGCACGCATAAAAATTCATAATTTACAAAATCAAAACATAGTTTACGTATGTTCATTGTAGCATAATAAAATTGATTGATTTCCTGGTGCAAAAACAACCAAAATCATCGTAGATAGCAATTTGGTTAACGAAAAATCTGGCTTACACTAAAAAATTCGGCTTACACTAAAATCAAACTATAGTGTGAATTTCGTTTTCATCTGATGCTTGCATCAGAAGTAATTGATGTGATGATCCGGTCGTGACTTCTCGCGGACACTATTGTCAGTTGCTCAAAATAGCCAACCTGGTGAAGGGTTACCGTTCTCGTGAGCTGAGGAATATTGCAAATTTTAAACTGACTGTCTAGAAATGCTTTTTCTAGACAGTTATTTGCATTTTTTCCTCAAAAAGTGATGATTTGAAGGATTTTTCCTTTTTCCTACCATATTTACAGGGCTACCCGGATATTCATAAAAAATTACACAGACCTATTCTTTGTAAGCAATAATTTGTTATGTGACTTTCGTGATGACCTGGTATTTTTGCCACAAGTTATCACAATTTGAAATTTTTAAAATGTCTTTGCTTACTTTTAGGACTTAAAGGAAATTTTCAGAGCGTTATTACAGCCAAATGTAGAACATTATCAGTTTTCATTTCGGTTACCTGCTTTTTTTGAAGTTGTTTCCATAGAAATACAGGGGTCTTGGAAAAATCAATAAAATGTCAGCCCCGCAAAAGCGTTGAGCATATCTGGATTTTAGATTGACAAAAACTTACTTTTTTATACTTCAATATTTTCTGAAAATTTCAGTTTGATCGAATCACGCATTTCGGAGATAATCTCTGTCACGAAATTTATCACGAACAACTTCGAATGTCAGGAAAAAATGGCAACGATCAAAATCACAGCTATCAAAGTCACAACGAAAGAAATATCAGGACAGAATCACAGCTTTTGCTGGATCTGTGACTTTCGATCACAGTGATTTTGGACGCGGTGAGTTTTCCCTGTAATGTTCTGTTGTGATTTTTTTTGTAGTTTCGTTCTTGGTGATTTCCTTCGCTGAGATTTTCTACGCTAGCATTCCGCTCGCTGTGATTTCATTCACTGTAATTTTGAATTTGTAGTCACTGCCGCTATCAATGACTTTCCATTCACTATGAAAAATATAAATGATTGATATATTGGCCTAAAGCTACTGACAATGATATAATTATAACGAAACAAAAAGGGAAACGGCAGATTTTTTATAAAAAAAAATTGGAAATACAATCAGGACAAAGGGAGCGATTAGAGTCAATTTAGGACATAATCAATTCAATTTCGAATAGTTTTTCACGAGTGTACAGGTGCTAAGTGTTTTTTTAAGTTATAAAAACATGTTTCTTAAGTGATTTGCCAAGAATAACTTGTTGTCATGCTTGAATCCCAAAATAAACATTGCAAATATTATTTCTTCAATTAAAAAGACTTGAATTCAACGAAAAGCAATTTCTATAGAGAGTCGACAGTATTTTCAAAGAAGAAAGATGTATACTTTTAAAACCACCTTGGAGACCACTATTAAAAAATTAATGTTTGAGTAGCCTAGTGGGAAGAGCACTGGCTTCTTGCGCATGGAGTCAGCGGAATCCAGGTTCCTAGCTCTGAATAGGTATCTGAGTTAATCAGGGATAAAGTTAGTCGTGGAACAATCATTCTGCACTCGTATTCACACTGATTGCAAATTTTTGATGCAGCTCTCTACCAGCTGCAACCCCTAGACCCAACAAGGGCTGTCGTGGTATTACTTAACATGATAAATTAAAGGGGACCTG
Source organism: Nemotelus pantherinus (assembly GCA_963978885.1). Classification (NCBI taxonomy): domain Eukaryota; kingdom Metazoa; phylum Arthropoda; class Insecta; order Diptera; family Stratiomyidae; genus Nemotelus; species Nemotelus pantherinus. The sequence continues at coordinate 117,251,660 of OZ022265.1, read as the reverse complement.
CACAAAAATAAATTGAATGCAACCACAAATTTGCATAATATGTCTCACCTATCTTTCGTTATCAAAACAGTAATAAATGAAATTTTCTGGATTTACTTCTATCATAAATTATCAGAACATCATATAAAATCTTTCTTCGATTCATTGAACTCCGAAGAATCACGTTTCGCTTCGTTATCAAAACAATCTTTAAAACATAATAAAAAATCTAGCTCGAAACAGCTGATTTTGCATTTGCTATATATGTATAAACAAAAAAAAAACACTGTGCACTTATAAGATCAATTCTTTCGTTATAGTGTTGTGACTCGAAAACCGACCGCACTGATAAAACTGGTGAACCTACATTTTTTTCCATAATGCATGACACACCTACGCACTGATAACTGATTCTTGGATATTTTATTAGTGATTTTAAGGCTTTGAGTAGCGACGATAAAATTAGTGCAAAATACGCCGTCAACACGGTCATACAAACAGAAATTTGAAGAGCGCTGACTCGCAAAAATCGGGTTGATATGATGCATTTATCGTAATTGTTTTCAGTCATATTTTATTCGTATGGTTTATTTGGTGGAAGTGAAATGAGAACGATGGTTTCAGATTCGAACGGCTATTGTGTGTTAAGTGACAGTTTGATTGTGATGATGGAAATAATTAATAATTGTTAGTGATATCAAATATCGATTACTATTTGAAAATGCTTAAGTTTAGTGAATATCTGGAAGTGGCTAAATCTTTTGTATCGCATGATGTGAAGAAATTAATAAAGAGAGTGGATTCCGGTAAAAAATTTAGTGGGTATTTCAATACAACTAAAATCAATAAGATCTGACGATAGTTTGTTTTAGTGAGAATACAAAGCTAAAATAAAATGACCGTAATATTTGCTCAAATTTTATTCTCACTTTAAATATTCTAACAAATAAACTAAAAAAAAAAAAAATAACTAATTAATTTTTTGAACATAGATGAAATACGTTGTTGTTATTATTATGATTGTAACATAGTCTTACCTTAACATACTAGCCGCAAAGCCTAATTTTTGAAAAATCTGTAGTCATTGATCATTTTGATATAAGTTTTACTGTAACACCCCATAACCGCAAAATAATTACATATCTAATGCGTCGAATATTGAAAATAGACTATCAACTATTAATTTGGTTTATCCGATGTTGCTTATCTGATATCCATAATCTATATTGCTCGGCTCAATCCATGCCAGATAAACATTCTATTTCACGTTTTCATACTATAAATAACTCTTACTTGTTCACATGTATTCGGAAATTAATTTTCTATTGTCAACTTAGGATGGAGTCATAGTGCCATAGTCACATTCCCAATCGAGAGATATTATAGACCGGCAAAACAAAATATCAGTTTCTTAAATATCACATTTCTATTCAGTTATTACCTTATCTGGAAAAAAATCACTCGGCTGAAATTAATTGTCTCGAAACGCCTGCCAGTTTTTACATTTCTTTTTTCATATTGTTTTCGATTACACGTATTAATCGTTTGGGACTCGCTTGTACAATTATGCGAAAATGCAAGGTGGTGTTAAATTAAGAACATGTGATTGATTCTTAAGTATCGAATATATCAAAATCAAACGAAGCTCACAAAACAATTTCATAAAAAATTACAAAAAAAATTACAAAATAATTTTTCTTCTTCTCGTCCTTTTTTATATCAACATGAAGTATTGTCGAGATGTGGATACCAACATGAAATATTGACAAGAAGTGATAATAGACTAACCTAATGCGAAGAATTTGAGCCTCAGATAGAATAACATGATTCTACAATGATTTAAAGCCAAGTCTGGGCTACGATAGTGGTTGCGATTTTCAATCAGAGGCGGCGGATGTTTTGAAATCTCAGTTATTATCAGGAAAGTGAATAACGCTCATTAAAATCTGACTCCGCAACCACACTGCGCTCAAATCATTCACACGAATGTTTCGAAAACGGTCCCAAAATATTCTCGCGAAAATTTCAATTTGCCCCTGCTAAAAATGAGCGCGAAGCTTTTATCGAGAACATGGATTACTGACGCGAATCAAAGTTGGCATATCAGGAAGTTTCATATTTCATCGAAATCAATTTGCAAAACCTATTCATTCGACAATTCACCAGACTGCATAACACTCTAGAAATTAGTATCAAGACAATACCTACTTAAAATTGCTAAGCACGGCTTAATCAAAATTATATTCTTTCCTAAAAAAAAAATTATATTCTTTTGCAAATTTGTATGCGAAAGGGCAGCACTCCAATCACACGGGTTTCGTGCATTTTGATGTTTGGCGAATTGATCTCCACTCATACCAGCTTATTGAGTCTGATTACTTCCTGGAGCCTAATTATGCTGAGCTACCTCACGCCCGCAATATCGCTCATAAGTTTCGTGTTTTATGGGCAACTAGGTCGTCCAACATTATGTTATAAGCAAAGTTAGGTTGTGTTCCACGGCTACATCCTTCAGAGAGACTCCAGACAAGGCGAACATAGGCCCATCGTGATTCCACATTGAGTAGTGCACAACCCTTATTAAGTGGAGGTCCATCCTGAACTGGGCGATCCGCTTCAGGCCCACCGAAACTACTTCGGTTAGACAAGCGAAGAAGTAGGAGCCCAGAGACTTTTTATAACTGTTTCGTCTTCCTCCTTGCATCTACAGCCCTGGCATAAGCTATTGTAAAGGGCACCCAGAAGTGCTGCACATCTGTCAAACAGATAATATCCACCCGCAGACGGGCACCCTTCCTAATTCGAGAAGCTTCCTTGTGAGGCTAATGCCAAAAGATCTCCACAACAGTTTAATGATCGCGCATTAAGGTTCATTCACCCAGGACTTCACAGCATTTTTTTTCCAGCTTGTAGGACAACAACAAGAAAAACCTTACATGCGGTACTTAGCGCTTTGATATACATTGGTGCACTATATTATGTCTCCCTTAACCTGTATAGCTCAAGATGTCAATCGCCGAATATAGTTAAATATTTCATGCCTCAAACACTAGCTACGATCAGCCAGTGTAGTCTTTCGCCTTCATATTTGATGAGCTCGAAGTGTATATCAATGCAGACCCAAAGTACAAGAATTTCATAAGTGATTCCTATTTTAATCTTAATATTTGACTGAAAATGTACAATCATCCTTACAATTCTTCGTATTTTAAGGCTGGGTTTTGGCGGAAATTTAGCTTGAGACTAAGCAAGAGTGGTATTCACTTCTTTGCGTAAAAAGTTGCTTCTTTCCGCGAAACGTTTGAAATGCAGATGGCTTTGATATATGTTTCCAATCATTTCACGACAATTTAGTTCGAGCGATTCTTTCGAGTTAAAAAGTGACAGTTGGTGTTTGAATTTAAAAATTGAATTGTGCGAATGTCTTTTCAATAACAAAATTGATCGAAAATGGAATTTCTTGACGTTTTATTCGTGAGAAATCAATTCTGGACAATGTGATGAAGTGTTAGGAAAATCTAACGAAGAAAACATTTTTCAAATCTTATTTTCATGCACGATAGTGCACCGTACCACCGTGATAAAAGAAGAAATACATCCTTTGCAAAAAAAGTCACCGCTTTTGACTGCCCGGGAAATTCTCCAGACATGAATCCTATCGAAAACATTTGAAACTTCATGAAATCTGAAGTCATTAAATACGCTCCTGAAAGAGCTGATGCATGTAATCAATGGCACTACACAAACGTTAGCTCCTAAGGGTGCAAAATATTGATTTCTGTCTAAAATTATATTTCGTTTAAAAAATGCTTTAATTCAATGTACATCAGTATTTTTTGACTAAAATTCATCTTCAATTTTTCCTTAATTTGACAAAAATCATATCAAAATGAAGGTGTATTGCAAAAAAAAACGATATCTAAGCGTTGGCGTAATAACATGGCAAGGCACTGTAACTTCAGAAAATAACAATGGGCCGAGAATCAACGCCATCGGACTTACAGGTAGAAGACAAAATAGAACATCCTTACAGTACAAGTACGACCTGTAGCATAGGATGAAGACCAGTACACAATCCCAGAATCTTTGGGTTTTAAAAGAGCTTTATGATCAACAGAAAGAAACCAAAAGCTTTAATAAAAAAAGCTATTAGAGTCTATGAGATTATCAAAGAAAGATCAGCCCTTGCTGTGGATCCTTATTGCTCAGGGGCCAGGATGTGAAAAATGATGGGAAGATGCCGATTATACACTTTCGAATAATTCACAAAAGCAGGGATGAACGCGAACAGAAGAAGTTCAGTTCAATGAGTTTCAAAAAATTAAATACAAAACAGCCAAATATCTTCTAGTAAAAACAATGTCAGTCACAATGTACTGTCAATATTTCAAATCAGATTCCGTGATTATTATTTTTGAATGAAAGAAAAACACGAAAAACAGTATGTTTAATAAGGTAGCGTGCTCAAGAATGAAAAGCATTTGGGACCATGTATATCTTTCATGTACAACATCAAATATGCTCACTTTTAGTAACTATTGATTGCTATGCAGTGGAAAATGCAACATATTTGTAAAAAATTTTATACAGTTCAAAATATTGATTTGAACTATGTATTTTTCTTTTGCAATATTGTGAAGAAATTCTAAAAAAGACAAATGCCAGAACATCGTATTTTGAGCTCTTAATTATACGATTATCAGTTTGAAATTTGAAACCAACCTAATGTGGCCTCGGTAGAAATAGGTTTGAATTGAAAATTAAAACACCCAAGAATGAACTATGCATCAAACCAAAAAAGTTCTTCAAAATTGAAATTCAATATATATTTATTTTGTGCTTTTTTGCATCCTCATAAAATGCTTATCTCATTACAAATGTATATTTTATATAAATGTTTGGAATTATATTTGCAAATAATGTGTTATTCAAATAAAATGCATAGCAAGTAAAAACATTTTGGAAAAATGTATTTTTCAGCATATTAATTCAAAATAGAATGGAGGTAATGCCACACTAATATTTGCTTCTTAGCATGAAAATCATAGAAACATGGTTTATGTGTATGTATCTCAGCTCTCTTATTTGCAAGCATGAGGTAGCTTTTCTTTCCACTTACAACTTCTTTGCCATCCTTAGATCCAATTTTCGCGTAAACCCTCCGCTAGCTGAATCAACTCTCTTGTTGTTATAAAAACTATTTGTGGATTTATATTTATATGTTCTATGTAAATTTCCAAAGCTAGTTCTTGACCAGTTCTTTTTTTTCTTAGATATACATATATGAAACTAAAAGACACCAATCCAATTGCATTTCGATTCCCTTTATCATATTAGAATTTATGAGCTTATGACCAAATAAAACTGGTATAGAAATTCAATATTGAAAAAGGAGTCTCGAATTCCAGACCTAGTCCTAAGGCCCGTGCCTTATAAACGAGTTGCTGACGTAATAGCACGTGAAGGAGAAAATCATGCAAACAACACGTTGCAAAGACTCATATTTGCTTTCGCAACAAGACAAATGTCTCATTTAATCATTAATATAATATTCCGATTACATATGAAACGCTTCTAAATTTTTCCCAGATCATATGAAAATACGATGTTTTTAAATATAGCCTAGCTTTTGAAAACAATATAAAAATAGATTCTTACCGGCAATTAGTCATACAATTCATAACATATTATTTCCGACGCAGTGACTTTTATCTACTATTTTTTACATATCATGATAAAAGGAACAGTTTTGTTTGTATATTTTTTGATAATGTAAACAATATGGAAAAATAGTATATCATAAAATCCGTCTGACAGTTTAAATGATCTATGAACTAGTAACTATTATTTTCTCAACAGAGTTCGCTTGATTCGACTTAGTCTTCATAATTGCTATAAAATTTCTTGAATTCTTAACATAATTTGTTTGATTCGACTTAACATTCAAAATAGCCATTAAGTTTATTGCTTTCAGTGCACTAACTATTTAGGTTTAGATAAGATTTATTATCATACAATCACAAGCAAGCCCCGTCAGCTTGTTACGTTTGAAGAATTATTCTTAAGCATGAACTGTCGCTTAATGACGGGTCACTAGAATAACAAAACAAGCTAACAAAAATATAAAAACAAAATAGATTTTAATTATGGAAAACGCAATCTCAAGTTTACAGGGCTATGTTTAGAGTAAGCTTAAAGTAAGCTAAATCAAATCTAAAACCAGTTTTAGTAAAAGCTCAAGCAAGTCTCAAAATAAAAATCATGAAATATTGAAAATGTCACGCAAATTTCAACCAAGTCTGGTTGATTATTATTGAAAATTATTGAGATAATTGATTATTATTGAAAATAACTAGCCCATGATTTTAATAAAAAGTCAATTTAATTGAGTATATTAATTCCCCCTTTTGAAGGTGTATTTCAATTAATTGACAAGTATAGATTTTTGAGAGTAATAGACCCTAGTAATTTCTTCGCGAAATATCAAGAAAATTAAATAAACCTAGAGATTCGCAACACATAAATTGATGAGTATTCAAATATTACCACTAAATACCTTAAATTCCTAATAGAATCGGAAATAACTCACATAAAAACATACATATACATAATTCACATTCTTGTTTGTTTTTTATTCACATATTTTTATTAAATTATGTCTTTTTTATGATTAGGTAATGGCGAAACATCCTGGTGCTTCTCACAAATAAAGGGAGCTCTAGATGACGATGTCACAGATGCTGATATAATTTCATGCGTAGAATTTAATCACGATGGTGAATTACTGGCAACTGGTGATAAAGGAGGACGGGTTGTTATATTTCAGGTATATAAAACATCATGTTCATACGTTAAATAAATTCTAACACGGAACATATTCTATTCTTCAGAGAGATGCAGCGTCCAAAGCAGCAAATCCCCGGCGAGGTGAATATAATGTGTACTCGACGTTTCAATCGCATGAACCTGAATTCGATTACTTAAAGTCCTTAGAAATAGAAGAAAAAATTAATAAAATTCGATGGCTGCGACGAAAAAATCAGTCACATTTCCTGCTCTCGACTAACGATAAAACAATAAAGTTATGGAAAGTGTCGGAACGCGACAAGACTTTCGAAGGCTACAATACAAAGGAGGAGAATGGCGTTATTCGCGATCCAAGCTGCATAACGTCTTTACGAGTTCCTCAAATCAAACCAATAGCCCTTATGGTGGAGGCTTCACCTCGCCGTATATTCGCCAATGCACATACGTATCACATAAATTCGATTTCGGTTAATTCTGATCAGGAGACATATTTGTCAGCGGACGATCTTCGAATTAATTTGTGGAATTTAGAAGTAACGGATCAAAGTTTTAATATTGTTGACATAAAGCCAGCCAATATGGAGGAACTGACGGAGGTGATAACGGCTGCGGAATTTCATCCGACCGAATGTAATGTGTTCGTGTATTCGAGTAGTAAGGGCACAATCCGATTATGTGATATGCGATCGGCGGCGCTGTGCGATCGACATGCGAAACAGTTCGAGGAGCCGGAAAATCCGACAAATCGAAGTTTCTTCAGTGAGATAATTAGTTCCATTAGCGACGTTAAGTTAAGTAATTCGGGGCGGCACATGATATCTAGGGATTATCTGAGTGTAAAAGTGTGGGATTTGCATATGGAAACGAAACCAATTGAAACTTACCCGGTAAGTAGTATGTTTGAATTGACTTATGATTGATAAAAGGGGGACTCGGAAAGTTTTGAACTAGTTTTTTATATGATTCATTATTTCAAAGTAGTTTTCACCGCACACCATACATATCTTCATACGCCGAATCTAATCAAACAGCAAGCATAGAGTATTTGTTTTCCCATGCTCTCAGAGGGTTCTGAATGATCAAAGGAGAAATGTCGTCATTTGAGCGAGTTTTGACTTGTCTTGATCACTTCACATCAAAGGTAACTGACACGTTTCGAACCACAGTGCAGGTCAACAATTCTCGGTGGAGAGACTTTCCGTGATGTACTGGAGCGGTATCATGGAGTAGGAGCCAGGTTTCAACTCTTGAGGTTGGCCTCGCAATAATCAGCATCAAGTACTTGGTTATTACCTAGTGCCTCACTTCGCCCCCAAAGAGGGATTGGAATTTACTTACATTATGAAGTGCCCTTGATTAGAATCAAAGTCACAAAACACATTCTCTTTTACTTCTTATACCGCAGCTCTGACATGTCAGATGCTGATACTTTGCATACCTTTGATGCTCTGTCTTCTTCGATGTACTGTCTGCTTGAGACATGTAATTCATTTGAAATCATCCTTGCCGGCGATTACAATGTTCAACGTTTTGAGGGTCAGACAATCTTTCACCACAAACCCGGCGAGCAAACACGTTAAGTTTTTTTTAGCCAGTTATTCATTTTGAAGCAACTAGTGAAGACAAGAATTTCCTACGTCTCTGTACATAATGCAAACTTACTTGATCTATTTTTAACCTCTTATCTAATAATAAATGATAGATTTCTGTTTCTGCACCGCTTGGTAGTTCGGACCACAACTTAATCTCGACACACTTTAACGTCCCTTTTCTGATTAAGAATAAAACTCGCACCAAACGACTTGTGTCTAAACCGACTAGGTTGAATTAATGAAATACATAAGAGAGTTTGTTTGGTCCGATTACTTTGCAAAAAATAACGTCAATATATAACTTCCGCATGGCTTCAAGAGTAAGAAACCTTCCTCCACTTTCAATCCAATTCATAGTTCTGCCGATGACAGATAGCACCCTTGCCGTTTGATCTTGACATAATCTTTTGACACAGTGGCCGACTCTCGCGGGAGCGCTACTTATGTTAGTAGAAATCGTACTTTTACCTCGTCAAACAGGGGCCTATTAAGCACTATCGCTTGAAGCTTAAGAGCTATGTTGTGTTTAGCAAAGAACAATCACATTGCTCACTGCTGCTTTTAAAACTTTCTGTTTTTAAAAAAAGAGCAGTGAGTAGCATTAGTAAATAGCAATCATACTGCTCAGTGCTCTTTTAAAAGAACAGTGTGATTAGTGGCTGTGATCGTAAGAACAGTCACATCTCTAGTGTGGAAGGAATGCGAAAATAAACCAGAATTTTATGTTGAATGTTTTAGTAGTTAAGAAATTAGAAAAAGCCTTCATAATGTGTAGAAAGTTAAAATAGGATCTTTTCTGTTAGTTGCTTTTATATTTTCTATCGATTGTGGTAGTTTATACTCGTTATTTTCTTCCTCTATTTTCAACTGTTTTACATTTGAAAACTGCGTACGATTTGACAGGTTGGAATCTGCTCGTATGAACGAAGATGGCGTTCCATTTGTGATCTACTACCAAGTACTTGGAAGTACTAATTAGTAAAAAGGGAACACGGCAAATAATAACGTCAGGATTGTCACTTATGTCGATGCTATTTGAGTATGCAGATTGTCGATTTTTAAATTTCTTTTGCACCTCCATCTCATCTTATTTTAATTTTTCGCGTTAGACTGTGAGTCAACTTGCAACGTCTAGCGACCAATCGTTTAGCCGTATTACAAAGCTTTCCTAGTGCCCTATTTTCGTTGGAGAATTTGACGAATGATTACAATTAGCTCAATTTATATTAAAATCGAAGTAGTTTAGTTTATGAATAATATCCTTATGTAGTGTTGTTTGTTTATTTTTCATTTTTAATAATTTTGTCTTGTTTTTCCAATTTTCAGGTGCATGAATATTTACGAGCTAAATTATGTTCATTGTATGAAAACGATTGTATTTTCGATAAATTCGAATGCTGCTGGAATGGCAACGATACCGCAATTATGACTGGAAGCTATAATAACTTCTTTAGAGTGTTCGATCGTAACACGAAAAAGGATGTAACGTTAGAAGCCTCAAGAGATATAATTAAACCGAAAACAGTTTTGAAGCCGCGTAAAGTGTGCACCGGCGGCAAACGTAAAAAAGATGAAATTAGTGTTGATTGTCTCGATTTCAATAAGAAAATTCTACACACGGCCTGGCATCCATTAGAAAACATTATAGCTGTTGCGGCTACGAATAATTTATTTATATTTCAGGATAAATTTTAGCTAACAGTGTTGTTGTTGTTAATATTAACTTCCTTTCTTTACACAAACAAAACTGTTTAATTTCCACTAATTTTTACATTCTAGTTTTCGAATTGATTGATTTAAAGCAAAAGAGATACAGAATTGTTTTCGTAAAAGAGAGAAAGAGCAAAATAATTTGAAAATGAAAGTACAGAGATTAAGTTCAATACACAGTAAATATACCAAAACAAACTTTTACTCTTCTTTTTATTGTTAACCTTGAAAATCGTTGACCGATGACTAAATGATTGTGTCACATGTAATTTAATTCAATGTTAGGAGAACCATACAATCCAACCAAACAAATAAAGTATTTCTGACTACACAATTTTCACAGCAAGACTAATTTGCTCGAAGTGATTGATTTAGTGAAATCTCTTGGAAATTCAATTCTTATGTCAAGTGAAGGTAAATTCAATTATGAGGACTACTTTTTAGTTTAGCAGTAAATATAAAATGAATACAAATTACAGTTGGAAAATCAACAAAATACAAAATGATAAAAAAGTTGTTCACAATGAAATGAGCATAACACAATTCATACACAAGTCAACCGCAGACACGCGTCTACATACTTCGAAATTGCAAAACACAAGCAAAAAAGGTTACAATCGAAAATAACGGGCTTTGGAATTCATGCACAGAAAAGCATTCAGATTTAACACTCCGAAATAATGAAAAAAAAATATTTTGAATTTTAGTTTGTGTGTAACTACCTTGTAAAGTTCATTGTTTATAAAATAATTTACTATTATTACGATTAGCGACTACTCTATATAGTTTCATATTATGTATAGTTTCTTTTTCATTTATAAACCTATAGAGCATTTTTTTTAGAATTTCTATTACATAAAGATGGATATGATATGCTAGTTTGATAAAGAGAATAATTGGAGGAAAAAACAATTCGACACAAGTTGAAATCTTGAAATCTTACGATTAATCATCAGATTCTTGAAAACATTAAACATACCTGCTGTTCAGGTTGGTTTGTTATATTTACGATTAGTTAAAATATTTGTGGTATAATTGTCGACGCCCCGAAAAAGAGAAATAATTAAGTGAAAAAGTAAAATCAAATTAAATGTAGATCCGGCGAAAGCTATTGAAAGCTTTTACTATTAAGATTAAATGGCCATATTCATTTTTGCAATTCTCAGATTTTGTATAAATATAAAAAAATCTTAATCTAACTTCGATTTCTTTTTATTTTCACCCAAAAACGTATCTTCTTGTGGATGGAATGTTAGCTGTTCGGTAAATTAAAGATGTGATGTTTCGATGTTGCAATATTTTCATCTTGTTTGAAAGATATCTAAAGTGTATTACATGTTGAGCTGCCACTATTGCTTTTTTTTTTGTTCTCGGCCTATGAACTTGCAAATACAATGGCCTACAAAAAATTCACTTCATGAGGTTTATGGAAGAGAAAGTTGGAATTTATTCCAAGATGTGGGTCTTGCGCGACGCATAGAATTTGAAGTTTGGGGTGGTTGAAAGGCAGATTGCAATTGATTGCTTTTAAAAATATATTTGTGTGACGCAAGTAGGACCTAGGCAAGTTTTTGGTTTGGTGTAATCCATATCAGTAGATTAATTATCTGAACATTTTGATGTTTTTGGATTATTCATTAATTTTATATTGAATGTAAAAAAAACCCCGTCTCCAAATAGAGATTAAATACTCCTCTCATTGAACGAAAAACAAATGAATTTCCACAATGTTTTACTTGCGAATTGTATAGGTCAAACACTCAAAATAGCATCGAATGTTGTACGGTTTCATCGGCCAGAGTTGACATTGTGGATCTAGTAGACAACTTAATTCAAATCAAAAGTAGTAATGGAAAACTTTCACAAAACAAAATTCACCCTTTATGACAATTGGTTACATCCCTCGCATACTTCTCTATGGCTGTATGATCCAGTTATCATCTTTGGCCATGTAAATCTAACTATTCTATATTATCAACCCCTAAATCCGACAAGAGTTGCAAATTTCTCTCTGTATTTTGAAACACATTTTCGAATGTGGTCTTAAATATAGTTGAGGTATACGTTAAAATCATCCGATAACTTTGGCTTTAGTTAGCTGCATATTTATGACAAATTCTTGTAAAAAAACTTACGTCATGATTTCTATTAGAAATGTATCTAACAAACAATTTGGCACAATGATAACATCGAAACTTACCATTCAATATTTCTGTATAGCTCCAAGTAGATTTGAAATCGGTAGGGAAGTCTTCCATCCAAATTAGGAACCCATTTTCGTCTTAGTTACGCCACTGGAATTTCAGAAAGGCAATGCCCAAAATTCAATTAAGGTTGAGATAATTGCATAAAATATTAATTTTCGACTCATGTTTTTCAATCAAAAATTAATTTTTGAGAATCTAGAATCAGACTGAAAGACTAGGCATCTTGTGTCTTTCATCTTACGATTCGAATATGATGTTATTGAACTTGTAAGACATGCATATAAAGAAATGTAAAAGGATAGACGTAAACATACAAACACATAGGTTTTAAATACAAGTTGTTTATATTTATATACATGTATGAAACAAAAAACATATGTTAGCAAGTTTGCATTGACTTAATTTCAATAAAGCAAGAATAAATAGGCAACAAGTTTAATATAAAAATCCATCATCGATATAAGAGGCATCCAAGAAAAAAAAAACAGAGAAGACGATATTGCTAAAGCTAAAAGATTCATATATTGTTGCTAGAAATAACGCTTTTTTGAAATTAACTTAAAAAAAAATTGAAAATAAAGAATGGCATGAAAGAAAATAAGGATATAAAATGGATAATTTTTTACCTAAAAAAGTAGAAAAATAAACTTAAATTAATAAATATAAAAGATAATTTAATAATAAAAGTAAGTGAAAATGCTTACAATGTAATTAATAAATACAAAGGAAAATACTAAATTAATATGAGATAATGCGAAACATAATTGGAGCAAGAGCGATGAAGAAATAATTGAAATGAAGTATTATCAATAAAGCGGAAAATAATTTTGAAATGTGTATTGAGTATTGATTCCGAGGATTTGAATGAATGAAAAAATGGTATTCAGTATTTGTAGTGTAAACGAAGTTGGGGTCTACATATGTTTAAATTTCAGTAGATGGTGGTGGTAGAATGCACATTGGTGTAGTACACAGTAGCGTGTATGGAGCATGGTAAAGTATTTAAATTACGATTTATTTATTCAACCATTCATTAAACATACAATTAATTGAGCAAATAGAATACTTATGGTTGGTGAATCGAGCTGTATGTAGCGCTTGCAATACTTAATAACTATGCTGATCTCTTTGCTATGCTACATGAACTCCATTACACTTGAGTTGGTAAAAAGAAACGGCCAATCCCTTTTATTAGAACGAGTTTTTAGGATATAAATCTTAGACTCTACCTTCGTGCCACATACGAAAGCAAAGAAACAAATTAGTGGCAGTATTGCTGATTCTAAAGATTTAATTTTCAATTAGGATCGATTATATATGATCATATGCAGTTTAATATACAAAATCTCGAATCAAAGGATTATTTGACGCCACGCAAGGGTTATAAACTTTGGTACTAATGCCGTTAATATTGTTTGCAATAAGGGACTACTTTGCGAAGGAATACAAAGCGAATAGAAAAACGGGAGATAAAAGAGCGTATTTAGAGTATTGTTCTGTTTGGTTTGTAATTTAGGAGCTCCATAAAGTATAACGAATTGAAAAACTATTTTAAATAATATCATTTTGTTTACGACGCAGCTGGCAAGGGCAACGTCAATTTACCAGCGAATACAGAGATTTGACCAAAGAGCCCCCACTTTTGATAGAAAATCCAAGGTGTGTTTTGGAAATAAGCTCTTTGTCGAGATACATACCTAGATATTTGCCACGTTCAGAGTTCCAGTAAACAATGTTAGTATCTAAATTTAGATAACTGGTGAGTATGCATTGTATATGTTTCCAAGTAAAAGATAACGCTTCGGTCTTAATATGGTTTATTCTCCCAGACAAATAATTTTTTGCAAATTTTTTATTTTTGTTGTTACTACAGAAGTAATGACATACGGGGCATTTGACTGAAGACAAAGAGATTGAGTCATCCATCGGTATACAAACTAACAATACAGTATGTGGTGATCGAATATCGTATAGGAATGTTTTAAATAGTGCAGGGCTTACGGCCGAGCCTTCGAGATCACCAGTTGGTATTGTAAATTTTTTTTCGCAAGACGGTCGGTATGAATTGGTATACATTGATTTGTCAACACCCCTAGGAAGGAAAGGGGAATGGTTCAGATAAAATGCTACATTTTCATCTAAATAACAAGACAATTTAATTCATGCTACTTAAAGAGTAATAAGAACAAATAAAGCTAATAATTGGTTTATGATGATGAGAAAGCTATTATGCGCAATCAGATATTAAACAATTAGTAATTAGATTAGCAGATGTATGTAGCTAAAAATGTTTGTTTATATAGCTTGCAAATACAAATTCTACAAAAAAAATCACGCATTAAAAGAAAAGAAAATGCCCCATTAAATAATTTAGAAAATCAAGAAATAATAAAAATTATTAAGAATAATTAGAAAATAAATGAAAAGATAAATTAGAAAAAAAATAATTTGAACTAATTTTTTTTAAGCTACTTAAAATATACTGTTTACGCTTCTCCTCTAAAGCAACATAGGCTGGGACGTTTTTTATATCTTCTGGCAGATTAAATAGATATTGGTGAAACAATTGAATTATTTAGAGCTCGATTTGTTTCGATGGAAATAATGAAGTAGAAAATTCCACGTAGAAACCCGGATAAGAAAATCCTGGTAGTTCATAAAAACTTAGAAGCCTGCAATAGGCAATTCAGGAAATGCCCTAGGGACTTTAATTATCCCTAGTGTGGGAAATGCTTCTCAGAGTCAGCCTCTTCCAGGCAGGATGGACAAAGGTCATCCATTGTAACACCTATTCGGCACATGTGCCATCCTAACATTTGTGTTCTGTCAGTATCCCTGTTATGACTCTGCAAACTTTCCTACTCCAGTTGAGGTGGAATCCCACAGTTTTTTGTATTAAATTTTCTGTACGGAATTGGAAAACATACGTCCCTTTTTACGGGCATTAAGTGCCCACTTTCGAAAAATGGAATGTGCAGATGCGGTCGGCACACCTAAGGTGGGTTCAGTTTTCATTTCTCACTTTCTATCAATCGCCCAGCAAGCAGCCCTAGAGCTAGCGACTATTTCTGCTTGAAAAACGGAGCCATTTTCTCCGATCGAAAAAGCCCAAATATCAGCTTCAGATCTAACAACTGTCTTCGAGCCGTCCGTAAAGAATATTTCATACATACATCTATGTCCTCTCGATCACTTCTGTTCAAAAATATTACTCCGTGGTTTCTCCCTTAATGGAGTAAGGGCGCTCAAGCATCCGAAGTCAAAGTGAGAATTGGAGAGATCTTACGCTCTAATAGAATGATTTCCCACCTCATCGTTTCCTAACCATAGGTCAAGTTGAGTTAGTCTTTGGATAGAGCTCATCGTTACTCTCTGATTTCGAATGAATGAATGAATAATGTAAATCAAGGGCCGCACCACGAGTAGTACTAATGACACCGTAGATACCCAGGCACACAGTTCTTTGCAGATTGGCTAGCTTATTGCGAGCATACAATAGCTTTACAATAGTCCAATATACCACGGCTGCGTACGAGATCTTCTGCCTTATAATTGTTGCATAGATCCAGACCCCAGGCCGTGGCAAAAACTCTCTTGTACTGTCCCAAAGCATTTAAAGCTCAAGTATGCTTCATTGTCACATGCTTTGTCTCGATTATTTTTTGTCCCAGTTTAATCTTATATATTTGAACTCATCTGAAATTTGAAGTTTTGCTCTTCATTTTAGGAAGCACCAGATCTTCCAAAAAAGTTTCGTTTTATCACTGTGAGGATGTGATTCGTCGAGCACCAATGGTCAATAAAATCCAATGCGCGTTGTGTATTTCTATATATCACTTTCAGATCCTTACTGTGTGCCCACGTCATCAGCAAAAGCTTGCACGTGTAGCCCTTTCTGCTGCGATTTGTTTAGCAGAGAGTTAAATAGCATCATTAAGAGGAGTGGCGATAGAACTCTCTTTTGTAGACATCCATTTGTCACCTCTGTTCCCAAGTAGCAAGCAACATGGTATGTACCCATTTAACTAGGACTTCATCCACGCCATGAGTTTTTGCAGCTTCACATAGCTCTCTAAAGGGCACGCAGTCAAAGGCCTCTTCAATTTCCACAAATACCCCATCGCATACTCACCATTTGAGACCACTCCCTCAACGCTGGAAACCAGTCAATGAAGGGCCGACTCACTTGATTTGTATCACTCCTACGCATGTTCAAGCTTGAGTGGCTTGTGTATGGGGTCCCTGGTTCGAATCAAGGTTCGGACAAGGGACCGAGCTTTGAGTTCACCTAACTCTGAATAGATACCTAAGTTAATTAGGGGTAAAGTGAGTCGTGCAACTAATCACTTCACACTCGTATTCACATTGATTGTAAATTTATGATGAAGTTCTCTGCCAGCTTCAACCGCTAGACCCGTACGAAGGTTGTCGTAAGATTACTTTACTTTACACATGTTCAAGCGTATGTGTCGTTCAGCAAGCCTCTCCAGGCATTTCAGCACAAAACGAATTTAGGTTGATCGGTGTATCGTTCCTTAGATTTGAGCAGTCATCTCTTCTCAGTTTAAGTGTGAAGACTATCTTAACCTATCGGCAAGGTGATGGAACATACCAGGTCTAGGCATACACAAAAGCATCCAGGTGGTCAATTCTCGCCCTTAGTATAGCCAGATAGATGCCATCCAGGCCTGACAAAGGACATGATAGCATCCCTGACTTTTTTGTTAGTGAAAACAGACCTAGCTGTGTACCAGCATTTCCTACTGCTGCGAAAAGTAAAAGGTTTTGTCAGAGGCGCAGATACCTTCTGCGTTTCAACCACCGACCATCTGAAAAGTGATTGCTTTTTGGATTTGATCAAATCACGATCTAGGCATTTTTGAGAGTCCAGTTTAGCTGATTTGTCCTTCTCTAGGACTCTGCGCAGCCTCGACGTCTCTTATGTACATTCGAGATTTAAATGATTCTTTCTGAGGGTCCACAACAAATTTTTATTAATTCTTTGCGAGATTCTGTAGGAGCTAGTTGGTTGGGCAGGCCTCTTCATAGCTACCTATTATGCCTATAGTCAGAGCACTCAACCGGGATTCTATTGATTTTGCCGCTTAATCTTATCACTATAATATGCTCTGTCTGCAAGAAGTCGGCTGAATTTAGTCCAATCAATACTTCTAGGGTCTCTTGTCTCCACCACGGGAGATGAATCCCTAGCAAAAAAGAATACCAAGTAGTGGGGATCAAACAGTGAGATCGCCATTCAGTTATTGATCTGCAGATGCAGATGAACATATAAGTGATATATCAATAACCACAGGTCTGTTAGGGGTGACAAAGGTAGGATAAATCCCAGTGTTTAAAGTCATTAGTTCTGCAAAAGTTATAAAATCAAACAGTCTGTCTTCTCTATCGTTACATTTGTTGCTGTTAGCTAGCATTACAGTCCATTAGAAGTTCCAGTCTCTCTGGATCATTGTTGGTTCAATGAATGATGCAATCTTTTTTTTTATATAAGTGTGTTTTATAGAAGCAACTGCAGTAGAGGCAACAAATTTTCTGGTCATTACTCTTGAATAAATTGCTCATTATAAATAATAACTTTTCTAATTTGACCCAAACTTTCGAAATTTCCAAATCTTTGAAAAATGTATCTACTCTAGGGTAAAAATAATTCACCAAATTATTAGCAGTTATTGTCAAGAGAAAACCCCTTATTTATATATTATTGTTACTATACATTATCTGTAGTATAAACTAATTCGCTTCGTATGTGTTCTCTCTCAGTTGTACTACCAGGAAACGCAATGAAATCAGGTTACCGGCTAAAGTCTTTTATTTTCTATTTGACACGTACAATTGAAATTACGTTGGGTACAACACTACAAGCTTCAAATATTTATTATATACTCTCATGTAGCTAATGCCATCGATGACGCATTTCAATCATTTTGTTTTTTGATTTCCTGATATTAATTATACAAATTCAATTTACGTTATACAGCCCACATACATATGCTATCGAACCGCCACCGGATATTAACATGAATTTCAATAGGTCTCCATCACACTCTCTTAGCGAATAACTACAGCGTGTAATTAAATTAAGAGACGATGTTGAGAACGGTAAACATTACCGGAATAAACTTCTTATGCTGGCAATAGTTTGATTGAATCAAAGCTGGAAGAGTTAATTCGTACAATGCGTCGGACTGGAAATGAAATTAGTCGAAGAAATGAGAAGAGAGATTAGATCTTGGAATTACTCTCAGCCAAACTGCTTTTCCATCTGCATGGGAGCCCATCGAACCACCAAACCGTTCAATCTGACCACCAAACGTTTCGATCGTATTTTCTTACGTTAGGCCATGTCTCAGTCGTTCGCCGTCTTAAGATTCAACCGAATAGCTTTTTCCGTGTCAGTCGTGTCTTCTTACTGAATATTTGTGAAAGTGAAATATGCTTGTTTTCGATGCATCTTGGTAACCGTGACGTGAAGAAAGTGCAAAGCTGAATAGTGTACTGCATATCAGATACGAAAAAAATGTGATTAGTGATAGTGAAACAAAATCAAGCTCAGATAAGTGGTTGGAATTTTCCTCAAATGTGCGAAAACTAGTGCAGTGGCCATGACAAAAACTAAAATCAAGTTACTAGTCGTACTGTGGCTTTGTTTGGTGAATTTTCCGATACCAGCAGGTAATCAATGCTATTTCTTGTTTGGTCAGATGAAATACTGTCGTTTTACCGTCATTCGAACTATAGCCTTTGATAAATAGACCTGCTGGCCTTTAATAAGTCCGACGCATTGAGGTTATAACAGTAGAGAAATTTCGCTATGTTGCTTTCGACGTCACTGCTGACCAGGCGATCAAAGTGAATGTATAAAAGCTTTTCTATCATTCAGCTAGAAACAAAAATGAATCGTGCGGAAATTCCATGTTGGTTTGATCGATTAAAAAATTATTTTACAGAAACTACAGACAACAGTTTAGGTTGTACGTCTTGCCTTTGGTCAATAGTGAATTTGGATGCCAGCTTCTTAAGACCATGCTAATTCATTGTACGTACATTTGCTGTTGAGTTGAGTACATCAACTTGGTAACAATTCAACGCAAAAGAATGACATGGACGTGTGTAAAACAGGTTTACAGTTAGTCATGTCGCTTTCGGTGCGAATATATCGAAGGACGTCTCGTTCAATGAGTCGCGTCTTGAGAATGTTGCCATAGGAGTGTTAAAGGAGAGGGTGGTGAAGCTGAAGAACATAGTACTGAAAAGGGCATTCAACTATGAAATTGATAATGCAAATGAATTGAATTCTTGCTAGCCCTGCGTGCGAGAGCTTGTTTTAAATTGCGAGTTCTCAAAGTAGATCGGATAACAAGACTTTCTGGTGGAATACTTCCATCACAACATTTATTACTTTTCATTTCATTTAAAAAGTACAACACAGTGGAACTTTATTTGGGTTATTGTTGTGTTGTAGTCTAATTTATGTCATTATACAAATACTTTACTATAGGCAAGAATACCTTAAATACCGGAGCTCTCAGTAACAGGGCTGCAATATTTAATGTGTTACAATATTTTTTTGAATCACAAAATAGTAATCGGTAATTGGAATATGTTTTTTCATAATTTTCGAAAAATTGTTTCAAATGAAATAGACTAATACTAGCTCTATTAG
The DNA here is from genome assembly GCA_963978885.1 of Nemotelus pantherinus. NCBI lineage: Eukaryota > Metazoa > Arthropoda > Insecta > Diptera > Stratiomyidae > Nemotelus > Nemotelus pantherinus. The sequence goes on along the minus strand of OZ022265.1, from coordinate 117,231,681 downwards.
TGTGGATCAATAATTTTGAAACATAACCTCCTTTAAAAGATTCACCAAGCTCTTCCAAAATGGTGATATTCTTTTGAATGAACCGGAAATAGCTGACTTTTTGGTAACTTTTTGGGGATGAAATACTATTGGGGGTTGTGTTACGTCCTCTTCTTAGACTTTTTAAGCATGTTTTAAAACCCCATCAAAGATTTTGCTTGATTGAGTAAATTTCTGCTTTTAGCAAGATCTTCGAGGTAGCTGGACTATGAAGGGTGCCAATAAGTTCAAGTTTATAAAAGCAGTCAAGTATTTGGACATTTTCTGCACACAATTGTAATTCACATTTTAGTTTTCAATAAACTGCAAGTCATTGCAAAGTGTAAAATATTGAATTTTAGACGGCTGAATTGCCGTAGAAGAACAGGGCTATCTTTTTGCTGTGACTGTAATGAACGGATAAAATTCCTGTTCTTGTACCAAATATTTGCTCTATCTTAGAATATGAAAGTAACTAGCCATAACTTATTGAAGAGGTGATCATGAGCAGATGTATTCAGTAAATCATTTGTGGTCTTAGGCTCTTTGATGTACCGTAGATTTCTTTTCGTTAAAACTTTATAGCAACTAAATTATTAAATTTTGCATTGGTTTTTTGTACTTCATAGATTCTTCTCTTTTGGGGCTGACTGCAGGTGCTAGTTAGAGAGCACTGTAGTTCCGAACCGCCTAATTGGCTTTTCTTGTGAACGTTACTAGATTGATGTTACTTTGAGATGAGAAAGCCCAGACGCATCCATTGCCTGAAAAGTATACCGGTTTCTATTTTAGCCAAATAGTAGCGAAACAAAAAGGGTTTTCGTATTCAGCGAAATTAAAAAGATTCTGTAAATATTTATCTCTGTTTACATTAAGACATTGTATCCTCAAATAAATATGCTGCGCAACTTTCCCGTGCGAACCGTTTTTGCGAACATCAGCCTCATAAATGCTCGCGAGTCTATCAATCTCCTGATGAAGTGTATTATGAATAGTCAAACATATTTTCAATGTTTGCCAAGTTCAAAAAAGCCAAAACCAACAAAGCCTAGAACAGTATTTAAAGGCTCTTCAAATCCACAAAATTTAACTGTAGCTTCAAAACTACTGCCAGTGCCATTATCCTTAGTACTGGAGCATTCCCGTTACAACAGAAACTTTCTTTTCTCGATACACCAGTCGAATGACCGTGCTTATATTTCTAATTATCGCCCTATACCTCTTCTTAGCTAGCTTGCTGTAGCAAATTCTTGGAACGCATTGTATTAACAAACTTTATATGCACGTTCAACTCTGCCTTACACAAGTTTTCTCAAGGGAAAGTCTATTTTTGCTAATCTTTAGTCATATACTGACGGCTCTAAACCAGCTGCAGGAGTTGGAGTTGCAGCATATTCTGTAGATGCAGCAATGGAAGCAGCTCTCAGGCTTCCTAATCACTGTTGTATTTTCCAGGGGAAGGTTTTTGCGATACGTAAAGCCGCAGATCTGGTATATGCCAAAGATACTACAAGTGAGGAAATAAATATCTTTACGGACAGTCAAGCGGCGGTAAAAGCACTCATGCCTCACACATACAGATCGAAGTGTGTACTCGACTGTATTCAAGCCCTGAATAGACTGGGTAAAAGCAGAAAAGTCAGAATCTTCTGGATTCCCGGTCACAAGAGCATTGATGGAAATGAGAAGGCGGATGCGTTAGCCAAGCATGTGGCTAATCTTCCACTGTCAGAATTGATAGACATCCCAACTCCTATCCAAACGATTAAATACTCAACCGACTTCAAAATGATGCAAGGTGCGACTTGCAAATGGGGTGCTGCTCAGACCTGCAGGGTAATCAAAATCGTGTGGGGGTCATACAATCAAGCAGCGACTCAATACCCCCTCGAATCAATGCGGACTGACTGCAAACGGCTGGTTGGCATCATTACTGACCATTGTCTTGTAGCAGCACATGCTATGAAAATGGGACTCCTAACCAGCGACACCTGTCGGAAGTGTCAAGAGCCGGGGGTCTCAGAATCAATCCAGCATCTCCTGTGTCACATACCGACACTGGGGAAAACGAGACTGTGCTGCTTCAGTGAGCACTGGCTGGTGGATCTTTCGCACGTGCCAGAGCAAGAGCTGAAGGACATCCTTCAGTTTGTGAAATAGTCCTGGTACTTCGATGGCCGCTTGGACTGAACTTTCTTTCTCGAGGTCCATTTATCTGATATCACTATGGACCAATAAGTGTATGTGTAGCCTCGTGCCAGCCAGTACAACCTAACTTAACCTAGTCATATACTAACACTGCCGCATTCGCTCTGGAGCAGCATAAACACGTATTGGGTAATTTCAATGAAATTGTCGGGTTGATTCATGTAATTTTTTTAAAGAAAATATAAAATATTTAGGCTTGAAAATAACCAGCATTACAATTTAAGACTCTTTACCAAAGTGATGCTAAACAATATACTCCCCTCTGATATAACTCACCATCTCGCCCAATGAGGGAAAAAAAAGTGTAAGTGTGTTATCTATTCGTGTATTTTTTGCACGTTTTGTTAGTTATTCTTCAAGTTTTTGCTCCTCCTACCACCAGAGGACGAATAAGGATCAAAAATAGAAGAATAACTAGCAAAAACGTACAAAAAATACGCGAAAAGATATCACACTGAAAATAAATAAACAAACAAACAAAAACACCTCCAAAAACAAACACACAACCACCAAAATACAAAAAAGACAATCGGTAAAATTGACTAACGGCTATGGGGGGCATGTAGTCGAGTTTTACCAACGCTTTTAACCCTAAACAAATCCAGATAAATTAATTTCCAGGTTAATTAATATAGAGCCCTCATGCATTCGGAATCGGATGAGAATCATTTTTCATGCTATTACCGTTCTTTTGTAACTACCATTAGTAAATGGGACAGAGTAAGATAATAATCATTGAGTAAATTTAACCGAATATTTACCTTGATCTGATCCAATAAGGGACTACATAAACATATTTTAGCATTAATTGAACTTGATAGTCTCCCATTAACTGATTTTGAATTGTATACGCCATAAAATCAGACAATAATACACTTTGCTACAGTGAGATAGAATCCTTTACGTCAATACTACAACGACGCATATAATATAAAATGCACTCATCTAATTGTAAAAAAAATACATTTCCGGCAATGATTTTCTCGTTCTTGCATTTCAATTCTACAAAGATGCACAAACTATACGGTACATAGTAATCGATGTAACCACATCAAGAAAACTATTAAACAGCATTTAAATTTTAAAGTCTAACTGTTTCATATCCAAGTGTGAACAGCTGAATTAATTTTTAATTACAGAATGCGCACGCGACGAAGAAGGTCCTTATCAAGGAAAGTTTATAGGAAAACTCAATTCATATCATCATCAAGTAAGACAAATATTTTTCTAATGATACCAGTTTTTCATTCATGTTTCTATTACTAGGTATCCGGTGATGTGTATGCTGTTAATGAATTTACACTTCTACTAACCAATTTTAATTATGACGGAGATGGTCTTGATTCGTTCTTCTGGGCTGGCGCTGCGAATAGACCAGGTCCGCAGGGTTTCATAGTTCCTGATGAATACGGAAAGTAAGTCGCATAGTCTCTTCAAACATGAATTCATTTTATTTCCATTTGCTTTATATTTGAATAGTACCAACGTCTTGGAACGGTATTTTAACAAGGAGTTCATACTGACTCTGCCCGACAACAAGAAATTGACTGAAATCAAATGGTTCTGTATTTTCGATTTGAACAGTCAAAATAATTTTGGTGATATTTACATACCGGATGAATTCGAGCCACCGATGCCACAAAGAATCTCTGCGTTATTAAAACGAAGTCACAATGTTACTAGCTCGAGTTTAGAAATATTGGATTCGAAAACCATTCGAATTGTAGATTTAACTTACGACGGACTAGGAAGAGAAACTTATTTCTGGGCTGGTGTTGGGCCGCAACCGTCGAGCAAAGGCTTCAAAATACCTGACGAAATGGGGTAGTAAGTATCGCAATGTGCTATCCAAAGCTTAAGAGCCTTAATGATTGAGCAAATGTTAATTACAGCTTGGATTCTCTAAGAAAATATGATAAAGAAACAATTACATTGCTGCTGCCGGGCGAGAAGACTATTTTCGACGTCGATTGGTTTAGCATCTACGATTTGGAGCTGAAAGAGAATTTCGGATCCGTACTAGTATCCGATGGATTGAACGTTCCACCTTCGTTAGTCAAAGTTCTTCCATTGAAACAATCGCTACCGAATTGTCGTCAATTGCACAAATCACTTTTGGTGTCGTGGGAAGTGTTTGGACCTCAGATCACTTTCCAATTGTCTGGTCAAGTGAAAGAGAATGAGTACATGTCGTTTGGAATTTCGGGATCAGACACAAGCACTCAAATGATAGGTGCAGATGTTGTCGTTGCGTATATAGATGGTGGCAGAGGATATACGACTGATTACAATATTACATCATTGGCACCGGTAAGGCTTTCAAAATATACCTTTTCCCAATTTTTTGAAGTCACGAAATTTCGTAGTGTGTTCAAGTTTTGGGGCAGAATAAAGGAGTATGTCGGGATGACGTTCTAGGGGGTTTGGATAGTTTTCAAATGAACACGTTTGCGAGAGAGGATGGAGTCAATACCCTGGTTTTCAGACGTACATTGATTTCATGTAAGTTGTTGGTCTTTTAGAGTGACATATCAAACTCTCATACGATGTTTCACTACATTTTTCTTACTTTTCAAGCTGATCCTGGTGACAAAGTGATTTTCTTAGATCGGCCAATGTACATGGTATGGGCAATTGGTCAATTAGACTCTAACAAAGAGCCCGCGTATCACGATCTTTACCCGAAAGCAAGCGTTGTAATTGATTTTAACTCAGCACAACTAACGAATGATTGCGTCAGCTTTACTCAAAGTGAAGAAGTAGTTCCTGAAGTTTGGGACAAAGCACAAATATTTGACCGTGCAGTTCGGACATTCAATGCAGTGTTGGGACCAGCTGGAGGGAAAAGGGCTTATCAGGGTATAACAGGTAAGTCGTTAAGCTGAATCATGTATTTGAAAGTTGGGTCATGAGTTAAATTTCTAGGACATGTTTCAAATGGGTTGGCTTGGTACCTTAATGGATTAATGATTCCTGAGCTATGGCTTCGTCGCGGTCTAACATATTCGTTTAAGGTATATTATTTATCAATTGCGTATACACGTTAAATGCTGAGATGACTTTCACTCAAGGTACGAGGAGGCAACAACCCTCATTCACCGGAGTATTACCATCCGTTAGTAATAACAGACGAGCCAAAAGGTGGATATGATCGACTCTCGGACGCCAAGCAAAGCGAAATTCGAGTTTTAGCAGGTGTTGAGTTTACACGACGAGGACGCCCGAAACCTACCGCAGGTAAACCGAAAAGTTCTGCAACTCTTGCAAGATAAATAGTTCTTTTGAAATAATTCTAGCTGGCCCACTATGTCTTGGACGCTATCCACCGAATTATGACCGAAGACTGGACGATAATTTTCCGACTTTCAAAAAATTCAACAAAACCTTGCGATTCCAGTGCGATGAAGGCGACCCAGCAACTTTAGAAATTACGCCGAATTCATCGTGGCCTGATGTGGTGTATTATAACAGTTTTACTCATGCTAATATGGGTTGGAAAATCCATATTGTGGACAGCTACGTGCGGAGAGCAACCAGCGCAACTGTTGCTGTTGATGACATTTCAATGTTCGTATTTATGTCGGCAGTAAGCGTCGCGGTTATAAGACTTGTTTAGTGGCAGTGATTTGTTGAATGTGAATTATGCATTCCGTTTGTATTTTAAGAATTGTTTTAGAAGAGGCAGAAGCACACTATTTAACCATCCATGCAATTGATTATCGAATTTGTCATTATCCTAATCTAGCTAGCTGCTTAGAAAAACGTTTGTTCATGATTGCATAGATATATAATATCATGTAAATATAGGTATATACAATTAAATAAAAACTTTTTTTTACTTCTTATCATAAAAAATATAATAACAAACAATGTTTATGCTTTAGATTACAGTTTATGATCAAGTATCAGTTGCCGATGATATTCTTTTATAATGTGATTTTCATTTGAATGTGAAGTGGCAAATTTAATAGAAAATTTAATAAAAAAGGTAAATCTAAAATCATTCAGTGAATACATGAGGGTGAAATTTCTTTAGTTCTTCAATGCTTAAACTTCATCACTTTGCATATAGCCTATACATGAAGCACAAATTCATTTTACATACTACAACTTCGCTGCTGCGCGGTACGATTTCATGACTCGTGTTGCCGTACAAATTCCTCTAGGGATTTAGGTATTTGATTGCGATAGGGTATTCGATATTTGTTAATTATGGTTGCAGACAGGCATTTTAAATTGATGAAATTCATCAACGGTATCCTATTAAGCGGGTTGCAGGCAATTATATTAATGGGTCGTTCCTCTGATTTGTTCGGTTGATCAAGATCGGCTCCATTTTTAAGCAGAAGGTGAACTACCTGTGATACGAAATAAGGAAACATGTTTGAGAACAGCTTTTCCACATCATATTCTACTACTTGTATTATCCTACTTCATTCAATTCATACTTACATCGCTCTCATAGTTGTAGGGAATAGCAGCTACATGGAGTGGTGTGGATTTCGATTCATTTTTCGCATTGATTTCTGACCCGCATTGCAACAATATTTTTATGACATCTGAGTTCGGGAACACAATCTATAAGTTCATCAATTTTTTTAAAAATTGCAACAAAACAATGGGGGTAGTTATAGCAATTCGCTAACTTACTCTTGAATTATTGTCATCAGTGAAATATCCACTTTTAATAATATTAAGCCTAGAAACACATAGATGGAGCAATGTATCGTTTGTGCATGCACTACGAATATTTGCTCGAACAATCCCTTGAACAGATGAGAAGACTAGTTGTTTTTCTTGGACGGTCTTAGCAGTTTTCAGAAGCAAATATATCAAGTGCGTTACACACTTGAGGACTCTATCGAAATTCTCCTGTTGCTTCTTGTACACAGGCCGTATCTGCAGGAGTTCGTGAGCTTCTGAGATATTGCTGGTTAGTAAGTTGAAGACGGCCAGAACATCTTCGAAAAGCGGCACATTATAATCACCAAAATCACTTTCGTTATATCTATCTGATAAGTCTAACATGAGTCGTACGATTGCTTGTGCTGTGAAACAAGTGTCTGAATATAAAATCGAATGTCGGCTAACACGAATTTGTAGCGCCAGGCGCCATAAGTCAATGCAGCGTTGAAATCGCAAAGAATCAGCATAAGATGCACCTCTGTCAAATGATATTGATAAAGTGAGCTATTGCAACTTTAAACTAGTTCTGCTTACCTAAACATCAGTCGAAACAGCATATCTTTATGATGGATTCCTAGTACACGTTCACATATAAGAAGACTTTGTATCCGCATGGCATCAACGTCTGTCGCAATATTGTCCAATTCTTCCATTGTCCTAAATTCAACAGCATTACCATAGGCAGGTCGTGGCGGAATTTGTGGTTGTTTTTCTGAACAAAATTCCCAGGTTTTATTGAAGAAGAATAGAGTTTGGTTTGACAAACGTTATTACCTATATACGCGTTTTCTCTCAGCCGGATGTGATGAGCTAAGCGCCAATGCAATATTGCTACCCTCGTTTCATTATGTTCATCGAGAAATGTCGATCCTTCAATGAAACCAAATTAACCAATGCAAACTGTACACGCAGCCTTCAAAGGGAGCATACCTATTAATTCATGAGCGTCTGCTAATCTTTCGGCTGGATAATTGATCTGAGTTTTTAAGTAGTCGAAAATCATATGAGCGCCTTTCAAGCATGCAGTTTGTAGAGCGTCATCCCCGTACCTACTTTTAGCGAATGGATCAGCTCCGTTTTCTAGAAGTAATTTTGTAGTTTCGATCCTGCAACATGAAGCAGAATTACATTTAATTCGTATAAGAATAGATAATTTAGACAGTCTTAGTATAGTCCAAAACAAATTTTAAATAGATTTACCTATGTTCCTGAATTGCATAATGCAAGGCAGTTTTGTCCTGAATATCTTTAGCATTCACATCGGCACCTTTTGTTATCAAGTACATACAAAGTTGAACAGATTGTACAGAATTGATAAGGCAAGTACCACCGTTGACATTCGGTTTACTGATATCAGCTCCATTCTCAACCAAGAATTGCACTGAAAGTAATTAAAGTGGAATCAATAGAGATTGATTAGATTGTCTTAACTACTCACCAATATCCATGTGCGTCATAAAGCAAGCACTTCTCACTGGCGTCGATCCCGAGTCTGAAGGTGCATTTATATCACATCCTATACGAATTAAGTATTTCACAACGGGCAACTTTCCCGAGACTGCTGCACACCAAAGAGGCGTAACAAAGTGAAATGAACGATCTTCAGGCACTTCATAGAGTCCTCTTTGCTCAACATCAGCTTCGCAAACAGTGACGAGATATTCGGCAATCTCAACACATCCACGTTTACATACAATGAAAAGTGGTGCGCAGCCATTACGAATTTTACGAACAACTTCACGCCGAATTTCTCGTGGTAAACTGAAAGGATTGGAATGTTGTTACAAGCATGTAGATGGGGTTTAACAATTTTTCTGATTTATGCCGGTAACATATCAATTTTTATTGAAATATGAAGATTAATATTTGTCTAAATGTATAATTTACATAAGATTCAAATTTACGAATTGTCTATTGTATAATACTGGGAGTTGCTGGAACAATTAGGTCTGTTCGCGTACTGCAGGCGCAACAGATTTTTGCAAAACGACTTGCTGCGAATCTGTTTTAATATATTATAATAGATTCAGGTACGCGATCAGGCCTATAGTTTACGCTAAAGCAAAAGATTTAGCTCTTTTCCACAGGATGACATTTTTTCCGTTACGGATTCCGTAGTATACGTGTGACTTCTGTAATGACTCTGGTCACAATTGATGGTTTGTGATTGGTCACCTGATGAGCATGTAATACTTGGAAGGCTTCAGTCACATTTAACGAACTTTTACTGCGGCTGAGTTTAGAAGTAAGGATGCTTTTGAAACTTTTGATTGCTATCAGTACGGCGGATGGTAGATGTATCTCTGGTTACACTCAGGGGTTGGTCCCTTAGTGGGTTTTCGCAGCGGCTATGATTTAATATTTAATAACTTATGTTCATTCGGTTTGGAGCCGCTCTCCAGTTCGGGTAGTGGAGCTGGCTTTCTCAAACAGAAGTTAAAAAGAGTCTCGCATTTTACCAGCAATGATACTTGAAAGATTTATGCAGAAATCGTAGCTTGGCATAAACTAAAATAATGTTGGTTAGTAGATAATTGACTCCTGTCATAAAATTAGATTCTAGCTTCGGTAGAATCTATTAAAGTTAGAGTTCGAATTAGACATATGACTTGGATGGCAAATAAATTTATTTGAGTTTAAAAAGAAAGCGCACAACTGACAAAAATGAAAAAAAAAGAATCTGATAACATCGTAAACAAGCAAGATTATTATATGAATAGGATTATCATCAAGGAGTAAAAAAAACGTCTTGAAATAATCAATGAGACTTTCGCCGAGATTCGCGACCTTTATCAAGAAAAATCCTAGTCGAAATAGTACAGCACCTACAGCAATTGATATTCAACACCATGTGGAAAATTGGAACAAGCTTTACTTCCGCTGAAGAAATAAGCAAATCAATGATTATTTTCGAACGATTGTATTTCAAACAAATTCCATGCTAGTCCAGTCATTACTGATGCGATAGAGACTGTGTGGTAGCATAGTTTGTGGATTTTATGTAACAGGGTCAACACATTGTGTAGAAAAGATGCAATTAAGATAACCACTTTGTAACAAAAATGACAACGAACTTGCTACATTTTTACTGAAAACGTTACTTATATTTATATATTCTTATTTTAGTTCTTGTTATTTTATTTTTTCATTGTATCCAATTTGGAATTGGGCAGTTTGCCTGTTGCATCGAATACGCACAAAATAAATATATAAATAGACTAATCATTTTTATAACAACTAAAATGCTACACTAGATTTAGTTACAGTTTATTTTTTTGAAGCTGGTTACTTACCCGAACTTGCTCTGCCAAAAAAGGTAGGACAGAAATCGTGCTCTAAATTGCTCTAGTTCAACTTAGAACAGGCTCATGAAACAGCAATCAGAGCAACTTCAGGCAATTTAGAGCAGCTGAAATCCTCATGAAACACATTTTACTGAGATATCTCGACCTAGCTCAATCTAGGGCAGCTCATTAAACACAGCTTAAAACAAAATGAAATTTTGCCTCTAGCTTGCACGACTTTTTTTGCCTTGAAATGTTCTGCTTTTTTCAGTAAACACAGCTATTGATGATAATATATTTTAATTTTGTCGATGAAATGTGGAAGTCACCCGCTTATTTTAATAAGGCAGTATCAGGTGGTAGATTATTGTTTATGTTCACAGACTCATTTTCTAGGCAAATTTATGTCCTTAACAATACCGAGCGGATCCATTGGCATATTTCAATCGGAGTTTTAAAGAAATGCAGGGTTTCGTTTAGAACTTCTAGATCCATCCCCGTCATAAACATTCTCTATGTCGATTATCGTGACCATGATGCAATGTTTTTTTATATTTACATTTAAATATCTATTGATTAAGTTGCTTAGGCATATGTTAGTTGATTTTTCAGCTAAATATGAATGAGATTTTTTTGGAGCAAATTACTATAAATATGGCCCACAAAGAGTCTATTCTTTACCAAGTTATTGGAAAAACTTTTATAAGTGAGATGAGTTTGAAATTGTTTAATTGATGGTGGTTTTTGCTACGCTTAAGAATGGGACTTTTAAATTTTGAGGAGTTCAAGAAGATAATCTTGTGATTTTTTAAATTTATTTAACATCTCTCTATTGTTGCATTCTGGAATATTGCTTATGGTGGTATCATGCGCTTCGAAATGTCGGAAGATGTGCACTTGATGGGCTATGACGATGATGTAGCCGATGTCATCACATCTAGAAATCCTGATCTCTCCCAACTCAAACTCAATCAAGTAATGATGAAGAGCTATAGTCTCTAGCTGGCGATCACAAAAACTGAGATTGTCATGCTAACGAAGGGGAGGACACCAACCATTATACTTATGACGATTGGCTCCGAAGTACTTGGGACCCGAAAATCGGCTATGAATGTTGGACTCTAAGCTCGCTTATGGATAGCACATCTGAAAAGACAGGGCGCTATTGGCTGTTATCTCGCTTGAGAGACTCATGGCCAACATTCGCGCTTTTCGTGCGAGTAGCTGTAAACTCCTTATAACGGTGACTCACACAATGCTGCAATATGGAGATATGGACCACTGCGTTAAGGTTTGAAAAGAATCGAATTACGATGGTGAACGTTCAGTGCAGGGGATGCTGCGAATTAACACTACAGAACAGTTTCAAAAAACGCCGTATTAGCTATAGCGGGAGTAATCTCAATAAACCTATTGGCGAACGAATGCAGGAAGCAAACGAGCGCAAACGCTTGAGGTTTATTCGCGCCTTCAAACCTTGGCTTAATCGCGACCACGGTGAAATAAATTTCTACCTGAGCCAGTTCCTGTCGGGCCACGACTATTTCAGAAAATAGCTTCACAGAATGGAGAAAGTCACGACGGAGCTCTGTAAGTATTTTGTTAAGGAAAGTGAGACACTTTGCATACTTTTTTCCATTGCGACCGCTTCAGAAGGTGCCGACACACGTTTCCCTCTGCAATTGGCCCTGCGATGCCGGAGACAATCGTGGAGATGATGCTATGATCAGCGGTGAGCTGTGTCAACATATGTAGAGCTGGTATTGCACTTGAAAAAAGAGGAAAGGTGCCTCATAGACTTCTGAAAGTCTGACAGAACGGACAAGGCCGGATTGAAGTAATGCGAAAATGATTAACCTCGGATCTCCGTGTGATGTTTTTTTTAGTGAGTAAGAATGTCACATAGTCCAGGATCGTTCGCAGGAAGCTTTTCGAAGGGTTTTTGACGCCTATTCAAAAAAAAAACTGTTGCCTCTACTCTCAAAGCTCGTGACTTTCCTGTTAGCATTCAGTACATCATTATCATTTTGATGTTGCTTTTTTCTAATTTTTTTTTTTCAAATATTAATGGTGCACCCAGGACTTAGCTCACTTGCAATATAAGCGTTGTTACTAGCACTCATTTTCACACTGTTAAAAATTTTAAGGTTTATTATTTGTAGTGATTACGATAGTGCAGAAATTATTTGGTTGATATTTACATCGATAGATATTGTGTTTCAAAAATAACCATTTATCATAATATGATGTAGCTATGCGATAGTATTTTTACAGTTCATCGTAATCATTTTTCCACTTTTGTTTTGACTCATTTCATCATTTCATTTGTCAAAACGTTTGCAAATATAGCATTTACTGACAGTAAAAGTCTTCCTCGCAAATGAAAATAACTTATACCACTAGGAAATATCCTAGATTGAGACATGATATACCAATTATTATTATTATTATTTGCTGCTATTATTAATACATATTACAATAAAATTAGTGTTAGCTTGATTAAACTAAGGAACTAATTTTAGTAAAAGCGACAATGATATCATAAGCAATCTAAGAATTTGTGCAAATATAATTTCTTTACTATTATTTTTATCATATTAACATAAAAATCACTTAGATTCATCGTTTCCTAACTTTAATTACATTCATCTGATACACTTCAAACAACAAAAATTGTCACACCCTAATGGTAAAAGTTATTTGCAAAAATGTTAAATTGTGAAATAGATTTCTGAAATTGGTGAGTATAACTTGTAAACGGTATAACATTGGAATCGGATGGGAAACAGTTTTACTAGACAATGTATTCTTGTCTACTTTACAAAAGATGTTTGAATAGGACAAATTTTGGGCGAACCCGGTATTTTTTTCATTTTGCTTTATTGGATTGGATATCACTAAACCGTATATTTTATAAAATGTGACAGCCCATTCATTTAAAATTTGATTTGTTCGAAAAAAATATAAAGAAAGGTCTCTTATCTAAGTATATTTTTCTAAGTATATCTTTCGAAGATAATTTTTTGCCATTAGTTGTTAATTTGAGATAGATGATCAATATAATTCGTGTTCAACTGTATGCACTTAAATATACTGATTAAAAATAAAGGAAGATATTATGGTTTGAAAGTTTTTGTTGTTACAAATAAGTTTTCTTTTCGTAAGAATAGAGACTACTTCTAATAATTTATTTGGTCCTAATCCAGTTCCGAAGTGCAAGCTTTAAACTTAGTAGCAATTGTTTTTAATGTGAACCAATTTTTTCCAGCTTGTAAAAAATATTTTAATTTAACACCAATCTTTTCCTTTTGAAGCTAGATATATATTAATTTCTTGACAGATATCGATATTTCGAGGGTAGTCTGCCCTCTTCTTTGATAGACACCGAAGAAGAGGGCAGATAACCCTCGAAATAGCTTCAAAAGGAAAATATTGGTTTTAAATTAAAATATTTATTAGCAATATTTTAACACAGCTGGAAGGTTAATCTTACATAATTCATTTAAATTTTCATAAAATATTCTTGATTATACTTATGCGATTAGCATTCAAAAATTCGATGTTATTGTTACTCTGCTATTGCCAAATAATCATGAACGAGCTCTTTGTTTACAACTGACTTGATAAACTCTTTCTTGGTATGTATTCATATCCTTGAGCAAACACTTTGATGTTTTTACGATATGCAAAATCTTAGATAACCTATCTCAAGTGTAAGAAGTGACCTTCAGGTCCTCAGCTAAAAGCCTTCTATCACGAACTATGAACGTTCTGGTTCGAATTGACGTCATTATTTGCTGGATGCTGCACGTGGACCCAGCTCAATTTGTCAAAAATATTTGATAAGAACATCAATAACATTGTCGCAAGATGTTATGCGTCAATATGAAGGAAAAATGTTGAACTTAGTAGTTGTTCAAAACATCTACATATGAAAGTTGATTACAAAAAGAATCAATACTACTACAACAGGTTCAAATTCCAACACTGTAGCTGCTTTAGTCAAATTTGTTATTAATCAGAAGATCCTTTGCAAATTTCTCGTAAGCTCTTTGAAAGAGCATTACACAAACAAACTTCAAATAGTTTTCATTTCACTTTTGATATATGAATGCCAAATTATCGATGAACGTCTGGCTTTCATCCCAACCTATCATTCATTCCGTAGTCTTTTATATCTTCACACTACTTCTATTCTCACCTTTCTAATTCGCATTGTAAATTCTTGGACAGAAACGATCCTTCGACACATCGTTTACATTCCTCGATTAGATCGTAATTAAGATTTTTTATTTTGCAAAGAAGCAATGGATTATTATATGAGCTGTATCTAGTCATCGAGTTACACATTTTCTATCGTTCTTTCGAATTTTCGCGTTTCACCGGTCTGATTTCCCCGAGAGTACAACATTTAATTTCGATTTGAAAACAAAAAATTCAAAATAGCTATAAACTATTTGTTCGTATACCGAAAATGCAAAGACGAAACGAAATTGTTTTCCATTTGAGCAAAATGTCAAAATATGAACTTGTCGTTGTTGTTATTGTTGCTGTCCAGCATTTTTTTTCTATTACGATAAACACAGGGTGACATAGAATGCTGTGGATACTGTTGTACAGTCACGGTAAGTAACCATAAATACACAACAATGGAAAATCGGAAATGTGTTGAAGAACATTAAAAAAAGCATGAAATGTATTGAAATGTTTTTTTTTTCCTCCTTCCTTCCACTCTCTCCATCACTCTATCAGCGTGCACAGTCCATGTGCACCATCTTTACCCTCCAGTAAATTTTTCATAGTGCTTCCCAGGCAACTAATTTGTTGGTATAAGGGATTTCCTGATTTATGAACATATTTGAGAATATATTTCTGATTTTTAGCTTAAATACATTCAATGCGAAAATCCGACTTGGTTGCTCTCCGCTGTCCAAAAATTCGAAAGTGCTGAACTGTACGATAGCTTCCACAGTGCTGGCGAAATATTCGTCCGATTTTCGCCTGCCGGCAATGTCGGCATTACCATATAGCCAATGCCTTATATAGCCCACTGCATTGAAATTTTTTGACAGCGGAAGTTGACAACCATGTCGGATGTTCGTGTTGAAAGTGTTCTTGCTTTTTTGATTGTAAATTCATAACGGTGCTGCGGGCAGTGTGCTGAAACTGACGATATTTCTTTACAATTGAGAAAGTTAGAATGGCAAAGGTATCAAATTGAATTAATATAAAGAAAAAGTAGTTCCAAAAATTGCATGTTTCTACCTCAGAAATCCGAATATTTTTTTTTTTAAATATTACTAAGTCAAATAGTACTCGAGTACATTTTTCAGGCTAGACTAAAACGTATTCAAATAAAGAGATGAGTAAAACTAATGAGATGTGTAGAAACAATGGATCGTTTTAAAATGTGAAATAATCCAATTACAGATATCAGAGTGCCGCGGCATATGAAATAAGTTTGCTTTCTCACTCAAGCTAAAATACTTTCTTTCCAATTTCTTATGCTGCACGGATAAGGAATTTCTTTTATTCAATATGTGCAGTGCTGATGGGTTTTGTTCGGTACATTAAAAAGTATATGTAGGTATTTCATGGCACATTTAATTTATTTTCTATGTGATATAAATGGTTTTATATGCTCACTAAATTTCACTTTTATGAAAATCTTCACTAACATTAAGCAAATTCTAAAAAAAAATGTAGAGAATTGAAGAAATCGCAAGCTAATCAATTAAGGTTATTTTGTTGGAAATTAACATCTTCAGTCGGTTAAAAGACGAGGAAAAGAAAATCCAAAGATCTGAATAGCTTTCAGCCTATTTGATGATCAATTTTTCAATTATTTCACTCTGCAAGTTGCTGAATCGAAAGCAATAATTATTTGAATTTATTCAAGTCAACAATATAGAATACTGTTGTGTTTCACACCTGAAACACACTTCGTGGTTCTCTGTGTTTTCAAAAATACAACAGTTTATTTATCACAACTGAACACAAATTATTTAAAAAAAAAACAATCGTTACAAATAAACTTTTTCACAAATAAAATTTTCACTTTACACAAAATTTTCATTTTACACTTATACACAATTCACATCAGTCATATCCGCTACTAAAAGCTGATGCTAAAATAAAAAATCTCGTTGTTGTATCTGCCAAATAATCTCACTGTGAACTGATGTAGATTAACCAATAGCCGTCTGAAGCATTGTCAAGTCTCCAGGACTTCACCATGTCCACTTCAGGATTGACTTAGAGGCTCCAGTGTCCTTGGTCATGTTACAAACTTCGCCATTGACTTTCCTTTACGGAATTAAATCATTCTCACGAAAATATAATCTATATAATCCCTTTCACGACCCTTTCTTTCCACAGCTCCGGCATCGGGGAGTTCAACTAGCTTGTGAAGTTCCGCTGGTAATTGTTCTTCGATGCCCATATTCCCATGTTTCACAGACTGTAACGTTGCTGCAAGACACCTGCTTCATTGATTCGTAGACCAGAGCGTAAGCAAAATAATCCTTGAGCGTTCGTTTATCAGCTAAACTAGGTCCTTGTTTAAGTTCTTCGTCAAGAACTCCCTGGATGAAAACATATTTCGCCATTTCATCCCGATGCTCTGAGTCCGATGTAGGGTAAGACAGAAGTGTTAACCGTGCAATATTCTGAGGCAGCTACTGCAAGGTCTCCACTGGCGTCTGTGCACATGTCTATGAACAATGAGCTTCCTCAGGGTGATTTTTGCCATATATCATATTCAAAGCGTTCACCAGGCTTAAAAATCTGGATAAATTGTCCACTGGTATGGTTCGAAGTATCTCCGCAAAGGCTGCTCGACCTGCTGTCAAGCTGTCGATTGCTCGAATGGTCGTATTCTGCAACAGCCACAAACTACTTCTTGTGGATGGTCCAAGAAGGTTTTTCATAAAAAATGGGTGCTTTCGTACTTTACTGCTACTTGATTTAGCTATGGCTTTAACGCGCTGTAAATCTGAATTCAGAAGATCAATTTCTTCTTCAAGTCTTACCAACTTTTACCCTTTTTTGTCGAACTTTTGTTTCTCATCCACTACTCGATTGTTTAATTGCTGTTGGAATTGTTGGTAAACTTGCACCAGCTACTGTTTAATGTCCCCCGATTGCATCTTGATGTCTGCGGCTTATTGGTTTCTTTCTTTTTCTTCTAACGTCTTTGTTCTTTTCCCAAATTTCTTGCTTTTTATTTAGGCCGCACACTATAAATTAACACGTTTCGCTAAATTCACTGTCGAAAACTTTAATAAAAGTCAATCGTGGAATCGTAAACGCAAAATAATCTCACTTCTGACACCAGTTGCTGTGTTTTTCAATTGAAGCACACTTCGCGGATTCGCGATTCACTATTTATTTTTGTTTATTGATACTAAACACACTTTTATTGTTACTAAATATACAATCGTTAACTTATATATAAAACAATTTACTTAACTGTAGTCAAGCTAATATCACCATAACTTATTTTTAAAATAATTTCACCGTGTAATTTGCTCGACTTACTTCTCAAAGACTGCCAAATCTCACACCAGGGATATTTCTAGTCCCTCAGGCATTTTTAAAATCATTGATTGCATGCTCCTTGGCTGTTCTGAACTTTTCCCGTCCAATGGGAATTTGTTTATCTTTAAATTATGCGTGTCTTAGTTACATGGAGCATCTTATCATTTTTTAACATAGAATTTCCCATGGAATTTTCTGTTCTATGATATTCACTAGAAGTATTGTATGGAGGCTGTTCTAGTTGATATTTTTCGATGTGCCTCAATGTTTCTAACATTGATAGGGTGAAATACGATTTGTGTGGATATGCGAGTACATACTACAGTATGATTAATTTAACAAGCATGCAAATAATAAAAAAAATGTTTTCTGAGTTGGATATGTTCGGATCGTGTGTACCGCAAAAATCCCAACATCAATAATTCCTCCTAGTTCTTGCCAAACAGTTGGTGCATTAGTATATGAGATGTGTCCACAGTATTTTTCATCAAGACATTGTTCAGTTAAAAGATTACCAAATTTTCGATTTCATCGTTTTTTGTTTAGACTTTTACTAAAATCATGCAAGATGTTGCAGAGATTTAAAACCCATCTGCAAGATCCCTCCTTGGAATTTGTGTTAATAATTTGTCCGCATCTGACCATTGAAATGTTTGTAAAGTCTCCATCAGTTTCGAGACTATCAAAATTTTCTTTTGTAAAACGACCCTTCATATTTCATGGACCTAGTGACCTAGTATATCACTAGCAAGTAGGCCTACAAACTTCATTCATGACGACCTTTACGTAGTAATTTTGCCGCTATAATTGTAAATTGAATGTTTAGGTTGTTTTATTTATTTAAAGTTGCTGTGCGTTTTTAACACTTATCCGAACTATGGGTAACGCTCATCTCTTCAAAACGTCGCAGCCCATTTTTTCCATAAGAGATATCGATAATACATATATAAAACGTGTCATACTTACAGGACTTAAAGAAAAATATTCGGGAGAGCTGTCAAAAAATGTATGTATTCATGCAAACGCGACATAATTCAATGATGTTTTCTAGTAACTAACTCGTTTTCAGAGAATTCTGAAAGAGAAGACTGTGAACTTGTTGATTGAACAAACATGCGCCACGAATCAAATTGCTGCTGAAATCGCAATCAAGAAATTGGGAGCTATATGTAATATCGTGTATCGTCCCATGCTTTTTTGTCGACCAACTAGACCAATCGACCAAATTGCTAGGTATTTTTCTGGCTCGTTCTTCGATTTTTTCCATGCACTTCAATTCCTTTACAGAATATTGGGTGCCCAGGGTGATCTAGTACTAGTTGCCTCATCGTCTGCGCTTTGCTTGAGAGGACTTATCGAAACGGCTCCAACCCCAACTATCAACATATTGAATTGTGCCCAGTGCCCAGCATTGTCTTTCGCAGCCATGATGACCATATTCGAGCGTTACAAGTCCTTTGAAAACTTAACGGTGTCGTTAATCGGGCGCCCATACCCCTATTTCAATTCACTGCTCTTGCTACTTCCCAGACTGGGCGTGAACACAAGGTTACTCACAGCGTTATCGAAAGTAAGCCGAAAGCCTGAATGTTTCTCACATTAATGTCAGGACCATTTCATTTGCAGCAAGCCCGTGTTTCGCCACGATATTTCTCGATAGCGAAAGAATTCGCCGGTCGGGCAGAGAAATCCATCCAGGACTGCAAGAGTATTGAACAAGCGTTAGATGGGACCGATGTCATAATGATATCCCAGAATATTTGGCAGGGTTTCGAGCTTTTGGAAAAGGTTTAGATTTCAACAAACCAATTGTCTATAGTTCTGATTTGTTTTACTTGTGTGCTGCAGGATGTATCGAAGTTGTGCAACAAGAATTGGTCGCTATTTCATGATCCGTTCGAAGGACCTTCATTCAAATCTGATATTCTCGATCATGAAAACACTCTTAGCTTTAAGTTGATAGAAAACTTAAGATGGTCTTATTTGACCATATTACTGGAATTATTCCAAATGAAAAATCCAGATATTGCAGAAAAGATATGTTTATTAGAGCATTCGCAGAAAAGTATTGATGACAACCCTAAAAATTGGCTGTAAGCAATAAAATTGTTTAAACGGTTGATTATGGTATA
The DNA here is from genome assembly GCA_963978885.1 of Nemotelus pantherinus. Classification (NCBI taxonomy): domain Eukaryota; kingdom Metazoa; phylum Arthropoda; class Insecta; order Diptera; family Stratiomyidae; genus Nemotelus; species Nemotelus pantherinus. Next base: position 117,211,814 of record OZ022265.1, on the reverse strand, counting down.
ACTATTTGACTACAAGCTGATAATGCAGGAGATATACAAAAAAATTTGAGATGGTATGTAGCCACATTTGTGTTTGTGCTGGGAACGGTCAGTTTCAAGGATAGACTGTTCAACTGATATGAGCATTTTCATGGCGTGGGAAATGACCGTGTTGTAAAAATGTCACTTTCCATTATTTTGCTACCGGTGACAACCTGGCTGATTTTGGAAGATTGGTCACGGTTTGATATCGATTGATTTTTAGAGCATTACAATATTTTTGTGACACTTGCTGAATAGAAACTCGTATAAGCCCCTTAGAATTACAATATGCGCGTTTTTTTGCTCCCCTTATCCATTACAGAACAATGGTAACTAGTGCAGACGCATTGGAAACAACAAAAACTTCTGTTATGAAAAGGAGGAGTTATTGTTGTTCTCAATGCGTCTGCAGTGGGTAGCATTGTTCTGTTATAGATAGGGGGGAGCAAAAAAACACGCCTAATGTTTACTAAGTAATTTAGATAGCAAAACCAACTTTGGCCCTGATAGTATACAGAATATCGTTACAAGGTCACTCTCCTCATGTCTGTGTCATTTTGTTAATATGTTTTAACCTTAGTACTTCGTCCAGTATGTCCTCTTCTTTCTGGAAACCCGCTAACAATTTTTCCCATCCATTTTTCCCAGTATTCAGAATTTTCAATGATTATCCGATATCTCTCTTTGCTTATTTCAGTAAGTTCCTCGAAAAGCTTGTTCACAAAGGGTAAATGTAAGATAACGGCATGCAACTCACTATATCGTTCATACATACTGTCGCTTATATTACTCCAGCAAAAACAAGTGAATGTACTATACACAGACTTTGCAAAGGCTTTGAATTTAGTAGACTTTCAAATTATTTTCTTCAAACTGGATAAGTTTAGTGTCTTGTTGAACATCGCTTCCTTCGCTTCCGTTTTACGTATGTGAGTGCGCTTGCTTCGTTAATGTTAACTCTTGTCCTTCCTCTTCTTTTTTTCCACTTCTAGTGCTCCGCAAGGTTCGATTCTTCGCGCTCTGCTTTGTCATTTGTTTATAAACGATCTTCCTTCCCTTATACAAATGACGGCCTTAACATATTTATGGTGATAAAATCAGATGATAACTGCTCTCAATTGTAGAATAACTTTCAATTCTATTGCTTTAAATTTTGCTACGTGTCACTTGTAAGTTATCCCTTATCACATTTTTATTTTCTATCTGTGGTTTCTCCCTTAGTTCCGTTGATAATTGGATAAGGACCTTGTTAAAGTGTATAAGCTTGAGTAGCCTAGTGGGTAGAGCACTGGCTTCTTGCGTGTGGGGTCCCTGGTTCGAATCCAGGTTCGGACGAGGGTCCGCGCACCAAGCTTTGAGTTTACCTAGCTCTGATTAGGTACCTGATTTAAATCAGGGGTAAAGAGAGTCGTGAAACTAATCACTCCACACTCGTATCCACAATGATTAAAAAAATCGTAATGAAGCTCTCTACCAGCTTCAACCCCTAGACCCGTACGAGGGTTGTCGTGGGATTGCTTTACTTTAAAGTGTATATTTGATTCAAAGCTTAAATTATCAATATACTACGCGTCATATTCAAGGCCTCTTGATTATGGGACTTCATTCTTACAGTGTCTAAACATTTTGTTGATATTTCTTCTGGTATTCGCCTGTACTTCGTCTTTGTGCGTAGTATTTTCAAATATTGTTTTGTGTTAGTGTTCTCATCTAAATAATAAACGCCTCAAGATTTTTGGATCTTACCACTTTCAAGAGTTAGCAGAGGTGGCCAATACCGTCACGTTGAGTCAGCTGATTCAGTTTGGCGGAGCGATCACTTGGCAGCTCCAACAAGCCAGCGGAGGGTGGCAAATGGGCCCAAACTGGTAGCCTTATGCTGGCCGCGTTCCCGGCAACCCTCTTCACTAACCTAACCTAACCCAGTGCTCTCATTATTTTTCTTTTTATCTTTGTAGGGGAAATATGATCCCATCGCAGCAAACCAAATTCAAATGACCATAAATAAAAATTAGATTAAATGTTGAATCAGCAATATTAATCTTTCAATCCTTCGAGTAAACTCAAACATTTATTTCGTATGGTTGATCATGCTTGAGTTTGAAACAACAGAAAACTGATATAAAGCGAAAATAGTTATACAACAATTAAAAACAACATCATAATTTCGAAGTCTTTGGCAAACCTATCTAACCAACTATTTTCAAATATCATTCGTATTCAAAATCGATATCTTTTCCTTGAAAATGCTCTCCGATACAATCATCAAATTTTTTAGACATTTCTGGCGTTAAATAATTTTTCCAATCACCAATTTCACCTTTCCGTATGAATTTCGCATTTGATTTCGGATCATCATCTTGTTCGATAATCGGTTTCAAGTTCACTGCAGGATTCGATTGCATCTTGTTGAAACCCAAATGATCACAAATTTCATATAAATCTGTTGGATTTAATGCGTAGTCTAGGTCTAGAAATTCCGCACATTTCTTTACTACCGACTGTAAATCGCGCTTCATTGTTTCATATTTCAAAAACAAAATATTGTCGTCGTTTCGATGCTCCCAGAATTTTAAAACGTGATTCCAATATGATCCTATTGGGACATTTCCCGCAAGAAACAATTCGCAAAAGTCGTCCAGTGAGCCGTCTAGCCCATGGATTAGCTTGCAGTAGTGGTAGTATGAAACACAGAGGTCCTTTGGATTTCGTGCGGTGTAGATTATCTGGAATGATGAAGGAAAAAGTTTTCGATAATTTGTTAGTTGTTTTTAAAATTTTCGATTCTGACCTTCGGTTTAACTTGATGCAATTGTCGAGGCAAAAGCTGCCAAGGTAAATGAGATCTGCAAAATCGGGGACTTGGGAAACTTTCCAAACGCTTGACAGAGTTTCCTATGGCACTTCTGTATTGAGATGATTTTGATTTAAGATTAAACATTAATACAGATAATTGTTTTGTATCTTACGAGACCCATTCCGTATGATCTTCACTGAAGAGAACAGATAATTCAAGAATTGGTGCTCGCATGGCTAACATTTTAGTTTTCGCTTCCGCATAGTTCAACTTATTTCCTAGCAGCCATACCATTTCCTGTGCCCATGTTGAACCTGTTAAATAGTATCTTTACATTAGATTGATTGACTGTTTATGATCGAGAGGAAGTAATGAGATTCATCTCTTTAGCTCAAATTCAACAAATAAACTAAAAGGCTCAAAATGTAAGTTTATATTCAATGTAAGTATATTTTTTACGCAGGATAGGAAAACCTTAATGAGACGAAAAATGTTTTAATGTCACTACACTCTATCGCTCACCTGTTCTTGGATACGAAATCACCCAAACATCATTCTCCCGAACTTGGAAACAATCAATCGATTCATAGAGTTCTTCAAATTTCCGTGGTAAGAAAACACGGCCGGGATTTATTTCGACCAGACAGTTTTTCCCCGGAAAAAAGCTATTCAATTTCAAACAAACGCTGTTATCGATATCGGAGACGGTTACAACCATTTCTTACACTTTATTTTTCCGATGCGATACACGGAACGTCTGGCTAACAAATGATGCAGATATTTTCCTCAGTCTGCTGCATAGCAGAAATCAAACGATGTAAGGCATATGTACTTGCGTTCAGTGAAAGTGGTTTTTCTTAGATCCGAGTTAGTGAAAGAAAATCTTATGCATACAGGAAACTAAGAGGAAGCGGGCTTCAAAGTTGTAGCCCTGATAGAAAGTGAGTGTTGAATAATGCTTTAAAAAAAAATTATGTAACATTTTTTAAATTATTTATAGTTTAAAAAATTTATAGTTTAAAAACATTAAAATTTCTGAATATAAAGGACAATAATGATATGAACCATATTATAAGACTTCCAAAATGGTCATACATTTTCGAAAAGTTTATGCCTACAATCTTCCTTTTAAACGACCGTTTATGCAAAATTACAAAGCATATTTCTGATAAACGTATGCGTTGTTTGGAAAATATCTCAACACCGAAAAATGCATTTTTCTGTCAAAAGACGATCAATACCAGTTAACTAATTTTAACTCAATCAGAAATATAACCATTTGCTGTATACAAAATCCACATTCGCACACCCCATGAAATTTCAAAAAAAAAACTTTGGGTATGGAATGGTAAAATGTATAAGCGATTCATAGGAAACTAAAACACTTTTTATTCCTAAAAAACTTCACAAAATACTGATACCATCTATTGAACATAATTTTCACTTCTTGTGGACGCAAAGTCCGTTTCCGCAATAACGCAAAGCAAAAATGACAAAAAATTAGACTTCAATGTTTAGTGCGGTATCTTTTCTGCTGAATAACCTCTCCATTCGACATGGCGTCAATGGCACAAACTTCCAGGTGAAATTCTTTGGACTTTTTTTTCCTGTTCGTCCTTTAAAGCTGACTTTAGACCCTTCATTTTTCGGATATTGTATGTTTTGAAAGATTTTTGAAAAGCGGCCACAAATTCTCAAAAGAATTAAGAACTAGGCTTTCAGGAGGAGTTTTGAAAAATTCATTATTTCAGAATTCATTAAAATTCATTATTTCATTAAAAAAAGTAAATCCTCGACTTTTGGCGTGGAAAACACGTTCACGATCCTCCGCTGTGCTTAAATGTAGGTAGCCGGTTTTTTTTGTGAAGGCTTATATTTCTTTCTCGTCAAATCCAGACGCACCCGTGGCAAAATTTTATGTTGAATTTCGATTCGTTGCAAAATAGTTCCCTTTTTCAAAAGCCCTAAGGATATGGGTGACAATGTTAAGAAATAAAGAAAAGACCACAAATATTTTTTGTGTTTTTTTTCGCGGATTCGATATTCTTCGCGTTTACGAAATAAAACAATTTCTTTTTTTGAAGTACATGTATGAGATAGCTCGAGAAAATATTTCTCGACGTTTCCCATCATTCCTGGCACTGATATGGTTAATTATGACCTGTTGGGTGTGCACGCAATACCACCCCCTCCTTAGACCAGTTCATCAACATTTGTGTAAGCTAGATGTATAGCCTTCATCCCCGATCGATGCTTTCGATGCATCCGGTAGACAATCTCGTTCAACTGTTTGTGATACAATTCTTCCCATTTCGGTTGCAGCCTAAGACGTATATTCCACATCAAATCATTTTTCGGAAACCTAATTGAATCCGCTCTCAAACGGTACATCTTTTTCTCGCTTTCTTCACTGCTTGATAAATAGGGCTTAGCAGTTGACGATGCCACCGCTTCGAAACGTACTTCGTTGTTGTTTTGGGGTCTTTCGGCGATATCCTAGAATCTGATCTAATATGTATTCTTCCAGCGGCGGCTCTACGTATGGAGCTAGTGGGGCTTAGCCCCACCATCTTTCTCCCTTCCAAAATAAAAAGAAACCTATGTGTATCTCCATTATTACAAACAAATATAAAATTTCATGCTACCGAATGAAATTATCAAAATACTTCGTTCACCTACTGTTTTTAAAATCCATTAAAACATTTTTCGTCGTTCGTTTACTGAATGAAGTGTGTGTAGTATCAGTGAGTTAAATTGAGCTAATGCAATTGAAGAGTAAACGATAGTTTTGTTTTATCAGTGCTTCTTGATATTTTTGTACCAATTATGATAGAAAAATTGTGAAAACGTGATTTGATGCGGTACATACAAATCTGTTCGAATGCTATTTTATGCAAAATCTTGATTGGATTAAAAAAGTGTGAGAAAATTCTATATACACTGTTTTTCAATATGATCGATCTTTGAAGACACTTTTAGTAAGTTTTCTTGCGTCAAATATCAGAAGTGCTAATTTTTAATTTTCGTGATTTTCGAAGCATAAATATTTATCAGTTGAAATTGGTCAAGATCAACCAGGTCCCCCAAGCACGATGGCAATTTGCTAGAATTTTGGGTCCCCGAATTGTACAGTCTGTTGTTGAAAGCCTGGAGCTCCTAATCAATTCCTTTGAGTTAATTCAATAGGATTCTCGGGACGCTGTTACGATAAGAGAAGCAACCGAAAATATTCTGTCAGGCAAATATTAGTTATAATGTTTTACAGCCACGCAGTACAAATGGAAATCTAAAGATGGCGAAAAAAAACCTTCCAAATTTGCTTCGGGATGTAATTATAATCCAGTTTAAACCAGTCAAAACTAATATATAAAGCGCTGGGAGGATTCGATAGATGCTGACAGCAGGTCTCTTTCGGGACCACCGAACTGGAGGACGCGGTCACTGAACCGAGACGAATGGAGGCGAAGCATTAAGGAGGCTAAGGCTCGATTCGGGTTGTAGTGCCCCGATCATTTATTCAGAAAAATTATTTAGCAATCTAAAGAATATTGTATAAACTATAATTCAGAAGCTCATAATTCAATAAAATGAGTAAAAATCATTTCAATTTATTAACAGCATTGTCTATTAATAAAAAAATGGTGAAATTATAAAGAACAAGTGATAGATTTGTTTGCTCAACAGAAAAATAGCTGAAGCAGCACTTAAGGTTGAACAAAGAGAAAGAGGGAAAGTTGGCAGCATCACTGGATATAGTAGTACGTAGCTCCAGCGTAATCACCTCCCTTTAAATAGCACTGTTATCCTCCCTATTCTGCTATAGAAGATGAAGGGAATTGATAGATTCAGGAATAGTCGAGCTCTTACTTAACAAGCCCCTGAGCCTCTGCAACATTGCTCGTCAAAAAGAATGATGGCTCATATTGTTCCTGTGTCAATACTTTACAAAGTTTCCGAAAGAGATACATACCCTTTGTCATACGTTCCGGTAATTTTATACAAGCTACGAGAGGCGAATTATTTTGCGTCGCTTGATATTGAGTCGCTTCTTGGAAGGTGCCAATGGCAGTAGAATTAAAAGTTTTTACAGCGTTCACGCGTATACGGCGTGGAGCCGACAGCTATTTCTGTTCCAGAGGATGATACTTAGGCTGCGAAGTTCTCCAGCACTATGGCAAACACTGGCTGATAGAGTCTTTGGCCCTGACTAAGAATCCTATGTCTCAACGTATCTGGAAAATATTGTTATCGTAACTCAACACATTGAAAAACACCTCCAAGTTTTGGAAGAAGTGTTTCAGTGGTTTCGGAATGCAGGTAGGATTAAAGAAGCCGAAGGAAATGTATAAAAAAACGCACCTAATATGACTTTGACATGATTCATAGAAATGGCGAAGATCATCTTGTCTTAGATGCCCTTTCCCGTGCAGTGACTGCAGTTTAACCAGGTCCTGGTACGACTTTTGAAGACAAGGGATGGATGATCCCGCCCAATTTTTCAGAAACGGTGTTTTCTCTTAAACGGTGAGACTTTGTAAAAGCACGTTCGGGTTGGCCACCGATGCCTAGGAGGCTGTGGAAGCCAAAGACAAGTGGTGTTTAAGGCGGAGCTCAAGGATGCCCAGGATGAACCAACCGCTTTACAAATGGAAGCTAGTACTACTGGTCTAAATGTATGCACAGAATACAAATTATGTGCCTAAGTGGATCAAATCAAATATGTTATCATGGCCTGGAAAGACTACCAAACCGTATGGACCTCTTGGGGCCACTCCTACGCAACAAACAGTTACCTGGTTGAGATAGATTGTGCATTATTACGAGCGCCACGATGAAATTAATATCTTACTTTGCCCATTTTGGGCGGGAATTTTTAACCGATCGGCAGGAGGTTGAGAAAACTGTGGACGGAGAAGAAGATACTAATGTCCAACAGAGAGCCAAAGCCTTAAAGAGAGTTAGACGGGATGTGCTCTCTCGACTCTAAAGAGGGTGGTCCGCAGGCACATTGAATGCTAAGGACTTGAAGCTGTACCTGGCATAGTGAAGAGCACTGTACAAAACAAAGGACTGGGTTTGACGGACGGTTAGCTTAGTGTAAGCAATGTAGCGTTACTAAGACTAAGTAAAGCTAGCATATCGTTAGATAGTATATTAGAAATTATAATGCAGAACAGAAGGAAGTAAAGTAATTTAAGTAATAGTATTATCAGTAGAAAAACTCCAAAAATTAATTAGGACTATCCAATAGAGAATTTATTTCTGAATACAACTAAACTAAATAATTTATTAGGGGGAGAGAATTAATTTTGCAGTGAGACGCAAAAAATGAAAGAATTGAAGTTGGATTGGCAGTGAGCTGTTTTTTTTTGTGGCGAGGAAAGCCCACTGTGAGCCAGAGAATGCGTGCTTGGGTGATGGCTTTCGCGAATTGGCGTCATAAATGAGGTGTGTGGACAATGGCGTGAAGTGGAAAGTGGGGATAAACACAGCGGTGGTAATGATGAGTTCGTAAATTGAACGGATAGAATATTTAGTTGCGTACGTGACTCTTTGATAACGGCTTGAGAATGTTGAAACGGAACAGTGGAAAAAAACGGAAGTTTTCACCGCAAATTATCATACAAATCTGCCGATTTTGTATTTTGCGGGTGCAGCTTTGCCTAAGAAACGCGTGGCATACATGCTCTTCTCTGCGAGTTCAGTTGGTCCGAAGAGAGCCCGCCTGGTAGGAATTGCCGCAAATAACATTGAAAATGTTAATGGTTTCGCGTATCGTGAAAATGATCCTTCAAGTAGCAGTAGTAGTGTAGAGGTCAACAGATTAGAAGTCAGATGGCATACCTATTAGCTCTTTGATTTGATCACCAACCTGTGGACAAATACCTGCGTGTACAGTTTATAGCATCGAATGCATCCTTTTATATCGTTAAAAGCATCTTGAGAGGATTGTATAGGTCTTTCACATCTGGGGCAGGAGATTGTTGGTCTTCAAACAGATTCGCCTCTTTGATAGAGGTTTTTATTATAATTGATGCCGTGTGTGTATTTTTTTCAGTTCTTTCGGTCTAGCAAACGCGCCTTGTCCCATTTTGGGCTGAACTTGACATACAGTTTATGCCTGAGAGCGTTTGACTCTTGGCCCCTTTCCACTGTGTTTCTTTTTAATACTGCGGCACCAGAATATTGTATTCTTGACGGATGAATTATACGCAGCCTCACTTTTTTCTTGGAGCGAATTCACCGTATTTATCAACAATCCACTCCAGCCGAGTAGAGGTAGCCAAGCGGCACACTAGTATCCGTCGGGCATGGATTGAAGAGTTCTCAGTCGAAGGGCCTTCACGACCATTTGCACGATACTCTGCTTCAGGGGCAAATAATCTTCTTTTCTTTGCTTACAATCTTACACTTGAATTTATCAAGTTCACTTCTGGATTTTGGTTCATTTGATACACCCTCCACTTTTTAAACCTCAATTTAGGTTGGTTCTCTTTCCGTATTTTTCTGTTTAAGAATGTTTACTGAGCCATATTAGCTTTAATGTTTGAAATTTCCTTTTCATCCTATTATTGGCTTGTAATGTCTTCTTTACTGAACTCAGGGTATCTCATTTCTATTTCAACTTCGATTTTTAAACTGGAATATTTATCTGTAAAATGGTTTTTAAATAAATAAATAAAAGTCGCTGTATTTTACCTGAACATACTGCAACTTGTAAAAAGACTAGTGTATTGAATCGGAATTGACCCCCGTCATTCTCTTGTTTATTCCCTTGTAATAAGTTTTCTTAGCTTAAAGGTATCTTTCCAATTCATCTTTTGGTTAATTCCTGCAAATAATGTTATAGTGATATAATATTTGTATTGATTCTCATAGATCACAAAAAAATATCTTATAGAACAATATTAAAGAATAATATAAAAAAAGCTTTTTAAATCATAAAACTTCTTTTAATTAGAAAAGATAGTGAAATTGATTGAAAAGCATCTTCACAACCAATTTAAGTTGAGAATATGTCGAATAAACTGTTTCTGGACTAATGTAATAAATTATATTACTACAGGTAGAGAACACGGCTATCTGCCAACACACACCCTGCGCGAGCCTTGAGCCTTGCTGGCGACCAGTGAAATTTTTAATTTTATCATTTTCGATCGTTTGAAACGCATTAAAATGATGATATAAGACGCCGGTAACGAAGAGGTATGAAATGCGCCTGACAATGTACGTTAAGAATGCATGAATGTCAAGCTCGGTTTGTTTTTATCTTAAACTACATATTTCCATTCATTTAGGCACCGCATACCCGTATTACACCGATGGCTACTAACGTTTCTAACATTTTCATGCTAGTTTCTTCGTCTTGCGAGCAAGCGTATATTTAGAGAGAAAATATCGAAAGAAGAAATGAGAATTCTACACGAGCTTGATTGAAAATCTGCCATCCAGTAGTTGAAACATGGTGTTGTAAACCTTTTTGTTGTGTGCAAATGGATCGTGAATCTCATGAAGAAATGTTTTCGATGCAATGAAGTGTACGAACAAATAGTTGAGAAGTGAGCAGGAAATTTCTTTCTGCTATCAGACTTAACAAATATTAATTATTCAAATCGTGTACCTTCATAATGGGTGCTTTACGCTTCTCGAGTGCTTATCATTTCATTTTTATCCATGCCATTTTAACTTAACCTATGAAATTAGTTTTCAACTTCATTTAACGAACAACGATTCTGATTTAAAAAATAATACGTTATTATTCATGTAAATTTACTTCTGATCTTAAAAGTTTTTGAGCTACTGAACTAAGAATCCAATTCAGCAACCGACGATGGTTTATACGGTTAAACTGACGCATTTAGCCAACCGAGTTAACTTCTTGTAGAGACCACGTACTCGTACAATCTTTATTTCCATTCCAGCCAGAAGTATTAACTAGGTCCAAGCCGGTGGAATAACTCAGGTAAAGTCAGTCGAATTTTCGAAAAGGGTGGAGGTGCACGCAGAAACTGAATTTGGTATAGATTACTATTTACCACATCAGTATTCTTCAAAGTATTGAGCTATAGTGAACATCAGTGGAAACTAGTCGCAAAGTTAATCTATCTATTGCAAAGATAATTTATGAATTTGCATTGAGAAGTCTGTTTCGAATTAGTGCAAAATAAATATAAAATTCAAGACGTCACGCGCCGTATGAAGAATAGTGAGAAAAGAGAAACAAACAAGTTCTTACCGCTTGCCGTGCTACGTTAATTTACCGCTATCTGACACAGAATTGCCGCATCTTTCGTGTTTCGTGGTTCAATCATTCTTTGCATTTTTTAGTTCAGATACTGTTGAATAGTGGAGCTGTGAAGTGTTTGTTCGTGTACTTTGTGTCCGGCCCAAAAATATTCGAGTGCATTGTTCGTTGAATAGAAAGAAATCTAACTCAAGTGAACGATGATGTGGCTGAAAAAGATTTTATTCGTTATTTTCATATGTTTCAACATATCTTGTGGTCATACAACACAACGACCAGGTCGAGCCGATGATTCAAATCCACTTCTAGATATGGCATCTGCCTTTCTTCAAGATGCCCTAGCTAACCAAAATGGAAATGCAGGTGGTGGAATCGCTGGAGTTGCATCACTTATTGGTAGTCTAATGCAATCAGGTGGAGCTTCTGGGAAATCGAATACAGGTTTCGCACAAATCATTTCCGGTTTGGGAAGTATGCTGGGCAATGCAAATGGTGGAGGTGGTGGTGGTATTGACCCAGCGATCATTGGAAATGTGATTGACCTATTTACACAATCGGAACCGCAGGATGACGGTAGAGGTCAGAGGCAGAAAAGAAAAGCAGCAAATGGAGAGGGTGGTATAGGGTTGGAATCGATTTTACAAATCGCTTCAGCATTCATGAATAGTCAAAAGCAGAATGGCAGGAATATGGGAGGGTCTGGGTCGCAAGGAGAACAAGGAGAAGGATTGATGAGTTTATTGCCAATGGTTGTGCAAGCTATTAACTCGTTCAGTGGTCCTGAAGGAAAAGTTACACAAGAAAGACATAAGGATCATGCTTGGGTTTTGCCGCCATTCCTGGAACAAATTCACGTATTGTGGGATCATTTTTCGAACTCTGAGTTGGCTGAAGCCTTGTGGCATAAATCTGGAGTTAACGCTATTTTCAAAGTAAGCTTCTGGTCGTCGAATATAATTGTAAACTTAACATTGATGCCAATATTGAAACTGTTACTAAATTTCAATGTGTTATTGAGGGATATGTAGACTGATTCGTTTGTTTGTTTTGTACGTTAGGGATTTACGGGTCGTGATGGCAAACTCGATTACGACAAATTATTTGATTCTTTGAATAATCAATCATTTCGTCGAAGATGGATAAAGGCCGCTACCGTGTACTTGGCTGATTGGGCTAATTATATTGCTAATCCAGAAGTTTATCAGAGGTACGTATTGTAGTAGTTCAAATGTACATAAGTCTAAGAGTTTTGTTGATATCGGGTTTATGTAAAGTCTATTTAAAATTTTGGAAAGATTAACGCATACCCAGAAAATTATATGTTTATATTTTTGTGTATAAAAAGTTGGAGTAGTAGTATTTGCAAAGACTTAAGTTTTGAATGTATCAAAACTGATATTCCTAATGGCTGATTCATGAAGTCAGCTACTATGGATCTTGACCTGAACTTGACCGGGTCATATGACTATGACGCAATATTCAAGAATTGAAGCAAGAGGCTGTGAAAACTCCTTTAATATAGGCGTTCCAATAGGTAAAATTTTTCTTTAAATTATGAAACACCTAAAGTTAATATCGCCAAAAATAATAAATAATTTAAAAAACGTGCCTTATATAATTAAAAGTAAATGAATATATAGATAGGTTTGTAAATAAAGCTATTGACACACCAAAAATTACAAGTATGCTTATCGATTTAGTGACGAACCGGGTGACACACCGGCGAAACTTTGTCATGTGATACGTGGTAACAAACGACATGGAATGTTGATGCCGTAAATGATCGGAAAAAGTGAAATTTTGAGCCCAAGATTGAATTTTTCAATTATTGCCTCTCCGAGATTGTGAAATGTATGCCAGCAAACATATAATTTTATAATAATTTTTCAAAACTGTAGAGACTGTATTAAACTTGCCAGTGTGTCAATAGTTTATATCCTGAGCGTTAACCATTACAAGTGTCAAGTTAGTGGCTCGCGATTGTGTTGAGATAAGCTTTTCGTATGGATGGAGCTTCCCGTCCTCATATTTTACATAGCCATTAAGTGATATAGAAAATAACATATGAGTAAACGCCAAGAAGTACATGCGAATGATCGGTCTTTATACAGGAATATTAGTTTACTAAATCCTCCTGGTTTACACTCCCTTTATAGCGAGTTATCTCCAAATATTTTCAGGATGTATTTTTTAGTGCGGTTAACCTTCAAAAAATCAGTTTTCTTACTTATTCCCTTCCTTGTTAACCAAAATGCTCCTCTCTAACTCTTACCAGTCTTTCTTAAACCAAATTTCGAAAAAGACTGAATCACGTGCTTTATAATATTTTGAGAAAAACTGCATATTAAGTTTTAATCCTGCAGTAGCTTCCCTTGGCATGCGAATTAACACTGCAACTGTCGCTGTATTCGCCTTTAAACCTCAACAACCAAAAGTAGCTCGTGCAGCCTAATGAAGCCAAAAAACAAGCCGAAAAAATGCTTCGTAGTTTGTCTAGGGGACTCAAAGCAGCCAGTCAATATGTAAAACTCGACTTAATGCACCCCAGCCGGGAAATTTTGCCACCAGAGAGGGAATAGGTGGTAGCAGGGGCAAAAAATTGAAGAAAAATACACAAAAAATACATGAGACGGCAACACACTGAAGAAAAACAATCAAACCAAAAAAAATACCCCCAAAAAACAAACACAAACATACCAGCCAGGCATCTATTGGTAAAACCGTCTTCTAACGGCTATGGGAGGCACGTAGTCGAGTTTAGCCCAAAAAAATTAAACCGTGGTCATGCAGTTTTTGGCACACTTTCATATCCCAGTAAAGTGAAGCTGCTTTCATTTCATTTGACTCATGTTCTGTACTTTTTTAACTTTGGACGCCGTGGTGATTAAATGAAGTTAAAATCATATGTGGTTTTGTGTGGTTAAAAATGTGACGAAGTCAAAATTTATAGCTAGATCTTAGAAGTTCGATTAGCGAACATTGAAAGGCAGGAGAATGTAATCGAGGAAATGTCCAAATTGTAATAAAGCAAACCTTTTCTACCCTTCGCAGCATTCTAAGCGGTATGAAGTGGAAGGTCTTGTTGCATCGAAGAATAACTCGGGGCTAGCATCATAAGTGACTAATCGGAAAGAGAATCTTACCATGGAGGAAGTTCGCAAAAACCACTGTTAAAAATCTGTTTGGCCAGAATGTGTTCATCGTGGTATTTGGAGCAACAATTATCATGGTCGGGTTTGGAGGAGAAACCCTCGATTAGTGACACTATCAAAAACAAGCGACTATGCTTGGCCAAGGCCCATATTTCAAAGCCACTTGAGTTTTGGAGAAACGCAGCATTTGCTCTTGGAGGCAAATAAAATTTATTTGGGTCAGACGGATGGCATATAATGTGTCGAAAATAAAACATGGCACAACAAAAATACTACTAGAGTACAACAAAAATACTACTAGAGTAAAATATTTCTCGCACTACGTGGTTGGAAGCTTGTATTTTAATGAATGAATAAAATGAAAAGTTTAAACATTTGAAAATGAAATTTTAGAGTTATTGTGAAATGATCAATCTCGTGCTTCACTTTGTCTCTGATTTGACTCAGGTCTTACTTAGAGCTATGCTAACCCAAAGATCGGTGCATGATCCTCTGTCCATACCTAGATTCAGAACAGATATCCCATACGTTATGATTCAATCTCTGCCCACTATGGTACAAGACCTTTCATTATATCTTATGATTGACGATAAATGAATATAGGAAGAGATTCATAAATAAATTTAAAACGTTAACCATAACAATTCACCAAATCTTATGAGAATGGATTTAGTGGGCCATTTTCGTGACTGGATAAGCTTTTCATACAGTACACCCATCAACTGCTATAGAAAATGGTCGTTGGTCGATGTCGAAATGAGACGAAAGTGACTACTTTACAACTGCTTTTAAGTTAAATAAACTCCACTACGATCGTCAGACATCAACTCCATTGAAAATTTTAGGGATCAGTTGATCCAATTTCGAAAATATTAAATTTAAAATACAGCTGAATTGCGGCAAAAATTGATGGTAGGTTGGAGCAAGTTACAAACAAATAATTTACGAAAATTGGTGGAATCAATACCCCAAAGATTGACTGCAGCTATCAACTGAAAGGATTCTCGAACGATGTATTGATGAGCTGCAATTTCTCTTTGATAAAATGGATTTTTTTTGACCCGATAACCATGTGATGGTAATCATGGTTATATATCTAGTTTGATTTAAGTTTGTTCCTAATTTTATAAAGCTGGATATATTTTAATTTTGTGATAGATATCGATATTTCAAGAGTAATCTATCCTCCGATATACACTGATGAAGAAGGCAGATTACCCTCGAATTATAGAATTCATCAAAAATTTGACTGGTTAGAAAAAATTCGGTTTGATTACATCAATCTTAAAACGTTGGTTTCATATTTAATAAAATATTTATGTGTGTGCCAATATCCATGTGACTGACTTATATATATTTCGGATAAGGCTACGAAGAAACATTAGGTTTAGTCAAAGTATAAAGCAGTATACTTAGAAGCTGAATATAGCAGTATACTTAGAAGCTAAATATAAATGCACATTCTTTTTTGGATTATACTAGTCTACGGCAAATATTTTTAAGAATTTACATTTTCAAGCTGATAAAACGACGTTATAATTAACAAAACGACATCAATTGGCCTGATAATTTCAAATTTCTAGTGAAAACGAAAACAAACGAAGAAATCAGGCTCTCAGAAGGACCAACTTGGCAACAAATGGCCCATTCAAAGATGAAACGATGGAAACGCTCGAAAAGTGTTCAAACAATGCACATAGTGATATGCAAAGTGAAAAAAAACCAGCATATGAACCGTAGATGTTCAGTAAAAAATGAGAATAAATACCGTTGAAAAGTAGTAGCTTAGTCTTTGTAGAATAAAACAACTTCTTGAAGACGAAAAAAACAAAAACAAAAACTGTTGAGAACAGGTGAATACAACTATTTAGGTTCTTGGGTTTTTCAAGGTTTTGGACGTGCGTTGCTGTACGTGTTTGGAACGAGCTGCAGCGGAATGTGGAGTTTCTGGAAATGTTGGGGAATTTTCGCACCAATTCTGTCAATTATGTGAAAAGTTACACCATTTTGTTGAAACCTCACAAAATTGAAAGGAAACCTCTTTCAGTGTAATTCTGGAAAGAAAAACTCTTTCAACATCCTGAAGTAACGGCCTCCATTGTTCGTAGCTGAAAGACCGAAAAAGTAAGCCCCGACAAAGCAGCTTGATGATACTACACACCACACTATGACTCGAAGTGGCTGCAGTTTCGTCATGAGGAGTATCTGTAAATCAAAGTCACTCCATATTTAACATTTTTGTTTGTTAACATTGCCGTTTAGATAAAAATGGGCCTCGTCAGACATAAAAATGCAGTTCAAGATGTTTTATTGCTCCTCCACCATTTGAATGGTCTTCTGGCAAAAGTTGATTAAATTTTAAAATGAAATAAGTATGTATTTTTGCGCAAAACTGTTTGAACATTTGAGCAGATAAGCTCCATGTCGAAAATCTAGGATTTGCTTGTATGGCTGCGGCTATAGCAATGATAGGTCCTGCATCCGAACTGCGAAATCTCGATAATAAGACCTTCCTGTAATTGTCTCACGCTCGGCAAAATTGTTTACGAGCCTCATCTGAGTTCATCTGCTCAGAGTAGAGCCGCCAAACGAGCGCCTAAATTCTCTTTGGACGGGAATCACAAACTCCAATGCGTGATAGTGGACCACAATCAAAATTCTTGTTTCATTATCCCAATCGCCCATTTTTATTAAATTTAGAGACCAATCTGTAAAATAAAATATATGCAACCGATTGATTACACAGGAAAAAAAGCTATTACATATTTTTTGTTAGCCTCTTTCATCAGCCACCCCATAGTTTATCCCGTTTTGGTGATCGAAACGGACAGTTTTAGTTTGATTTTTAAAAAATAGTTTCGTTCAGAGGAAAGAAAAGTTTTTTTTTTAATGTTGTCTATATGCAGGACAAATGCTAACTGATGAGCTAATATATTTTTTTGCATTTAAAACATAATATATTCACTATAAAGTTCTTTATCACGGCAAAATAAATAGACGATTCTTAATTGGAAATCAATTCTACACCTCTTATGTGTTCCGGTATTAACTTATTTTATCTAATGACTATCAACTGAAAACAGTACAGCTCAAAAACAGTATATTATCGAACATTTAATTTGTTTGGCCGTTGGATTACAGCATATATTTGCTATAATATGAACCTTAGCGTAAAATATTGTACTGTTAAATTTGTTTTTAAAAATAAGTATAGCGCAGAAATAGCAAGTACATACTTGAAATTCAGACAGCTATGCGACTAATGCAGAATGGACAAATAGCATCAGAGTACAATTTTCACTGTTTCTTTGGAATTTTTATTTACCTATCTCCGACGATGCTCCATTTGATCATGAACGGACTTGCTAAGTGGTTGACGTAAACCACTGAAGAAACGGTAACAGATAACGGTTCAATAAAACGATGCTACGTGTTGTGTATTTGCTCTTTTAATTATTAAGGAATATCTAGAACAGAAATCCAATATGAGTAATCTTGGGGGTTTATGGAATGCAAGATGTTCTAATTGATCGTTTTCCGCCTGGCTCTGTTTTCTTGCTTTGGGTGAGCAAGAATAATATGAGGTTATTCGATGGAAATGATAAAAGGTGTTAATTGGATGCCGAAGTCCTCGATTTACTGTAGAGTTGACTAAGTGCGACGGGAAAATAATAAATAAAATAAAATAAAAAGAGGTTTAATCATATTTTAATGTTGTTAAAGTTTAAAAATTTTGATAAGTATTATACTGTCATATTGCCTATTTTCTTATTTTCTAGCTTATGATTGTTAAAAATATGAAAAAGCATTAGCTATTAGCAATATATCACTAGCTATTTACATATGTTATTGTTAAACTATGTAACAAAAGTGCATTCATTTTGTATATACTATCATCCAAGTGTTAAGTTGTTAATTTGGGATGATAATTTAATGCATGAATGTCTTATAATTTTAAACAAACGATTGAAAAAAGTGTTGGAACTGATATCTTACTTCAGTTAAATCTTGTAGGGCATGTAAAAATCAATAATTATGTTTATTATGATAATTCCAAAGCTCAAAGGGTTATCTTTTGAAGCGAGCCCTTAGCTATGGCAATAAGGTAAGACATGTGGAGAAAGTGCAAAAGTGTTGATAAAACAAAAGCGAAATGAAAAATTGTGTTTCCTTCCTATTTATAAACGTATTGTACAATTAACTTATGGCCTGGATAAACCGTTGCGTGTAAACCTAATCAACAAAAAAAAAATCAAATTTGTCTTTCGTGTCGTGTCTGTAACTTGATATCAGACAAATAATTTGACTATTGATTAACCTAACTTTAAATCTAGAAAACCCATCCTAAAAATATAATTTCGCCAATAATAATCTAAGTTAACATAATTACCTAGTTAAGATAAAATTATTATTACTAAGACTATGACGAATATAAACTTTCGATTTTACCTCAGGCCGACTTATAGAATTAATCATAATGACTAGAAATTTTTATCCAATGCATATTAAATAATCTGTTTCATATAATAATTTATCTTTTGAATTAACACAGGTACTTTCAAACCGCCTTAATGATGGGCAACGGACTTCTTAAATCGCAAGGTTACCCAAAATCGACATACTTCGATCCGTCGCGACCCAGTGAAACCATTTCGAATTTAGTGGACCATGTTGCTAAGCGTCATCTGAACGTGAAGGTCGATTCCCGTACGTACGTTAAGCCAGCAGTTAGCTATATCAAAGAACTACTGAAATTAGGTCAAGCCCGCGGTCTTCTGCAGAAATTGAATTCGACCGATCTGAGCGACAAATTGACTGACACACTTAATCTTGAGGTAAGAATTTTTGCTTTCGTCTTTCTCCGTTCGTTTTCTGTTTTTACAAACATATCTACTTAGCTGCTTGTACAATCATATGAATGAGACGCCTACGATGGTAAAAAGTTTGGTATTCAAAACCGGATTCAGGCGCCGTTATATGACTTAGCTCATGAAGAATCGTTAAGGTGTAATAGTGACTGATTTTAGAATTCGAACGTTATGTTGTGTGATTAAGGTTTCGTGCGAGACAAGGAATTTCCAGAGCATGCAAGTAATGGTCGATCGTTTATATTGTTGTGTAGTCGTGGTTGTTAAATGCATTAAGTATCATAAATCATCAAAAGCCTCATTCTGGTTCCTAGTTCTAATTCCATAGTGCGTTTTTGGCTTTGTTTTGGAAGTTTCAGATTTCAACTAGTTTCAATTGATCATCAGGCGATGATTTTATTGAATTTCAAGAGAGAGAGAGAGAGGAAGATTTTATAAGTTTTAATATCGAAGTCGAAGTAATAAATTGAATCAACAAATTATTTTGAATCCTCTAAGGCACAAAGAATTTTAGAACACTTGGCTTAAGACTTAAAATCGAGATCTTATTATTGAACCTTTCTGAGCTAACGCCAGATATCCAATCTTAAAGAGGTTTCTAATTTAGCTTCAATACTTAAAAAAATTTAACAAGGCGGAAAATAGCACCAGCTTGCTATAAAAGCAGAATGGCACTTGAAAACATCACTCTAGATATGAAGTCGACATATGTATGTCTTGTGAATCTAAAAAACGAAATTAGTTCTAAAAAAAACTAATTAATAATACTTTTTTTTTTAACTAATTAATAATACTTTAATAATGAGACTATTTGCATAAATAGAAGTTATATTGACATAAAAGATGCAAATCGAAAGGTGTCAGCATCGCGCAAAGATTTCTTCGTATTGAATATTTGCAGTCAGCTTGAGTGGGTTATTAAACGTAGTGTTCGGAATGAATTGGACTTACGACTTATTTTTGAGTAAAAGGCGAGTGGATGATGTAGGTACAGGAGAAAGTTAATGAAACACTCTGAAAAATAGTCAAATATTATTATTTGACCGTTCAAACTAAGAATAGAGGGTATAAAAACTTAACATGAAAATTGATCAGTATTCGTTCGTTGAGTTTTGGGACCAAAATTTTTCTTGAGTTTTCAACCAATTTCATTTCCTTTTAAGAAAGCTGTGAAAGATACACTGGATAAATGATGTGAAACTCTTTTAGGTGGATTATTTTACAAAAGTCAATCATATTGCTTCGAAAAGTCATTAGTATTTTAATGCAAAGTCATTAGTATTTTAATTGATACTGTCATTTGTTTCGTAAAAATTTTGGTTGATGAACTACATTTCATAATCAGTTTGCCCGAGTTTGAAATGATTAGTTAGGTCGTTTCACTGGTAGCTCTTTTCAAAAAGACTTCGGTGAAGGATTAATTTCACAGCCAATAGCCCCATCACGAATTTCAGGAATAGCTTCGAGGAGGTGTAAACTCTAGCAAAAGACACATGTTCACTCCGTGTACATGGCTCTTATTACATAAGAGCCATTTGGCCGTTTCGGGAATCGCCACTACTTCTATTTAAAAAAAACTCGCAACGGTCCGGAAAGCAGAAAGGAAGCATCAAATTTAGATCAATCAAACAAAAAAAAAACATTACACTCCACTCTCTCCACTCTGACGTTCAGTGTGGAGCCATTAGTATATCATTCTACTACAGCTGTTTCTAGGGATAATCCACTTGCCCTTTCATTTCTGGTTGGGATTTGTGTTTCAAACACTTTCTCAGAGAAAACTGGGCAACACTATAATCGAAATGGCCTGGAGCGGACATGCCTTGCACTAGGATTTTAGCAAGACCATGGTCTGTCTTATTCCAGAGATTACCACAGTGTGGTCTTACTGCTGCATACTTCGCGAATTGCAAGACAAGCTCAATGGTAGCAACCCAGTGAAGTAGCGCACTAAGGGTGGTAGCGGTACGAAGCGTCTCATTTTCACCAGCCTGACCTAGATACATATATTTTCTGCCATGTTTATACTAACATCCTTTAATATGACTGGGCGCAAGACTACTGCTCCATACAGTAGTTTTGGTGCGACTATGCTAGTGTAAATCAAGGAGATGATGTGAGGTCGCAGCCTCCAAGTTGTTCCTAAGGTCTTGTTATATCTGTAAAGAGCACACAATGCTTTTTGCTTATGGATGTAACACTTTACGTTCAGTTTCGTTAAGCTCTCGACTGTTAAATTCCAAAGCAGTGAAAACAGAATATAGTCCTGAGGAGTGCCCGAATTTGCCACTACGGTTGAGCTGCTCTGGCCCCGTGTCTTAGTAGCTGATTTATAAGATCGATTTGCAAATTGACATCCAGGTTACGAAGAACACTCAAAATTTGTTAGGCACGTACATACGTTAGAAAACGTATGTTCCCTCGATGTCCAGAAATGTGGCTAAGGTGCTTGCAAGCAAGTAATTTTCCAACATGCTCTACCAGACAATGTAGTGCCATTTGGACAGATTTCAGATCAGCATATTACAATATTGAAATTTGAGTAGGATCCAGGGAGCTGATAACCCACGACCCTCTTTAGTAAAGGCTGTCCCAGTAAAATTTGACTCTTTTATCTTTGTGAATGTTTCCGTTTGTATACCTGCTCCAGATCTTTAAGTCATATGGTAGGAGCTCTTCCAGGAGTTCTTTAACTATCAAAATGTTGTCGAAGCAAGAAAAAGTACGACATAAAATTATTTTCAAATACGTGGAAATCCCGAATTTAAGTTTTCAAAGATTGCTAAGAACTTTGAAACGTCACTTTCAATGGTCAAACAAGTACTAGTTAATTACAAGAAAAGTCTAGCTGCTACCGGGAAAATAAGATCAGGTAGAAAATCTGGAAGTATGGAAAAAGACTTGGCGATGAAAATTGTGAGGAGTTCGAGAGGTCTGTTCACTAAGGCGCCAGTCCAAAGCAGCAATCTGTTGGCCGCGGATTCGAATCCTGTCTTAATAACCGGCGACTATCGATCCACTAATTAAGTGTCACATCATAGCTTTAGCGGTGACTGGGCATATTACCAGCAATTCACAAGAATAAAGTGTGGCACTTAACGGATAGTGAAATTCATTGTAGTCAGCTTCTCCCATACGTGACCCATATGTCTCTCATATGTGACAAAGGGTAATTCCCTGAGCTTTGGCATTATCATAGAAAAAACCCCGACATTTCCGTCCGAAATATGGCAGTAGTTGCTGGTACATCGAAGTCAACGGTCGATCGAATGAAGAAATGCTACAACTTGGGAATATATAAAGTTCAAAAAGTTGCAGATCGATCCGATGAAAAGGACCAAAAGCAAAAACAATGATCAGTATGTGATGAAATTTCATTTTGTCATTTTAGATGACGAGAATTATGTCAAAGCACACTTCAGGCAGATTCTTGGGCCAAGGAGGCCAACCCACTAATTTGTCTTGAACTTAGACCAATAGAATGATGCTGGGCTCAAATGAAATAAGTATTGAAGGAACGCGAAAAATTTAACTGATAATTTAAAAAAGCATACGAAATCGTTTATGAAAAAACTTGATGTCGAGCCTTTATCGAAAAATTCAAAATGTTTACTCTAGGCAACACTAATGTTTACAAATGTATTTTATTTATATCTTTAAAAAGTAAGCTATAATTAAACAAATAGCCCCATTTTCCTAAACTCAGAAGGGTGCTTTTTATGTGCTTTAGTAAAAAGGTCACATTTTACTCGGACAATCCTTAAAAAGAAGCTTAGACAAATTGGTACGTAGTCCTTTGGTTTAGTGAGCGAGGCTTTCCCTGCCGTAGGGATGAAAATAACTCGAGTTCTTGCCTGCTAATTGATATGTACGCAAACTTTAGACTCAGAATTATATATGGCTGTAATTTTTATGATTAAAACACCAATTATTTCGTCCCTGATAAAATTCTAGCATGCAATAATGATTCAAAGTGAATAAGTGGGATGGAATCAGGAAGACACTGGCTATCAATTAACGCTCCTCATACAAGTCTTCACAAACAATATTCTGCAGATTCTATAAAATTGAAGCGAGTAAAGGTCTCGGGACCATATTATTGAACCTTGACCATCTGAATGACTTTTAAAGCAATATAGAATATTCAAAAGACACTAAGAAATTTTCAACATAAAATTGTTGTCCTACAACCGTAATCGAGTTTGGAGGTTAAAGTTGGTAGAGATTTCATTCACGATCGATGAATGATAACGAGTGATAAGTTTCAGAGAAAGTCAGTTGAACTTGGTTTCTCTACTTTTGATTTCCTTTCCTTCTCTCCCGTACCTAGCTCCAAAAGAAAGTTCTCTGATGCTTAGAGTTTTGAACACAAGCTAGATTGGATGAGTCCTTTGTTGATAAAAGGCTAATAATATGACTACTGAAATTACAAACCAGGCTTCTCGATAATCGTACACGATATTAAGATAATTAACCGTACTTCAAAACCACACTTTTTGTGACTAAAAAATATTTAACGTTCCGAAGAATTATGCAGAATGAGAATTTTTGAAGAATTTTATGCAATCTATTTATGTAGTAACTTAGCGCAAATCTAATTTCCGGCCAATGATTGAGTACCGAATCTTCAGTGAGAAGATTTTCCAGTTTCGGTTTTTGAAAAAGCGGTTATTTTTTTTCTAAAATTAAAAGAGAAGCTATCTGTGGCTACAAAATTTTCAGTAGTCCCAGAAAGGAATATTCGAAATAAATGGATTTTTTTTAAATTCGATCCTATAGATTTCCATAGTATCTAAAGTTCTTGTAAAATAACAAACCACTCAACATGACGTTAAATTTAAAAAAGCAAGTTCAATCGCATTTCCCAAACATCAGTAAGACCCGTGACTCATTCGATTTATCCTCACACACCGGACCCTATTTTGTCCCTGCAATAGTTCTGCTAGCAAAGCATCAGCTTCGATTCAATAGTCTCAGGTTTTATCACTAAATCATTTGCCTGTTTCGGGGAAGCCAGGCTTTTTTAAAATCAATTTTAAAGTTTGAAATATTTCCTGCAACTAATTTGCATTGTGTATATTTTGAATTTTAATAAAATTTATATATTTCTTTACTTTTCTAAATTTTTAGATCTTATTAATATTTATGTTAATAATAAATTATTAAAAACATTTCTTCCAATAGGTTATTGAACCTGTACTCAAAGTCCATCGTGCATATCGATTTGCTATGCAAACGCCACATTGTGATAAGTACGTATTGTGCGAAGTGAATTCGCACGATCCAAACGAAAAATTAGGTTTGGCTGGGTTCAAGGCCGGTATGACAAAAGTGGGAAGTATGGCAGCTGCTTGGGTTGTTAGCACGCACACTGGCACACCATTTTGGACACTTTTCGGAATCATAAATGATCCCTACCAGTGCGAGGTATGTATTCTTCTACTTAGAACAAGTGAAATGATTGCCTGGAAATTAGTGCTGCTCTTAAGTGATAATATAATAATTTAAGAATGAACGTGATAATTGGAATATTTCTGCTTTATACTTTTTCCGAATCGTTAAATAAGATAAATATGTCTGAAAATTCTCATCATCTTTCATAACGCACAAACAACACCTTCGTTTCGCAGAGTGATTTTGTGTATTTTATTGTTCTTAAAAACAATTGGTCTGATATTATACTTTATTTCTTATTTCAGACACGGTTCCCAGTCGACTGCACTGGCTTCCATGAGGGTGAGGCGAAAGTTACAACAGAATATATTCATAACGAACTTTGATGTTTTTTTTTTTGATAAATTTAAATATTTTTTCAAAATAAATTCTAATAAGCTCTATGTAAATATATTAGAAAATATATAGATTTAATTTTTCACGTAATGCGAATTGATTAATAATTAGATTTGCGCCTGTTTTTTGGCTACTCTTTACAAATACTAGTAATATTTTTTATTTATACAAGAATGTATTTAGTCGTTTCTACTGTAGTTGCATAGCCTACCTTTGACCACGAATATGAACTAGGGTTTGAGTTTCAAAATGTATTAGGTACATACTTAAATGTGCAAAGTGTAATAGACTTTCAATTGAATACAATCACTTTATCGAATATTTAAGAGTAAATAATAAGAACAAAAATTTTTGCTGTTATTTTAATGGAAACCAACAACAAGATTCCATGTGTAGGGTGATTCAGATCAACTTTGCTTGGAGTATACCAAGTGATTCCTGAGGTGAGCTAGTGAAAAACTTGTTCCACATACATCCTACGATGATGCCCTAACGAGCTACAGCCCTTCGACTTTGAATGTATAATTGCTTTTAACTTTTGAGCAACCTTGTGGATACTAATTATTTTTACTTCATATGAAAGTTATTACAGTGACGTTTGTTATTGTTTATAAATTATTCTTGATAAAATTAAGTAAAATATCCCAAAATATATCTTTTTGCACAAAAATTGCAAATAATTATCCCATTTATCTTTGAAACTTATTTCTGCAGAATGCAGATTTATTAGTTTTCAACAATGCGTTTTATGTCTGCAAAAAATTCCATCCTTGAAGAAAATTGCCTATTCAGAACCGGCAAACTTTGACGCGCCCAAGCAAGTTAGATTGGCTGAAAAGTAAAATCAAATTTGCAGAAGTCTCATTAATCTACTGACAGGTGCTAACAATATCTGAGAAATATGTTCTACAGGGAGTTTCCAAAGTGACCTTGAGTCGGTGCACTGATAAATCTTTCAAGACAGAAAAGTGTGTTAATTTTAAATCAAATAATTTAGTGTGTTTATTGCACAAAGCGTAATATATAAATGGAAAGTGATCAACACCTGTGCGATAGGATATAATTTTTCTGGATCAAATTTGCGAGGTTTCAATTCTTTTTGATATTTTGACACACCCAATCCATTCCTTCCTAAAAATAAAACTATACATATAAAATCCTCTTTGATTATAATAATCGGTAACTCACTTTTATTCCCGTTCCATTTATAGCAGTACATGCTTGTATCTGCCACGTTCTTCCCTCTAACTTAATTAGACCAATATTCTCTGCAACC
Organism: Nemotelus pantherinus; assembly: GCA_963978885.1. Classification (NCBI taxonomy): domain Eukaryota; kingdom Metazoa; phylum Arthropoda; class Insecta; order Diptera; family Stratiomyidae; genus Nemotelus; species Nemotelus pantherinus. Next base: position 117,185,665 of record OZ022265.1, on the reverse strand, counting down.
TGGGAAGCTGTCATGGCCGAAGCGACATCTTGCTTATTAGCAAACACCAATAATGGTACACCTTTGAGCCTTTCATCGTCAATGATATCCATTAGTTCGCTACCGGTTTCGGCTAGACGTGCATGGTCAGTGCAGTCTATTACATAAATCTAACGAAATATAGCATGTTAAATTTTAGTAAAACATATTAAAATGCTCATTATATACCAGAACATCAGTGTTTTCAAAATAATTTTTCCAATATGGCCGAATTTTACTCTGCCCTCCAATATCCCATACATTCAGTTTGAATCCTTCCGCTGCCACTGATTTGATATTAAAGCCTGCAGTTGGTGTGACCTGTAAATATACATACATACTTTGGAAAACACATCGTTTGGAATTTTATAGATTGCATACTTGAGTCACTTCTTCTGATGCGAGTTGCTTGAGCAATGTGGTTTTCCCTGCATTGTCCAATCCTAGTAAGAGAATTCGTGCTTCTTTTTCGGGATTCGGGCGGATTTTTCTCAACAAAGATAAAAGTCCCTGGAATTGTAGAATAAAATGTCAGACATCGTAAATTGCTGTGAATGTAAAACATAATACAGTAAATAGGTCTGTTCGCGTACTACAGCTGGATTTTTTTTGTGGCAAAATTTGGCTTGCAGCAAGAGTACAAAAACCACTTGCTGCAGATCTATTTTAATAAATAAATTAAAAAAAAAAATTTTTAATTAATTATTTTAACTTTACGCGAACAAACAAATCGATTTTTAATATTTCAAAGCTTTTCACAGCCCTAGAATAAGTGGGTTATTCGAGACACACACCACATCTTCTGGCCCATTTCACATTGCTCTTTTCTGTGAAATTTTTGGAAATGGAGCAAGTATTTCGACAAATCAGCTGGCTCATGTCACCGAGTCGTTATGGTTACCGGACATAAACAGTAGTTATCGGTTTTGCCACTTTGTTTTAGTGAAATTATAATGAAATGTAGCTTTTTTCTTCCTGGATCTTAGTGTTCATTTTTATATTATACTCATGATAACTACATACCATTATTGGTTCGTATTGCCTTTGACCGTATTTAACACAGATATACGAAATAACGTTGCGAAAATGTTGTTCCCAACAAGGCACTTGACTTTTCTTAAACACTTCTGGTTGAAAAAGGACGCTTGCAGTACTACCAACAAACGAAAATGAATAAAGGTTTGTTTTGTGGTTTTAACGGATTTTATCAGTTCGGAACTACGCATGCCAGGAAAACCAACGGCCTTACTGGTAAGTACTTACACAATTAATTTGGCTCATTACATATTTGCCTAACGCAAACAATTTAAGAATTACCAGAGGAATGGATTGAAGGTGACAATTCAAAATATGCATTATCATGGTCATTCAACGCTTTCTCACATGGAAGGACAGTGATAGTGTCTGGTTTTGTGAAAGGCACGGCTGGCAATCGGGAATCTTTTACAGTTCCAGATGATGTCAAGATTATCGCGGCAACAGGTAGCCATTGCCTAGTACTGCTGGAAAATGGAGACTTATATCAAATTGCCGTTAGTACTTGCAAATTGGAGAAATTGAACTTTACAAGGACCGAAAGGGCAACAAAGCGCGGCATTTTTGGGGAGGAAAAACATCAATGTACGACCGCAGATATTGAGTTTGTAGCCTGTGGTCGCTACATATGTGTTGCTATTACGAAAGACAAAAGCGTTTATAATGTACCTACGAAAGTATTTGAATTTCCGAAACATGTGAAGATAAAAATGCTGAGCTGTGGCCTCGAACACGCTTTGGTCCTGACAAGTAACGGTGATGTATATTCGTGGGGCAATGGATTGTAAGTTGGTATGATGAATTGGAAAGTATAAGCAATAATTGGCTACATTAATGGTTTATTGCAGACGCGGGCAACTCGGTCATGAGGAAATGGGAATCGTGGAATACCCGATGTTGATTGAAGCTCTTGCGGGTGTAAAGGTAATTTAGGAACAAGAATTAAAATTGATGTTATTTTCTAATTTATCCATGCTCCAATCATGCGTGTAATGTGATCTCATGTTATTTATATGGCTAAATCACATCATTTGTTTGTCTATAAAACAACTCCGACTCTTTATAGTGATTACTTATTTATAAGGCTTATTAGTCATAAAGCACATAAAGAGTCATTCATTCGATGAAATAGTTTATCTGTGTTACCAAAGTTATTTCTTATTACAAATTTAGCCAATTGTTTCAGATAGTTTCTATATCGGCTGGTGGATGGCATAGTGCAGCTATATCATCCTTCGGAGATTTATACGTATGGGGATCAAACGTCAATGGACAACTAGGAATTGCAATTTATGCACAAAATAGACGTGATGACGGAACAATTACCAAACGCAAAAGTCCGACAGTGTACCCGTTGCCTCAAATAGTTGACATCGAGCAGTGTTGCAAAACTGAAGAGAAAGATAGTTGTGACATTGTACAAGTTTCATGTGGCGGAAGACACACGCTTATCATGAACGAATGTGGAAAAGTGTTCTTTACCGGATGGAATGAACACAACCAACTCGCACAAGGCAGCATGTATAAATATTTTGATAAATTTGATAAGCTTGATATTGAGAAAGATTTTCTGGTATGCCGAATTTACTGTGGTCCATGGTGTACAGTATTGTTCAATAAATAATGAAAAAAGTATGGGAGACAAAAGATATCACTTTCATTTCAATTGACGAAAGTTGTGGTGACAAAACAATGCTGATTTGTATTTGGGATCAATATCTAATATATAATTAGTCTGGTACATATACCTGATAATTTCAATTGCAAACGACGTTCGTGAATTTGTTTCGGAGATTTTTACTTAGTAGTTATTTTGATCTCGAACACTGTCATCTAGCTTTGAAGTTACTCCGCAGCCCTGGTTCCCTAGGACTAACTTCAAAGCTAGATGACACTGTTTCAAGTCGAAAAGAATAAAATTTGGAATTAACACAATTAAAATTTAAAAAAATTCCAGTGAAAAATTGCGTTAATTTGGCATACTTATAGGCGAATGTAAAAGCGAAAATAAAATTTGCATAGCACGCGGACCAATGTGGATCATGATAAAACAGTAGAGTCAGAGTAAAATGACCCGATCAAATTTGGGTCTAACTACGAAAAATCCGAAAATCCGAAAAATCCCCGTGTGTTTTAGTTCTAAAAGATTATAATCTCCGATTTGCGATAACTTCTAAAAGTGTGTCAAAAATGGTTGAGTAATAAATAATGAAAAAAGTATGGGAGGCAAAAGATTCTAAACTTATCAATTGCAAACGACAAATGATGTGAGAGTCTTGTACACGTTCGTGGAATTTGTTTCGGAGATTTTTATTTAGTAGTTATTTTGACCTCGAACACTGTCATCTAGCTTTGAAGTTACTCCGCAGCCCTGGTTCCCTAGGACTAACTTCAAAGCTAGATGACACTGTTTCAAGTCGAAAAGAATAAAATTAAATTAAATAAAAAACACAAAACTATCCGAATTCCGAAAATGGCGAGAATGAAGGAATCGAGGAAATTTTTTTTTAAATTTTAAATTACTTAATTTAAAAAAAGACACCCCCAAAAACAAGCGCAGCACAAAAGCATTGCTTCGAAAATCGTAAAAGATACTTCGAAAATTGTAAAAGACACGAAAATCGAACAACGGCAATTTCAATTTCACCGACAATAAACTAACATCGAAAAAATTATATTTTTAAAAAAATGCCTGGAATGAACTTCTTCTATACTACTGGAATGAACTTCTTCTATACTACTGGAATGAACTTCTATACTACTGGAATGAACTTCTAGTACTAATTACTTCTATAGTAATTTAACAAAAAAGGTCGTGTGTTGGAAATCTCATACGTGGTTCTATGCTTGCTTTTTTGCATTTTTCCAAAAAAAGTGACTTGTCTAAAAGACTTATCTTCGAAAAAACATCTTCTAAAAATGTGTCTAAAAAGAATGTACGAAAATGACGAGAATGGAGGAATGGTGGAAATTTTTTTTTTTGGAAAAATGCACAAAGGAATAAAAATTATAAATTTTACGGCTATTTCCGGCTATTTCTTTTGTTTTTGTAGCTAATTATTTTATATTTTTATATTGATAATTCTTCATATCTTCGCCAATTGGGCGAATAATTTTTATATTGATAATTCTTCATATCAACGAAAGTGAATTCTTTTTACTTTCTGGGTTGCATCTGATCAATTTTTTTAAGCTTTTTAAGCTAAGTATATTGTGGTAATGACAACTGGAACCGCAACTGAAACAAGTACTGCAGTTCAATGCAAACATGCAAATATATGAGTTGAAACTTTCAGGATGCATTGATGTGTATGCAGAATAGGTCCAGGTTTTACCAAATGCCAATTAAATTTAACCCTTTGGAGCCGGCGGCCATTTTATTAACATTTTAAATATCCTTATTCTATTGGCGAATAATTTGAAAAGTTTTCGGTTTCAGTTGGGATAGACCTAATACTAGGTACGTTCCGTAACGTTGCAGTTGTTCCGTTTCAGATTATATTTGTATGCTTTCTATTTGAATCCAGTACTAGTTTCAGTTGCAGCTACATTCTCAACTTTGATTTAAACTTTTGTGACCCAAACAAACTCAAACTGAAACTTTTAACACGTCAAACACTATGTGGGTCACCTTTGACAATATTTCGTGGATCGTTAAGCTCAGAGTAACTAAATATTGGGCTACTGGGACATTTCAAACTCAAATTACTTTGAAACCAGGCATATTATGGAACATGATAAATTGTACGTCTCTCACACCCATAACCTCAGCAGAACGCATAGAAGCAGTTGATGCTCGAGGCTGAGCATCAAAGATTATAAGTATAAAAAATTATTAGTATCGCGACGGAGGAACAATTACTATTGCACAAAATAATTCATAATACATAAAGAGCTTAAAGGAAATGTGGAACAAGTTCTTCTCTTTTTACGAGCTAAGAAGGAGAAAGTGCACTTATTCAAACAACAATAGTATAGCGCTGAGAAGGTTCTCAGCGATAACAACACGACGCATTTCGTCAAACTTGAGAACTAGGCATATGGTGTAGGAACGCTCGGCGAACAAGTCCTTGATTCGACGCCACTAGCATTTAACTACCTTGTTAACACCTGCTTTGCTATCGTCTGACAAGCGTTATCTCGAGACTCGTCATTGAGGAAACCTGACTCGGAATGCTAAATGCACACGGAGAAGGTTGACTGAAATGGACAAACTTGGAGAATTTAGAGACTAGACTCTTGAAACGCTTGTGACACTAAGCTGATACAAGATTGCAGCAGAAGATAGCAAGAATCATTTGGACGAGACAACGGGGAGCCTAGACGCAACGCTCTAGTGGGAGAGACGAAAAGAGTCAACGAAAAAAAGCGAAATTCATTTGTCAGCGTGGTGTCTTGACTTGGACCTGACTGATAAAAATTCAAATCAGTGTTCATTATTGACTAACTATCGAAAGATAATAAAAGCTTTCCAAGTACGTATCAGCAATGGGAAACTCTATCGAGATTTGTATCTGTGAATCATGTATCTCATGCGGAATGCATCGACTCATTTCCGGTGAGCGAATTGAAAACAGAAACTATAGGCGAGCTGATACATACCGGCCTGGGTGGACTAATACAAGATAACTCTCTCTAGCACTGAAGAACCATTTTCCCCCAAGCCCAAAAGTCGCACACCGAAGAAGACCAACAAACGCTTCAACACAGGGATAAGAATCATTCGCACACAAAATGGCCTCGAATTCGCCAACAAAGAAAAAATCGAGCTGACACAAAACCGTGGTATGAGGTGACAGAAGACAGTGTGAAACTGTCCCGAAAAAAATGGAGCCATCGAAAGGAAGAGTGAGAATAACACCCCATTCGTTCAAGATCAAAGATATTTGAACATTTGGAGTTCTCCATATCCCAAAGGAAAAATGAAGGAGAAAAGGTTGCCCAATCAGAGCAGGATATTTTCGTAGGCTCAGAAGAAAATACACTATTATGTTTGGTATCCTGAAGAGAATGGCATTGAAATTCGCCGAGATGAAATCATCTTCACCAAAAAGATGCTCAAGGAGCCGATACGTGAGAGCTCACTTATTTCGACTATGAAATCAATTGTAGCACTCTAATGAGTCAAACTAGTGGATTCCCGAAGACTCAAGCTAGGCACGATACTAAAGCAAAAGACGAATGAAGAAGAAAGCGATGATTAAAACGAAACTAAGAAGAGAATCAATGCAGAGCCAAAAACCTCGGATATTATTCGTAAGTGACGGATTACCAACGAGAGAGAGGAAATCTATGATTAGAGTTCTCAGAGACAGAAACATTATAAAACCAGTCCTTTGATATTCGAATTCCTCCTTTTGCTTCATTTCCATTGTAGAGCCAAATGAGCCTGAGAGTTATGAGGAAGCTTTGACACGCTTAGAATCCTAGCAATGGTTCCAAGTAATATATCCAAGCTGTGTTTTCACTGATGACCAGGAAGGGCGAATCCTCTCAATGCACAATGAAGGCTAACTTATGCAGCAGATGCACCTTGAAAAGCACCAGCATCCGCAGCAATCTTCACAAATACAACAAAATGTGAAGCCTCAAAACGTGTGGGAGGGCTTACCCACGCCTTCTGTCTCTCAGATTCCATTGACGCCATCAGAAGCACCGATTCAAACTCAACTACGAATTATGACTCCAATAGAAATATTCGTGTCTAGAAGCCTGAAAAACTTCTTAGCTATATCACGGAGAAGTTAGGAGTAGTCCCCGAACCGCTCATCTGCCGTAAGCTAACAAAAGATGGCTTGCAAGGCCAGTTGATAAGTTTATTCAAATTGACTTTCTCGTCGAAATTTTCGGTGATTGGTCTAAAATCCTTCTGGCTTTCTTGTGCAGCTGTACACGACTTTCTATAAAAACCGAAAGCTTCCACAACTTCGTTAACGAAAAATATAAATTTATCTTTACATTACCAAAATGTAAGAGTGCTAAGAACCTAGCTGATTGTATTTCAGCACTCGGCATATAAAGCCCAGCATGATATCATATGCTTATCGAAGATTAGACTAAATTCAAGTTTCCTGAGCTCCGAGTCACTCTCGATATACAACATTTTTCATTGTGATCGGGATTTAACTATATCATTTAAATCTTTTGGTGGAGGTGTTTTCATAGCGATAAAAAATTCAATCCCTTCAGAATTTATTAGCCGGTCTGTTAACAACTATAATGAGTATTTTGAAACTTTTGGTGGTGTAATTAATTCATCCTAACTCCAAATAACCATTTATTGGCTTCCTACCACTGGTTTTTCCGAAGCAATATCATTTCGTTTGTCATTCGCATCTGCGCTCAGGAATTTTATGCACAGCTGTGCGCTTCAGATGTTCAATCATATTCCCAACTACCTTGATACGATCCTTGCCTTAGTGTTTTCTAACCTATCTACCAATGATCTTTTTATTTTAAAATCCATGCTCCTATATCTAAGGATTGATTCTCATCATCCTGCGTTAGATATTGTTGTTCACATCCGCTCCTTGCAACCTCAAAGCAGCTGTGATCTGCTTACTCGGTACTTTGCCTCATCGTGCTCTGTGTCCTCCACGATTTCTCCTCCTCCTGAATTCTCTAGCAGATTACTGGCATCATTTTATCGTATTTCTTCTATTACGCCTTCTATTGTTGAATCCATAATAAGAAAACTCAAATCTTCTTCGAGCATAGGTATTGATGGACTGCCAACAATATTTTTGAAAATGACGAACACTTTATTAAGTCTTCTTTTGACCAGGTAAACGACCACCGGAAAGGTCGTTTACCTTCCCTCGGGAAACAGGCAACAATTCATCCAATTGCTAAATCCTGTGATGTGTCCCCTGCAAAAATTTTCGCCTAATATCGATTCTTCCATCCTTTTCCAAGATCCTTGAATGGCACTTACATGACTTTATTATATTTCAATGTGGACATCTCATTGTTAAGGAACAATATGGCTTCACCCAGAACACTCAACTTCAACAAAACTCGTATATTTCACGAATTTTGTTGCTGAGGCTTTAGAAGCTCAACTTGAAGTTCACACTGTATATACAGATTTCTTTAAAGCTTTTGCTCATGTTGATCACAATCTTCTTCTTTCTAAACTACACAGACTGGGCTTTTCTTATTATATTATTAAGTGTATAGAATCTTACCTATGCGATTCACCTACCTCTTAAACTACTGGCCATTCCATTCTAAAACTTTTATTATAAAATAAGAATACTTTAAGCTTTGTTTTGTTATAAAAATAAACAAAATTTACCTGGTCCAAATTATTCAAAAAACGAGTTGAAATTGTTACTTCCGGTTTCACACAAATTTTTACTTCCGGTTTTCAAGTCTAATTTCAAATTTAAAAAGAACAGTTGATTTTCTACACTAATCAGTATTTTTAATGTTTTTAAAGTGTTTTTTTGAATTCTAGAATCCGCTTCCAAAAAAACCTCTCATCAATTTCATCCACTTTTCAGAAGCCCATAACTCGACAACTAAACCTCATAGAAACCAAAAATTGCGTATCCACGTTCTTATCTTCTAGAAGTACCATTATGCGCAATATGAACGAAATCCAGAACCTCGACTTTTTTTCGTTGTTCGCTTCACGTAAAATGCCTCTACACTGTTAACAGTAAAAGAAGGAGGGTCAATTGGAAAGCTATCAAAAGAATTCTCAAATACTTGAAAGATACACTCCGCTACGGTATTCTGTTCCAGGGAGGAGGATACGACCAAATCGCGGCCTATATTGATGCAGATTATGCTCGTGATTTATTTATTTATTTATTTATTTACTATTATTCAACAGATCAAATCCAATTGCTGAATATAGAAAATATAAAATACAAATAATTCACTAAAGAATGAAAAAATGAACAAAATAATAATGAGATGATAATGATACAAAATAAAGAACAATAATAAACAAAATCAAAGTGAAAAAGTACAAATTCAAAATAAGAAAAATAGAGAAAAATAAGGAAAAGGAAAAGAAAAAAAAAACTACATTGAATTAGTAGTAAGCAAAACATTATTTTTTAAAAAAGTTTTAAATGCATATAATGTCGGCGGAAGAGGACCAAACCGTAAATCATTATGTTGCCTTAGTAATCGCAACAGCGGAGAATGAAAAAAGATATCAGTGCGCGCAAATGGCACACTAAACTCAAAAGTAGAGCGGGTGCCATGCACTGCAACACGGACAGAAACGTGGCTGCTGATGTCGGAATCTACCAACCTATGGAACAATTTGAAGAGTAGGCACTCATCCAGGAAAAATCTCCGTGATTCGAGGGAAGGAAGATGAAGGAACGACAGACGATCACTGTAAGGACGGTAAGGAAGCTGATATTTATAAAACAGGGTGCGAGTAAATCTGCGTTGAACCGACTCCAACGCAGTATTCAAGTAGACAAAACGAGGACACCAAACTTGACAGCAATATTCAAGGATACTACGTACAAAGGAGAGGAAAAGGTGTACACAGGTGGAAATGTTAACGAAAGCTTTAGAGGATCTAATAATAAAACCGGATAATTTAGAGGCCCTGGCAGTAATGTAAGAAATATGCTTATCAAATTTGAGCTTAGAATCAAACATTACGCCAAGATCTCTAAAGTTATCAACGACATTAAGAGGATAGCCACAAACAGAGTAGGAGAACATCAAAGTTGAAATTTTCAAAGAGAATGACATTTTGTGACATTTCACGATGTTCAAAGTGAGAGCATTGGAAGCGCACCAAGTCTGTAGGCTGTTGAGATCGTTTTGTAAAACCATACAGTCATCTTGTGACTCAATCACTCGAAACATCTTGAAATCATCGGCATACAAAAGACAAGAAGATTGGATTAAAGGAGGGAGATCGTTTATGAACAAAAGAAAGAGAAGAGGACCAAGGATAGACCCTTGCGGAACACCTGATGCAGGATAAAAAGGAATTGAAGAGGAGGAATTAACAGTTACAATACAGGTACGGTCGAGGATGTAAGAGTTAAACCAGGAAAGAAGAGGACCAGCAATGCCATCGTACTTTAACTTTTGAAGAAGGTTATGGTTGACGGAGTCGAAGGCTTTGGAAAAGTCGGTATAAAGTACATCAATCTGCTTTTGATGGTCAAGAGCGGATGCGACCGTGTGTGTGAAGGAAAGAAGGTTGGTTAAGGTAGATTTACCTTTGACAAAACCATGCTGCTCATGCGCGAGAGTAGGTTGGATAAACATGATGATATGGATGATGATGATGTTGTGACTAGAAGATTAGCCAAAGGTTCTGCTGAGGATAGAACAGATGATCTCTTGGACGAAAAAAAAACAAAACAATGTTTTATGCGACAAAAATTGATTTGTTCATGTCCTTAAAGTATAACCGCGTGACATTCTCAATTTTGAGATAAAAAGGCCAAACAGACTCATGCTGTAGTTTTCAGTATAAATACACGCATGTTTGTGCAGCATTAGTTTTTCTCCTGTTTTTTTTTTCTAGTTTGGATAATAACACGTTTATGAAAATAATTGAAAAGTGTTTATTGAAGATCACAAATTCTAGGATTTTTTTTACCGGTAATATGAACTAAATCGTGATCCTTAACACTCTGGAGAGTAGCTTGTTCTAGATTTGCTCTAGAAAAAAAATATTCGATTAAAAACATAAGATAAACCAAAAAATTGAAATGTACGTCATTGGCAAACATTCGTGGATATCGGTAAATAAATTAAAACTAATAAAAACGACTTTCATCTTGTATCTTGTGCAAGTCCCAGAATTCATCATTCACGTTCAATGCCTTCAAAAGTGGCATAATGTGGGAAGCTTCTTGTATTTCGACACTCTTTCCCTCGCCAAATTTTGCTTCTTCAGCTTCATCATTACTGCTACTCTCTCCGTTCGAATAGTGATGGAAATGCTCCACAAGTATTTGAGATTGAGCTTTAGCGATTCGATAAATATCCGAATCCTTGACGGTCACATATTTTTTCGGGAAATGAAGCATATACGGTGTAGTGAGCGTTTGAGGTGGCTTTTGCTTTTCCGTTCCGAATGCCATCATAAACAAGGTGAATTTGAAGTCGGTTGAGAAGCTGAAATGTATAGCACAGCAGCAGCATTTTTTTGTCTTGAAAAGTAAGTTGAAACTAGACTATATTACGTTTTTTCTACCAATCCGACGAGGTAGGAGAACTTTTCATCGAATTCTTGATACGCATAGTTGACTGTGTCACTAAAACTGTCATCAGCGATCGCGGTTGTGTTTGCGATCGATGAGTCCTCCTGCAACTATTTATTAAAAGGCTTTGTTAATCGTCTCCGAGACTGATTTCGAATATTGGAGAGAATTTTTACCTCGTCCCGGTGTTTTTGAAGAACTGCGTAGTGAAAATTAATATCGATTTAGAGTTGAAATTGATGCTAGTAAAAGCAAATACTTACTCTTGTTCACGATTTCTTTACGAAAGCATAGGAAAATTTCGGTGTCGTAATGTTTGTAAAAGTGGGCACTATCTTTTTGCAATGATTGACAAAACTTTTCACAGCTCTCAGGCTGCACCGCACGCAATTTGCTAATGATGTAGTTTATCCACTTCGGTAAAATGTCCTGACTAGTTTCTTGTTCAAATAAATCGGACGTTGTGATTTCCGCGGCCCATTCAATCAAAATCTCACGAATCCACATCCTGTAGTAATTGTACTTGAAATTAGCGCTACTCACTAAATGCTCCAAAAAATCGTCATAGTGCAAATCGAAGTTCAGCGTATCCATTATTCGCGGATGGTATTCCCTGACTGGAGCAAGTATTCCGAAAAAAAATGATTTAGTTGCAAAAGTTCGGAATTGCAATGAAGTTTAATAGCACAGTTACTTTGGCAATGAATGTTTTAAGTGATGAAGTTTTCAAATAGATCTCCTGGACTTAAAATAGCTCGTGGATACTTAACGTTTATGACTGGAGAGTGCAGCAAAAATTGAAAGATTCAAGGTAGACATCCTGACTTGATCCAAAGACCGATCGAGGAAGTCAGATGAAGAACACTATCAAGGGGGGAAAAAAATGTAAATACTCCAGAAGCAGAGTGCTCTAGAAATGGCCGTGATGTTGCCAAATTGTTTGTGGACTAACCTCTGGTCTACACCCGATGGAAGCAAGTTTGATCTTATAGTCTCATGAGCTGCCATGAGCTGCCAGTAACCAAAAAAGGACCTGAAAAACGGTCTTAATTTCCTTAAATACCTGGAGTTCGATGACATCCGCCTCTACATAAAATCTACCTTCTTAATGGAGGTTATTTTATCCAGGTGTTAGTATTTTTATCTCTGAGCATTGCAATTTTAGTGGCTGAGGCTTCTTTTAGGGATTACTCCGTCCTCTCTATCATGACAACCGCCTGACTCACCCGTGGCTTCTTAGTACCATTTCCTATAGAAAATCTAGACTTCTAATAAACCTGGCTATGTTCATCGAACGGGATTTTTCATATGTCCCAGGTGAAGGGAAGAGCAGAGCCAAGGAGCTCTTATCGTTGTTTCGCTATTGCTAGACAGTGTCAGAGAGGATGCTTTATACTCCCTACTGCTTCCCTGCAGTATCTGCAGCAGTCGTCCCGCTGCTTAACTATTCAAAGAACGGAGTCTTGTAAGGCCAAATTTAGGGTCTTTATGCGACTTTTAAGGAGAATAATTGCTTAATTCGTTCTTTTAAACCCTTCAGATTAAATTATAAGCTTTTTGTCTTTTTTTTGGTACATATTATGATTTTTCACTTTATATCAGCATTCACAAAGTCTCTATTTGAAATCAGATCATTATAGTAGGGCACTTTGGCTGCTTTTTTGGCCTTAATATTGGCTTTTTTGATTCCTGGGAACCCCGCATATTCGGTAAAACAGTTCATCACTGTTCTGTGCTTTTATTTCATTCAAGGCCTCTCTTACCTTTAAGAGAATATCTGGGTTTATTTAATCGCAGTTCATAGCCTTAAGAACTACTTGGCTATCCGATAAGATTTTAATCCTCACGCTTTTACATTTTTTTTCTTTTTTATATGCGTAGCTTTATGTTTGACAGATAATTTTGTTTGATAGTTGGCGGCCCATTTAGCGAAGAGGAATTGCATTTGCGCCTGGGTGCTGTTATCCCTGCTTCAACTCTACAATCTATCTTTGATTCATCCGTGTATCAAATTTTCAGATGATCCATGACTTCATTTGCAAGTTGATAGAAATTTGACCTTGAATAATTTCTTGAAAGCTGCTTTAGAGTCTATTTGATCGCTGAAGTCCAGCATTTCTACAACGACCCTGATGTGATCCTGGGTACTATGGTGACTTTTTATGTCTCCTGATTAGTATTTGTAAGCCTGTTGAAAGCTATCTGCCTATTTTGCGGCTTCCTTTTGAGGTGTAGCAGTTCAAGGTTTAGGAGAGACTCCATACCTATAGTGGGGTTGCTCATACTCCTTGGCCCATTACTTCTGCAATCAATAGGCAAATCATCATTTGGAGATTGTAAAACCTCTTTAAATCAGTGGCTTCTTCCATCATGTTGCTGGTATATATAGGATCATAGGTGTCACCACTTGTTGCAGTAACTATATTGTCTGCCTAGAAAACAGTCCCCGATTGCGTCCAAGCATTTGTTTCATCGTGCGAAATGCCTTAGTGTCTTTCATTATTATTCATTCAAAAACCCATAAAATATAAATCTACATCTTTGTTTTCTTTTCAAATGGATTTACTTCCAACACGAGGTTACGACTACGACGATTAGCATTGTAGCCATCTTCATAGTGATACTATATACAAAGTTTCTCGATTCAATGACTGCTCCCTCCAGTTTGGTGCCCCTATAGGCGATCTGCTATCAGCATTTATTGGTTTTTTCCAGCGATTGTGTGGTTTTTAGGGTTTAGGACCCATTTGGGATCTTAATAGGCGCATGTTTAATTGACCTGACCCACCCATTGTAGTTTTTGTAATTTCATTACGATAGACATTTCTGGTTCGTTATATAAATTATATTGTACAGCTCGTTTTTCTGTCGAGTTTTCCACCCATCTTCTTCTAATTTCGTCAAGTTTATTTCCATCCTTCAACAGGGCCCTCCTAAGCACACGAAGGTTGTCTGAGTTATCAAGATTATAGTCCTCTATCATTATAGTCCTCATTGTTTTGTGCTCATAAATTTGAGGACCAACTACCTTGTCGGTTTCATCTTGAGCTATAAATACTTCTTTGGCGTCCTTGAAGGATTGTGACACAAATGAAAAATAGTATAGTTTCTCTAGTGTAAACTGGAATGTCGCTGATGACGCACTCAATGCATAGTTAGTATTTGACCGTAAATATTTGTCTTGTGGGTTTAAATTTGCCTTGACATTCGCCGAAGATATTCTCGGCCTTATAGAAAATTCGAATATCTTTGTACAGCTTGTATGACATACAAAGTAGTGAGATGCCTCTGTATTTTTCGCCCTGCACTTTATTTCCTTACTTGCGAATGGGACTTATAAGGGGTTTTCGCCATTCATCTGGCATTATTTTATGCTCCCATATGCTTACGACCAACCCTTAAAATGCCGATCTCCCCTCTCTTCAGGAGTCTTGGAGGGATCACATGATTACCCGATGCTTTATTAGGTGTCAAAGGAGTCCTGGTCTACTAGAGTTAGTCTAATGTAAGAAATGTGACAAGACACTGCCATTGTATTAGTTTTTTAATAACAATTCGCAAAGTGTGAGGACATTTCTGCTTAATGGTTGCATTTTTTCTTCATTTAGTCTGAAAATGGGGCGTGAATTGAAGCCTTGTTTTATGTACCCCACTACTCTATTTGTTTGTGTTGCAACCATCCGCGGATGTCTTCATACGAATGTTTCGATCGATGTGAAAAATTAAAGGAACTTATTATACTCCTAGCACGTCAGTAAATCGGAAGCCATTACCGTTGCAGATATCGTAGAGGCTTTGTTGGGCGTAAAATTCCACGTTGTATTTACTTTCGCAGGATTGCAATTCGATTTCCCAACAAAACTTAAAAATTATTTGATGGCAGAGAATCATAACACCAAGCTATATCATCTTTCATTATCTCATCCTTGTCTTCTATGGGGGCGTTAACGTTTATGAACCAAACGTTAACATTCTTAAAAAAAATTCAATTAAAATTCAATTTCTGATTGATACAAATGAAGATTGTATAATATTTAATATTATATAATTTAATATTGTATAATATTTAATATTTATAATATCAGTACCAAACTGTTTCAAACTGGATAGTGAGAAAAAGTAATAAATATTTCGTCACATATTTCGGAAGGGGTTTAGGCCTGCGAAAAAGTACCAAATTCCAAGTTCCATAGAGTCCTATGTTACGTTTGCATAGCTGTTTCCGTTGATGCGATCTAATTATCCAAGGAATTTTTATGGGAGCGAGTTAATAGCACATTGCTTGGCCGTCAACCTCTATGATGAATATACCCGATTTAAGGCGTGGAAAACTCGTCCCCAATCTCCTTCGTCAGCAACATTCATGGTGTGAAAATATATGTAAAATTAAATCTTCGTGTAGGTCCAAGGTAGGATTCACTGGCATTGCTGTAGTTGTTGCTTTCAGCCTGCAGTTTTTGGCATTTACATTACTTAATCATCAACCAGCAACCAATCTCACCCCTGTGTTCTATGCTATCATTTGGCTGCCACTAGCGTACTTCTTATTACAATATTTTTAACTTTTCAAAGAATATGTGAGTACATGTTGTGTTTTAGCTTTTGATTTGCAATCATTCCTTTTGTTTTTGTATAATTTATGTTATTCATTTTTTTTTGTTGTTGATTACTATTGTTTTGTTATTACAAAAGGTGATTTTCAAAAATTTGATAAAAAAAATTAAAATTGTAAGAAATAAATCCCACACTGGGCGCCATAATTTTAAACCTTAAATATTTGATTAATCTTCATTTGAACGGTCAACAACATCATGAAATCTTTACATTTTATTTATATATAAAGTTGGAGTCTGTTTTTGAAACAAATTATTTTCATAGTTTTATATGTACCTAAGAGAGTGTTTTATTTGATTTCTCGTGCTGATTTGGAATATTGATGAATTCACACATCTTGGGGCCAAATTAATCAAATATATTCAATATTCATTTGCAAGCTCAATGGTATTAAGACAATAGAGAATTCAATCTGTAAAATAATTGACTCCTACGCAATATAAAATAGGAAACAAGCATTAATTTTAAAACCACTCGGTGTTTTGTCTTGCCTCAAATGCTCGCTAGCTGTAAATGGCTGGCTAAAAGTAAGACGATTTTGGGCTTATATGCGAGTTTCATAGTGTGAAGTGGCAAACATTTCACGGAAGCAAAATTTACAAATGAAGGCTATGCATTTTAGGATAATATTATTTAATGAAAATAATAAAAGATTTTAGATTAAATTTTTTTCCAGATCACGAAATTTGATCAAGCTAAGATTTTCAGGAGATATTGATGTATATGAGTTGTAACATTTTTTAATTAACAAGGCAATATATTCAACCCTGAGGCGATTGCGAGCGTTTTAGTGAATTTATTGGTACCTCTATATTTCAGTAGAAAAAACGTGTTTGGAAAAATTAAATAAAGAAAATAAACAGCGGTTATACTTTTTCCTTCGTAGTTATATTTCGAAAAATTTTAATTTTTAAAAGTTCAGAAAATTCCCGAAATGCCGAATTTTGAACCATCTTTGAGAGCCATCAGATTATTTTGAAATTGCCTTGATTAAAAATCTTTAAAAAATTGAGTCTCCTGAAATTTTTTTTTATAGTTTTTAGAAAATAATGCTAACGATTGTTAAATTTTTCTACAAAAGCAAAAAAAAAAAATTAATCCGAATTACTCATCGTAATGTTCAGCAAATTTCCTCTTTTTAGCTCCCGAAAGTTTTGCTCGAAAGAACTTACGACCTGCTTGATAATCAGACCAAAATGAAATTAAAAATATCTATTGGCCTTAAATAGGACCAAGTTTGATAGAAGTTTGGTGAATGTCCTGCCAGCCCTGTGACTTTGGCGCCATTTTGAAGTCACTTTCAACAAAATAAAAGCTTTAAGCCCTATTAACTTCGGATGCTTTCATCAGAATAAAAAGAAATTATGCAGTAAATTGGTTTGACTATAAGCCAAATGTGATCGAGCAGCAATTTCAATCATTTTCGTGCTAACAGATGTCACCATTAAATTTTCGAATGCAAGTTATTCGTCAATGAGAAAAAGTAAATATGTAATGTTTTTTTGCATTTTTTGTGAGTTGAATGAATTTATGAAAACCTTTCTTCTCTCATAACTTCCGCTGCATTCATTGGACAGAGTACGTTGATTTTAATGTGAAGCAAATTTGGTGCACTTTTAGCTACGTTGCTGGCAAAGGTCTGCCAGCATTGGTAATTTTTGTCATTTTTGTACTAACACGTATTACCAAAAAAAAAAAATTCATTTGCTAAACAATTTAAAGCAAGTGGTGTTCCTCCAAAACTGTCTCCTCCTATAACAGTCAACCCAGCAAAACGAAATTTTCAGGACAGGTTGCTTTGAAAAAGGAGTAATGCTGGAGCTACAATCAATGCAACACAACATTTGTTGCCATGTTTTGTCGGTGGAGCGAGCTACAATCAATGCAACACAACATTTACCGTCATCTGTCACTGGCTATACCCTAGAACTACAAACCGGGGTAGATATCTACCCCAGACAAACATTGAACTATGTTTCTAAGTCCATAAGTGACGACTATCGACTGAAGAACTATACTATAATTTAGTTTAAGTTTCTAACAATAGCGCGAGATCGCGAGGCCCATCAGTATCTTGTTTACTTTGGCAGAGTGAAGACGTAAAGCTTGAGTGGGGTTGATATCTACCCCGGTTTATAGTTCCCGTTAGTATTTTGTGTAGGTAAGTTATTTCTCTCTTTTGTGCTAAAATAAATTCAATTCACGTATTATAAATTTATTTTACAATAAAACATTAGATTTATAATTTGCGGCGATTATTTTCATATTTTCAGTATCCATACACTGAGAGTAGCAAAAAAATTGATGTGTATTTTATTTTTTTGGCAGATGATGGCAAAAAAAATACAATTTGAAAAGCGTTGATGAACTGGTGAAAGTTTTGTCGGAATTCGAGACTTAACTTTAAATTTTAAAAATATATATATATTATGTAATATATAATATATAATATATTTTATAAATTATATTTTATATATTATATAATAGTAACTTTACTTTCAATTTCCTTTTTTTTTATATGCATCAAATTTCTCTTTTTTTGCATTTTGCATGACAGAAACCGAAGTAAATTTTTGATAACCAATATTTTTATTTGACTTTTCCCTCGATCAGATTCCCAATTTTTTATAATTTTCAGAGTCCCAAATAAATAGACTTTTTTGGCAGAACATCGTGATGGAATTTTTTTCTCAAAGTCATGTATTTTCTTTAAAATCCCGTTGAAAATTTCAAAATCGGTTGTTAAGAAATTTTTTTATAAATTTTTGTGTGTTAAATGACGTTTTAACCATTTTCCAGCACTTTTAGCTATTCAAATGAATTTTTCACCAGCTAAACCTTAATAAAATTATTTTACGTTCTACCTATCCCTGTAGCATAAAAAATCCGAAAAAAAAATATGTACTTATTAGTTACATTACTGCTTTCATAACGATTTTACGAGCAAAAAACCCGTGGGGTAAATATTTACCCCGGTTTGTAGTTTACAGTTAAAAAAATAGGTTCGTAGTTCTAGGGTTAACGAAATTGTTGTTTGATAATATGGGTCCTTGAAAGTGATATCAGGGAGTAATTTATCCTTTAAAAGCTGCAGAATATTGCAAAGCAAAATTGAGACAAAAAAAAAATAAATTCTGAAACTCATTTGCATATGACATTTCCCATTTCCCGGACTTTCATAGGAACTGGTGGAATTGAATATTTTCAAAAACTTTGCTGCGCAGCAAAGTTGTGTTGCATCATTGTAACTGCTCTCATACGTTCTCATGTGTTCAAATTCGTTTTGTTGTGCAACAATGTTGTGTTGCATTGATTGTAGCTCCATCTTAAGTCTAGTATAGTTTTGGTTATAGTCTGGGTGGTTCGGCAAATTTCTAATTTTCTGACAAGTGACTGCACTAAATTTTCGAAAATCAATATCAACTTTCGATTTTCAATATGATGTGATGAGTGTGAAAAAATGCCTTCGTAAATATTTCACTCATATAAAATTTGAAATGAAATCCATACAAACATTTCTTCCGCTTTTTGACGAGAATAAGTGTTTCTAGCACACCTATAATAAATGTGTAAGTCAGACGGTTGACAAACTCAGAATAGAATAATTATATGCTTTTCACTTCTGGAGCATGTGGATAGAAATTTAGCTAAAACTTGACTACTTGCCCCCAATAGCCGTTAGATAATTTCGCAGATTGTGCTGTTTTTTTGTGATTTTGTGGTTGGGTATTTGTTTTTGGAGGTGTTTTTTGTTTTTCTGTTTGTTTATTTTTAGTGTGTTGTCTTCTCGTGTATATTTTGTACTTTTTTGTTAGTTATTCTTCAATGTTTGTTCCTTTTTCGTCCTCTGGTGGTAGCAGGGGCAAAAACTTGTAGAATAATACTCAAAAGCATACAGAAACTAAGCGAGAAGACAACACGATGATAAACAAACAAACAAACGAAAAGCACCCTCAAAAACAAACACTTAACCACAAAAATACAACCGGTAAAATTGAAATGCAACGAAATAATGTCAACATACGCATAAATGTTCTATCTACACATAGTAAGATACTAAGCATAAACGCTCTATCTACCGCAGATAGAACGATTATGCTTAGTATTTACGGTAGATACAACGTTTATGCATAGTACTGTGACGTTTTTTATAGGTTTGGGGCTTTTTCATTGTTGATTTTAACATACTTCCACAAAAGATAGGTTTTTCATATTTTTTAGAATGATGTAATAGAGTATGCAGTTTTCGAATTCGCTGTTAAATAAAATATAAAACAAATGTAGAAAGAACGTTTATGCTTGGTAGGGCAGTATTGAGAGCACATAGTCGAGTTTAGCCGAAATTTGTAAACATACAAAAAAATTTGTAAAAAAAATACAAGGGCTTTATTTCGAAAAAAAATATTTTGAGACTCAAAAAATTACCTACATGCATAGATGTACTATATATGGATCTGTAAATGCATGTACATATGTAAATATCGTATGTGGTACACCGTGCTGAGCTACGAAATTATTTTATAATACTCACTTCCAAGAATTGTGTTTCCTGCTAATGGATTGACTGGGCCGAATGTCTTCAATCACATTCACCCTCATGACAATCTGACTGCATACTATTGTTTTCCAGTTTCGTAAAGACAGGTGAGGCTTTCGTCGTCGTATTCACGACATATGTATGCAGTCGCCTATTATCAACAAAAAATAACCAAACAGTTGTTTGTGCTGTGAAAACTGAAATTGGTCGCGTCGTCGTAGCCCACAAAGATAACAACACATGAAGCAAACGTGTAGATGGGGTTAGTAAACCCGGGCGCAGACCCCACTGAAAGCAAAAACACAGAGCCTGCCCCAACTGAAATATAATTGAGTCAGGCCGGACTGTTGCCGACCGGCAGACGCGTCACCCCCTTGAGACCAGCTCACCTCGCCTTGCATCCAGAATTTGTTTGGCAAATAGTCTGCTGCAAAATTGCATATTCGGTTGGGTGTTCGTTCGTTCACATGGGCACAGCACCGTCATCAACGAACGGGGCAAAGAACTATAAAAATTGAGCATTGAGTAGCGGTTTCGTTTTCTTATCTTTTCGTGCTTTTATTTTTCTTTCGAGATTCTGTTTGGCTTTTTGCGAAGGAGACGAAATCAATTCGACAATAACAACGAGAAGACAGACCTCGAACTTTTGGTAGATGGTAGAATGTGTTTGTGTTTTGGTTGCCGAATGGCATACATGTATGCATGTATGTACATATTTATGGATCCAAGACTTTATGGGGTGTGCATTTATGTCGTATAAACATATGTAGGCACATATTTCCCAATAAACGATACAATTAGTTGGCCTTGTGTGCTTGCTTTATGACTTGATTTCTCTTAGTGAATTATGGAATTTAGATAATGTTCATCCATGCGTAGACATTTGTGTATGCACATATACATATGCATCTAATTTTAACATATTAGTTTTCTTATTATCAATTGCAATACATGCATATATAATTCAATCACAGTTTCAACAATGCAAGTGAAACATAATAAAAAAAGAAATTTAAAATGAAGAATTTAATAATTTTAAAACGAATGGACAAAAATTGAACTAAGTTTTATTGGGATTTTAGAGGTCTTGGTCGTGATATTTATGATATTAACATCACATTTTAATTTTACACCAAACACCATACCAAGGTCTTTAAAATGCTGGGTAGCGGGCAGAGAAACACCAGACAAGGAATAAGAAAATACATGATGTGCATGTTTATACGCTGAATAATTTTAAGTCATCTGCATATAGAAGCAGAAAAAAGGCCATTGACTAGCAAAATAAAAAACAAGAGACCTGGGTATATGTCCTTGAGGAACTTCGGTTGTGCGAAATATAGAAAAGAAATGGAACCGTTTAAAATAACTCTGCAGATACAACTACGAAGATACAAAGGGAGCCAAGTGAGAGGGGGACCAAGAATGTATGTCGTACCCTTCAAGTTTATTTAGTAGTAGACTATGGTTCACAGAGCCATACGCCTTCCAAAAGCCCATACTAATTACATCAACAACACCATCCTGACCAGATATTGTATTAGAATCTAATGTATGCATCAAAGTTTCGACTTCCAAAGAATTGGTATTGAACAGTTATAATACACTTGAGGTATGGGAAAAATCAGCACATATCGAGGAAGAGAAAGATAGCAAATAAATCATAAATAGTCTGAGGGTTGTAAAATGTAGAGCCAGTAGAAACCTCAATTCCTAAAAAGTAATCACGCATTATCAGCTGGAGCAGTCTTTTAGTTTCAGAACGTAAACTACAGACTTCTTGAAGATCAGTAGATGTTCCCTTCTTTTTCAGTTTTTCACGAGCTTTTTTTTTTTTAGCTTTTAGAGCATAAGAGATTTTCAAAGTTAACCATCATTTAGTTTAAGAGGCAAGAAACATCCAATCCCTTGAGAAACGGCTTCCAATTGACAATACTGATTTCAAAGGACATTTTCTGAAAGTCAGCATTATACAAGTTAAAGTGCGGAAAAGAAGAATTTTTGTTTTTCGTCTGGAAGTCGAGGTCAACAACAAGTAGGATTGAAGGGTGACGAGGGTCTGCTTTCACATATGAAAAAGGGAACAGGATAAAGGAAAGATTTAGATTCCCTTGCTGGAAAGAGCGAAATCAAGAATTTTGATGTTAACTTTGCGATAGCAGTTTATTTGCGAATAAGAACAAAGCGCAAGGAAGGAATAAGGTATGACAGAGAGGTGATCGTAGAAGAACAAACAGAGTTTGGTAGATTTCCACTCCACAGCCCACAAAAATTAGGACTTGAGTTGAAGGAAATCACTAGAGAGTGAAGTTAGAAAGTTCAGCAAAAAACGTTAATACCCGGTGACAGATGAATTACAAGGGATATAAATACAACAGATTAGTAAATCGAGCGGGCATTTTGATAATAAATACAGAGCAAAGAATATCTACTAGTTAGGTATGAACTACATACTTCTTTGACGCTGCTGGGAAATTTTTGACGTTGACGTAGTTTATACTGGTTATTGAGATTATGGTAAAAGACTATGCTATTAGGAATTTTTTACTGATACAAAATTGAAGTAATTTTTCTCAACTATGTTTGGAAAGGATAACATTCTGAATTTTACTTTTTGAACGATTTTGAATTGAGTTTTAGTTTGACTTATTATAGCAGTTTGATAAATTTGTTTTTTTCTTAAAAAAAAAAACTACTCTTAAGGTAGGAATTGTTCGCACTCAAAAGGTTTGCACGTAGAACTAAGATGTCGTTTTCGTTGAAGATAAAACATATATTCAGGTAATTAAAATATCCTAAAAATTTGAATCTATATTTTTCATTCAAGGAATGATATTATCCCAGTATACCATGTAGTGAAGGTATTGCCAAAAACGAATGCAGGCGACCCTATTTTCTTCACTTCTAGTGAACATAGTGCGTATTCAAAGCATTTTTCGCCTATATTCACTTTAAGCAAACCTGAAGTGAAGGCTTGGGAATATGAGAGCAAGCTTTTATGTTCGCTTGTCTTCACTTGAGATTCACTTAAAGTGAATATGACAAGATTCGCTTTTGGCGATATTTTGACATGCTGGAACGTTCCATTTCGTTTACCTAAAGTAAAAAGTGATCCTTCTCCCTTTTACCTAAAGTAAAAAGTGATCATTAGCGAACCGTAGATGAATTCGTTCGCGAATGAAATATTCGTTAAAGTGACTCGCTAATGACTCGTTAGCGAATCGCTTGGTATGCTGGGATGGAACATTCAATAAAGAAATATTCTAAAACATTACGAAATAACGTGTAAAAACCTAATTACATTGAACCCAAGCAACAGTTTCGGAAGTAAGCTACCTTATATACATATTTTTTCAAACGAATCTGTGATTTTCGCACGGGTTTAGCGATGGCAACGTCCTCAACTATCAAGAAAGATATTCGATGATGGTGCTTTGTAGCAATATTTTAAAAGATACACCGGAATATAATAATGAATTGGATACATTTGGACTGTGGACCTTAAATTTGGAGTGAGACTGATTTAGGTAATCGATATAAAGTGCTGTCGGACAAAATGTCTAGATCTCTCAATACCAACAAGCATACTGAAATTTTGCATGCTAAATTAAGCATGCTAAATTAAGAGGAAAAATGCTGGCCGGAGATGTTCAAACTATGAAAAGTGACTAAATTTTAGCTTTTATAAATGAGCTACTTTTGATGAAAAAAAAACGAAAAGGTCAATTCTGTTTGTAGCTTTTGGCACTAAATTTGCCTTTTTTGATGCAGCTATTAACTATACAAAACAGTTTTTATTTTACAATATACATAGTAGTTTTATGAATAATTTGAAACAATAGCCAATATTTTTTTAAAATGTGACGGAGATATAAGCCATTAAATAGGTACTTCGTTTTAAAGTTCATGCTGATAATGTACTATTCATGCTGATAGTGTACTTATGTTTTCTGTCAGGCATTATCTGAAAAATAAAAAATTTATATAACATAAATATTTAAAGAAGTATTACCCAAGAAGTGACGTAAAAATAGCGGGTATTTGAAAAAAAACTCTGGTTTTTATCGAAATTTTGAGTTTAGCAAATTTAAAACTTATGAACAAGACACCCAATCAAAATAATCCTTCGTCATATCTCAGATAATATTACGAAAAATGTGTGCAGTAAATTTTAACAAAAATAGTTGGAGAGATTTTGACACCTTTTTGATAAAATCAGTTTCGAAAAACACAAAAGAAACAGCAGTACGGTCCCGACATGTTAAAAACAATATATTTGTTTTAATTACCTTTAATCTGCAATTCCTGCACAGTACATGATCTTCTATTCTACCACAATGTTTTCTGACTCCTTTCGAGTAGCTGTTTCCATTTTCCTGGCCCCTTAAGTTTCCTGTTGGGCTCGCATGTTGGCTATGCATATTCGTTGAGAATCCAAGTTTTCTTTAAATTGCAACGCTTGGGCCAGTTGCAAGGTTTAATAATTTAATACATTGTAATGTATATTCATCATCATCTATTTTATCTGCAATACAAGATGCAACCTCAACAATTTTCGCGCCACTGTAATATACTTTTGCAGTCTATATGACAGAGTTTAGAATTTTGGGCAGCAGAGTGTATTTTATTTAGAAGTAGATCACAATCAATTAGAATAACAGTAATAATTTATTCAGTCAGTATCATAGTCAGGATACTTTAAAGGTTTGATTTGCATTCCTGTAAATAGCTTCAAATTTCTAAATTCGGAAAAGATATATTTAAAGGACCGAAAATTTCGATTATTCCATTTTTCTAGAACAATGTAGTTTAAATTTTAATCACCGATTACAGAAAATGTAGGTACTCTTGTGCAACTGTTTGAATTGAAAATTACCTATTAAGATAAACAACATATCGTATCCACGTAGATGTCGATATGGTCATGTTTCATTGATTCAGAGATCATGGACTAATGCCATAATCTCAGTTGCACAGGAAGCTATGCGAAATTCGCTTGCCCAAGCTCCATGCTCGTACGTTTGCATCAAAACATCCATTGAGCGTTCGCACATCCAAGTGTAAACAAATTACATACAAAAGTTCTGGTATCACGAAAAAGAGCCAAAAAAGACTTCGAAGGCTTCGAACTGCAACCAAAAGTAATTTGTACGTGTTCAAACTGCAGTTTAGTTTTTTCCGTTATGATCTTTTTGCTTTCATTTCGTCGCACTTGCATTCAAATGTGTATATGCCAACATACACATGCTCCATCCATAGCACTGTTTGTTGATTTCGCTGGTTTTTTTAGGTGAATTTTTATGGTCCGAGTGTCCCTATCCCTATATGTAGGCAACGGGATTCAGTCAGAATTTGAAAAACGAAAAATAAAACGTGAAAGCCACACATGCGAGGCACGGAAAAATAAACGCGTGTGTCGGCCTGAAATGGTATCGCTAGCATCAAGTAACAAGTTATGTGCAATAAAAATCATACTTGCAATGAATGTGTTATGTGTTTTTGCGATGCGAAAATTAATGTTGCAGTCTGTGAGCAAATTTGGTAAGTATGCACTAGAAAAGATTCATTAGACAAATAAGTTTGATTTTTATTGGAAGTTTGCTATAACTGTGCCTACTAGCTTAAAAATAAATTTGAGGAAATTGATTGATGAAAGGTCATCTAATCCAGTTTGTGCCTTGAATGCGTTCAGTTTCGAAAGTACGTAGTACAGCATTAGCTAAACGCCTTAATTAGTCTGACACAAATAACTGCTCACTTCGAGGGTTATGAAAATGAATTCATAAGAAAGTTTTCCGCCACATTACATTTTCTTCATCGAATCCTAACCCCGTCGACAACCTTCAGTTAAACAGACTGTACAAACTCAGATTTGATTATGATATTAAATGAAATCGGTGAAGCATAGTGGCCAGTAATTTAGTGGTTGGATTGACGACCTAGCCCAACTCGAATTCTTGGAAACAGTTTATTTATTTGAAGCACTGACCATGGACAATTGCATTGACCTCACATTGATGAGAATTAAGAATAGATGCTGATGTGTGGCAAGAATTTGTACAAAGAATCATTCTAAGCACTTTTTGTAGTGTTTAGTTATATTTACTTATTTATTTAGCGGTGTATGATGCGTATTTTATGGATGAGTTGTTCTAAAAACTGAACGAACATTTCTCCTCCTTCGGTTACCAATCGTCCATACTAACCGCGTATAATATATGTGTGTTTTCCTTGCCTTGTATCCTTTTTTTATTTCGTGGGGTCATGGATGAAAACATCGATTGTTGCTACGACGGCATTCCCAATGTTTTGGCGAAAAGATTTTCGTCTTCTATGATTATTCCTCTGACCATGCTTTTAATTGCAATCTAATTTCTACGAAATTTCCTTCGCATGGGGAAACTGCATAAACATTCACAATACCTGAGTTTGCTGACCGTTTCCGCATATTCAACTGCCGTTCTACTTCCTTTCTGCCAAACTTCTCCAGCACATTGTGTATAATAAGCTATATCCTATTATCCAGCTTATCTTAAGACAAGAGTAGCATGGTTTTTGTCAGGAGTAAGTCCACTCTTATCATAAGACCTGTACTCTGCTATGGTTGCAAAACATGGACCCTGACCCAAGCCTCCGAAAATATGATCGACACCTTGGAACGGAAAGTTTTACGGCGGATTTTCGGGGCTATTCACGACCGAGATGGATGGCGCATCCGGTATACAATGAGTTGTACGAACTTTGCGATGAGCTGGAAGTCTCCAAAATCGTCAAATTACAACGGCTACAGTGGGCTGGGCACGTGCAACGCGTGAATGACGATCGCATGCCAAAACGTGTCATGAACGCAAGACGGGTCGACCTAGCGAGGCCAAGAGGAAGACCAAGAGCTCGTTGGGAGAGCTCAGTGTATGCGGACGCCGAGCAACTATTCAGGTTCCAAGACTGGAGGACGCGGTCACGCTACCGAGACAATTGGAGGAGATCGATCCAAGCGGCCAAGGCTCGACGTCGGGCTGTTGTGCCACGTTGATGATGATGATGAAGTCCACTCTTACAAACCGTTGTCTAGCGTACACTGTTCTATCTAATTTGAATCTAAAAAGACAAGTTGATGTTACATATACTGACTTATCCAAAGAATATGACTGTAATGATCATATGCCACTACTTTTAAAGTTTGAAAGATATGGATTCTCTCATCCATCTTTTTCTTGGTTACTCATAACCGTAAATGTGTAGTAACAAGCAATACATACGCCGGGATAGGATGACATTTGTATCACTATGATAACAGAATAAATTGACCACAGTTAGGCGGACCTAAAAGGAATCTTTAGAGTATGCCCAGTTCCGTCATCAGGTCACAGGTTGAGGTATTGAATTACACAGGCTGAGATATAATGAACAGCTTATCAGATACCCATACGGGGATGTTGCTATCCTCCTTCTTTATCCACTCTCACTCACTCTTCCTTCGTGAAAAGGCTGCGACATTGCAAAAATTAGCATGCAAAGATTCTGAAACTATTCTCTTTATCATTAACCCCTACCATTGAAATCAAACATTTTTATAGTTATTTTTAATGTTTTCTTTTATTACAGTATAATAAATACTTGATATTGGAAATTATAAATATGTTACAGTATTGTTGTTTTTTTTTTTAAATTTATTTACTGCTTCAAACATGCATATTTATGTTGTTTGCTTTTGATTTGTGTCAATTTCATAGTGTATAATGCCAATTCATCAAAATACCTCTTGTGCAATTGTTGTTTCTAGCTGTTTCGGAAAAAAATTAAAGAGGGTAAACTGATAGCTTTAGCTTCAATTGTTTTTTTTGAATATATACACATTTTTTAACGTGTATTCGACATCAGTATTCCCTTCGAAACTGTTCTATAATATTCATCCGCACAGTTGCCGTCATTTTCCGTGATTCTATTTCTCATATTCAATTATCTACAAGTATAACAATCCCATTTGATAAAATCATCCGAAGATTGAATTCGACGAAGTTTCGTTCTAAATCGATTGATTATGATCTATGATTTGAACGAAAAAATGAGAAATTTACAATTTGGCTTCAACTTTTCGAACTTTTCAGTTTTCATTTTGATAATTTTATGATAGTTTTTGAGTGAATTTCGACGATTTTAATATACTTTGTAGTTATTCTGAATGAGATATATTCCAAAGTTACGAATTATGTAAATTTTATGTATACTAACATACAAAAGCCATGGATTTTATTTGATTGAGTACTAAATGTATTTCGACAAATACATTATGAACGCATCATGGTTATTTAAGTTTTCTTTTTACCGAATCTGCAGCACAAGAAATACTGCTGAAGGTTCATAAATAAAAAAGTTATGCATAAGTTGAACGGTCATTATTAAATATTTTAAGTTTACACAGTACCTTATTGTGAATGGCCCCATCGGCTTATGGCTGTTGGGGGGTGATATTCTTCATAGTTGTTATTTCTATTCAATTTCATATTTGTTTTAATGTTCAAAAAGTTGTATACAAAAATATTCAATAAAACATTTTTCTTCAATATTTTTTTTACTTATAAACTTGCATCAAGTAATACACTTTCGCCATTTTGTTTATTTTTTAAAGGTTTGTTTTTCTTCTTCCCTTCATAAATAATAGTTTTGTTTATTCAAAAATAAAGTCGTATACTTTGATATTTCAATTTTTTCTTCATGAAAATGCATAATTACTTTGAAATTTATATAGACGGCTACTCAAAATCCTTGAATTTCCGTTAATTTTATGGTCGAAATTATAGTTTTATTTACATTAGAAGAAATTTTTTAGAAATCAATTGTAACGAATGTTGATTGAAAGATACGTACAATAGGCAACGTAAATATTTGAAGAGGAAACATTTATGTTTTTTAGAATTCCGGAGCATTCGTATCTCCATAAAAACAACAAAAACAACACAGGTTTTGACAATAATAAAGTCAATATGGAGGCATTTACATAATTTGCGAAAAATATTACTTAGCTATAAGACATTTTCTAGAGTTCGCAAAATTCTTATTTATTCCTAAATATATAAATAACAATCCACATTTCACATATTCTTTTTTTTAATACATTTACTTTACGAGATATATACTTTCAATATTTTGTTTGGTTTTAATTTTTTGTCAATATAGAATATATATAAATTTAATGTCAGACACTAAAAGGCAATGTAGTCACCATATGTATAATAGATACATACATCGTAAAATGCATACAATATATTTTTTTTCCATTTTGTTATGGACAATTTTCGGGTATAATATTTTCATGTGACTTATATGTGGGTTTCTATTCGATTAAATTTTATCTGGTTTTTTTTTTCATGAAAGATTCAATAATCTTTGTTGCATATTAGCATATGAATTTGGGGGAACGAAATATTAAAATGAGAAGAGATACCGAAAATCACAAGATTTCATTCAAAATTTGTTCCGAATCGTGAAAATTCATAATTTCACTTCCTAATTTTTTGTTTGGATTTTATTCATCCGATATGGAAAGATTGATAAGATTTCAAAGTGTATGTGGCTTGGTTTTTGGTCCCGAAAGCGTATGACTATTTTATTTAAATTTTAGCTAGTGACTTGAATGTAAGGATATTTTTAATAGTTTTCTTGCTACTCAAACGTTCGATAAATAAAGCAACCAGTTACGTGGAAAAAGGGAATAATATAGTGTCGAGTGTGCCTAAATTTTGAACCCATTCGGTGGTTATCTTTTCGATTTATTTTTGAATAGAAGTATGCTTGGCTATTAATTTTTTTTTGTTTTACTAGATTACATTTTCAATCAGCTATGACGTGTTTTTTTATATCTGCTTTGGTTAAGAACTGCACTTTTGTTTAAATAATAGTTTGGATACTTGTTCGTCATTTACAAATAAAATCAAAGAACGTCATATTTAAAAAGATATTCCAAGAGTTTCTACTAAAATTATTTTTTTTTGTTTAGAGTTTAGCCTAATGCTGTTAGTTATTCAGTCTTTTGTGTGTTTTGTTTGTTTTCTATTTTTTTGCATTTAAAGTTATTATAGTTCTTATTCAGTATACATTTCTTGTGTTAGTTTGTTTTGCATTCTTGATAATCTTGGAGCTCCTCAGATTTATTTAAGTGCATCACGGGCATCAATGCAAAATATTCAATGGAATGAAATCGCTATAAGAGGAAAATAGCAGTTATTTTCTAAAAAAAATCTGATCTGAAAAACGGGATACTTTTCTTCCGATAACATTGAATGATATTAGTTTTTGGATACGCCTTTCCGCGGCGGTGCTGTTAGAATTGATCAGAGATCGGGTAACGGTTAGAGAGAAAGAAACTGAGTGTTAGAGAGTCCGGGCGTCTGGGCTTGAAGCAATGGACCAATAATCCGGCCTACGCTAAATTTTAACTCGTTTCGGAACTAACATAACGTTTTGGATAGGATTGTACCAACGAAAATGACCCTGCAAACGATATATGGAGTTCAACCTGCAACGGGAGTTTAAACGATGTGGGGGACTTCAATCCGTACATGATGGACTTAATAGCAGTAAACGAACTATTGTGTGTGATCTACATGAATGCCAATTTTTTTAAAATATGGCTGATAAATGTTTAAGCTACGACAGAGGAAAAAGTCGTGGCATACAAGCATCCGCAAACATGTTGAACACCTTCGGATGACGAGTCCTTAGGCAAATGATTGGACCAATCGGGAGATCAGCTAATGGCAAATAAAGAACAACCACAGTCTGTACAAAATACTTGATGAGTCAGAGGTAGAAACAATCAGCAGAAGGCGGAAGCTACAATGGGCTGGTCGCGGAGGTGAAGATGGCTGTTTCTCGATGGCTTGACTCGGTTGCTGGACTCGATTGCTAGTCTTGATTGCTGAATTCCACTGTGGGACTCAATTTCTGGACTTTGTTAATCGGTTTGAGTGTTTGAGATCGATTTAGAGCAAAAACCTTTTTAGCTGGGTAATGGAACTGTTGCTATGGCCGTGATAAAATAAAACGCTGAAGCTTATATTTGAAACCAATAGCTCTCAAAGTTTGGTTGTCAATAATTGTTCTCTGTATACTCACACGTACTTTGGCAGACCGAATGGACTGTTGCTTATTTCGAGCTTAAAATCGGGTTGAACCGAAAACCAATGACGTGCTCGAACTATCGAAACAATTGACTTAAACATCTCACAATCACGTATCTCTACTAGAATATAACGAAACTCCAATATAAGGACATAAAATATGCGTAAATAACATTTTGTTAGCACTAAAAGCCTAGGAAGAGAAGTATTGAACCCGTTTGCTAAAAAATAATCCATTTGAATTTCACGTTAGATTCCATTAAGCATTTAATACATGTGACCGTAGAAAATTTCTTTATGTTTGATTTATCAGTTTTATGATAACACAATCTTTCACAATCGAGAATATCGATAATCTGTCGGTATGTAGTTAGTTATAGACTTAAAATTAATATGACCGTTCTATTGTTGTTCTTTTATACATAAGTATTGTTGGTGGATAAATTAAAACCAGTTTCGACTGTTCGTTTCGGAAAATGGGAAAAGTTGAAAAAAAATGAACACGAAGGCTGTTGATCATTTTATTATGGTGGATTTATGAAAAACCATAAAAGAAATTATTTCAAAAAAACTACTAGAAAAATTCTTACAAGTGAATTCATTGCTATTGTTCTAACTAATAATTATTTACTAGTAACTTAGTTTACTAGTAACATTTTAAACTTTAGTGAAAAGACTCTAAAAGATTTTTTTCCAATGTTTTTTTCTAGAAATACCTATAAATCAAAGAAAAAACTTAGATGACCATTTTCCCATTAACACGATACGTTTTATATTAGATAAGTTGCTGCAAAATCAATCATTTTGTAGATAAACAATGTGGACTGTTATAGTTGTAATACTTGAAATATATTGAAATTGTTTTGTTAAAGTGACTTATTTAATCTATCTTGTTTCATATTGTAATTTTGTTATTCTACACAGAACTGAGTTTCTTGGAAACACACATCAAATCCTGAAGTCTTTACAAACGCACCTCAAAGTCGTTCGTAGTCGTCATTTTACTTACGGAATATTGCACATTTATGTTACTCGAAATTATAAACGAAAAATTGCAAAAGCATTTATTTACTTCTGAGAGTAAGAAGAGCTTTGATTAATCGAAAAGCTGCAATAAATCTGACAATGTCATTGTTTGAAAATAAATTCATGCAGGTGCTCGCCATTTTGGTGTGAACGAATCTTTTTCTAAACTTTAAAGCGTGCCCTTGTATAAGTTTGTTTCTTCAATTTACAATGCCTACAATTATGTTTTTTGAGAATCAGTAAAATGTACATAGGTAATACCTGTAGGCTTTTCCACCCTTTGTTATTTAAAGTATAATTCATTACAATGCATTTACTCTATCCTATGAAGATATTCAGCATCAATCTGCATTTCGTAATTTACTCTTATACGTTTAAATTACATGCCATTTAATTATTTGGAATATACTGTAGTAAGTGTGAGATTGTGCAGTAAATTTGTTGTGAACTTAACTATTATCCACCCCGTTGTAACAATTTCCAATCTTGAATAGTAAAATTCACCCAAAATTACTGTTTGGTTTATTGATATTGATTGTTCATAATTAATGTTGCGATAATTTGAAATTGTTTTGCCTTTAAGAATATGAATTTTATAATACAATTGAATGTGTGGATGATTGACAAGTGATTTTTCTTTTGCTTTATGGTTTAGAATATACATTCGTCGTGGTTCTCATTTCTGCCATTACTTCACATTTGTCTAATACTCGTAAAGTAAAAGAGAAATTTCTAGCAATCATTGAAAGTTCGTACTGATATAAATACGTCTAATTTGAAATAGAAGCATTGGTTTAGTATTTTATCTTCATAGATTAGAAAAACATAAGTAAACGAAGAATAAAGCAATCAGATAAATTCGAGCAATTTATATGAAATCATATACTAGAATCTGCCTTTAAATTTTTGAAAGTTATATTTTTAAATTAAATATTATTTGTAAGCATGATAAATTTTCGCTACCCCATTTTGATTAGATTTTATTTCAATTGGTCAAACCAGGCAGTTATTTGAAATTCAACTATTGAATCAAATCTGATTCTTAAACTTTAGGAATGATTGAATGTACTTATTCAACCAGTGATTATGCTGTTTAGTTGAATTTTTCACTTTTTCATTACTTCTGGAAGAAAATTATTTCGTAGAATGCTCCAGATACAATCTTCCTCTACGCCTGCATAGTTTCGGTACCTTATCAACTAGTGTATGTCGGCCGCATTAAATTCATTCAAAAAAACAATAGAAATGAAGGCTGCAGACCTAATAATTTTTAATCTCAGATTAAACTTTACTAATAAATGAAGTTTTATTGGCAAATAGACCAGTGCACAACTCGTTGGACAATTAACATAGCCATGTAGGGGCGTCTTATTTCTGAGCAATTGAGAATAGTGGAAGGATGGGTCCAATACTTTGAACAACGAATAATTTAATCATTTAGAGGCCGTGTTAACTGATGACGGATCGCTGGAATATCTGGTAAACTAATTATATTACAGAAATTACAATTATAATATAAAGGAAACCGAATAAAAAATACACCAACTAAAGTTGTATATAATAGTCAGTTAAAGTTTTTGTAATTTGTGTTGATCTATTCCACAGAGAGGAATGGACATTTTTCGGCATATTAAGCCATATAGCCCTAATCGCTTGAAGTAATAGTTCACTCCACCAAAATCGGAAACACGTCAGATTTTCTCTGGAATATGACCTGAAGAATTACGGTTTGAAACTATTCCATGATTTCATCGACTTAAAGCCGTATTTTATAGCACAGTAAAGGTAAATATATACACGGCCGCAAAAGAGTTGACACGGATGACCAAGACAAATAATCAAAGCCACGTCAAAGTAGCCGGGTTCTTACCAATGTCAATCAGCTTCAAAAACGTTCTGCAAAAACAAACGATTTTTCTTGCGTCTTCCTCAATCTAGCGTTGAAGAAAGTAATCCAGGATGCTGAAGTAAGTATGTCCATTCAGTAATACAAAATGAAACAACTGCCTACGAATTTTTGATCAAAACTGAAAAAGTAGTGAACAACAATAGCCTGGACTGA
This sequence comes from Nemotelus pantherinus, assembly GCA_963978885.1. Taxonomy (NCBI): domain Eukaryota; kingdom Metazoa; phylum Arthropoda; class Insecta; order Diptera; family Stratiomyidae; genus Nemotelus; species Nemotelus pantherinus. The sequence goes on along the minus strand of OZ022265.1, from coordinate 117,151,054 downwards.
TGGAAATACGGAAATACAAAACATATCATACTGCATAGCATCCAATAAACCAAATCTAAGTCGAAAGAAGCGAAAAACAACACATTGTAAAACACATATGTGTTTTTCACAATTCAGCTTCTCAAAAGGTGTAGCTGAAGCTGCAGTGTAGGTTATATGCGATGGTGGTGGATTATGAACGGTCTGCAAAAATCTAGGTGAATGACAAACAAGCAGCCTTCCACCGAGAGCGGTAGGGTAGGAAGTGTGGAAAGCCAATAAGCTCTCAACGGCAGGACGAATTAGGGCCGCTTTCTATATGCTGTCCATCCTGGCTGCATGAATGAAAGGTTACAGGAAGGAATAAAGTATAAAAAGCCAATCGATCCGCAGACAAATACTGAAACCCAAAAGTGAGCAAAGGGAAGTTTTCGATTCGTTTGAGCCACAGGTTGAACGTGAAATGAAAAGGGCGACTACACCAAACAACTTACTTCCAAGCGTCGTTACAGTCAAGAAGACAAGGAGAAAACCCGAAAAAATTTTTTTGTGCCAATGTAGATTGATTTGAAAATACGGAACGATCCTCTTGCTTTGGCTATTACCGTCAAAGAGGGTTTAACGTATGCGGACGTTTTGTGCAAAATGCAGGCAGACATTGCTTTAAAGGATTTAAATGACCACGCAATCTCCATCAGATGGACATAGAAGAGCTACTTGCTATTCAAATCTAGTAGAGTCGAGCCCGCTCAACCAACGATTAGCAATTGGATGCTATGATCTTGACGAAATTACCATCTTTGTGTCGACCAGGCACGTGAGGTCCTAGCAGCAGGTAAAGCCTTTATTGGTTGCATATTATGTAGGCTTCCGAAGCAAATTTCCATGGAAAGGTATTTTAAATGCCCGGAATTATGACACTTATAATATAATCGCGAGACTGATCAATGCTTTGCCTATTGCGTGAAGATGAGGGTCATGATGCCAAAGATTGTACCAAGGACTCAAATTGTCCCCTTTATAGCGATAAAAGCTGCAATAAACATGCGCATAACAGGTAGCAGCAGCTATAAAGTTTTTAAAAAGGTTTTGATCTCCAGGCGCATATAAAGAGCAGACGATTAAATATCAATCACTGTTGAGGAGCGAAGGTTAGGCTCTCAGAGTAAGCTTACGAGCTTAGAGTAGGTTTACGACGTCTCCATAATTTGCGAGCAACACCAAAATTTTTATAGTAAAAGAAACAGTGTGGGCTTGAGGAAATCAAGCGTTGCAGGATATAGGACAAAGTTAATGATATCTACATATGCAGTTGTTGCTCAGCATTGAGTCTGACAAAGGCAGTATTTGAACAGATTTTGGAAAAGATAGCAACAGACAACTAGGTGTAAATGAAAATTTAATAAATTAATAAAATTCCAATTAAATAATTAAAAATGAGTAAAAAATAAATTATAAAAAATTTACCTATATATAATATATATTGAGGATTAACCACCATTACTTCCCCCCTTGAAGTTTTTTATAAAAAAACTAAAAAAAACAAACCCAAATTTCACAACTTCAGCGCTTGAAGAGAGGAGTGGAGAAACCAGATATTTAACGCCAGAGTACGATTACTACTGGAAGCTTTTTTGCAGTTAAATATTAACATCATAATACCAAAACTTTCATTAAGTGAGACTTGCGCTCAATTGCAGACCCCCAATTTTTGAGCTATGTCTTAGTTGGTTAGCAAATTGTGCATCTAAAGTGGCCAACGGCCTATAACTATCACGATAAGTCCATAGATTCTTGCAGGCACGTGACGCTTCCTTGCCATGACATTCTTTTCTCAAGACTAGAAAGTTAAATCATTGGTTTAATGCACAAACTGGAAAATGTGTCACAAAGCCAAGCGATACAGACCAGAGTGCTAGGCTTGTAGAGTGACTGAAGAGCCAGTATGAAAACGAACGGAAGGAGCAAAATTTTAAGAAAATATGTGGTGAGGTCAATTCTGATCTAGGGAGTGGAGGCTACAAAGCTCAAATCTTGTGCACAGAGATGGTCCAGCAAATAGTAAAAATGTTGTTTTCAGAACACTAGGGTGAAAGCCAGCCGTCAATGCAGGTATATCTTGACAATTTGCCTGCTGTAAACAGGGAAGAAGTCCTAGGAGCCATACGGATAATCGATGACTATAAAGTGCCCGGCCTGGATGCGATACCAAATAAAGTGCTTAGACTTGCGATCAAGCACATAGAAACGCGTTTGTTTAAGTGTTTTGTCAACGTGCTTAAAGCATGGCATTAACCTAATCAGTGGAAGCAAAGAAATTTGTTTTCCTGCTCAAGAAAATAAATTGATTGCGGAGCTGGTACGTTACAGGCCAATAGGAAAGGTTACAGACCAAAAGGGACTATCGGACCGGTAATTTTTTTTTAAATAGGAAATCAACAGCTGACGCTGTAATGATGATGACGGATTTAGTAAGAGGATACAAAAGATAAGAGAGACTACTACACTGGGGATTGGAGCTTTATTGTAGTTGCACGTTTAGTTTGTCAAATATTCCAGAGAAAGAATTTAATGCTACGACTCGGACGAAAGATCAAATCTTTACCTGATATCAATGGTCAAGTTTTGTTAAAATGTTAGATTAAAATAAAAGATGTAACTGTAGTTGTATTCGTCGTGATTTCAGTCGGGGATCGAGGCATTTAGGAAGTCAACTCGTGGTTTGAAAGTTTCGGCCTTGAGCATTAAGACGGATATGGTGCCGATTATCAAGTGAAGAAAACCAGCATTAGACACTGCTTAATTGCCTCCTAGCCTTTTATAAACTGTGTATAATCACCCCTTAGCTTATTAATTTGAACCAAATTATACTTGCAGTGGAATGTTCTTAGTAGTCCTCCTTCGGTAGGTAGGTATGTAAGTATGTCAAGCAGCTGTCACCGTAGCAATTTAACCGCAAGCCCCGTTTGATAACACAGATATCACTTTCCTTTAGCAACTGTAATTAGGAAACCAATTGATTTCTTTGTTAATCTGCGATCAAGCTTGAAAGGAAAGGGCCCGAGCCACAGCTCCGACAGAAATCGTGATAGCCAACGCCCATCTGTAGAACTTATCGCTCTTTTGGACAATGGCCCCCACATATCAAAGAGCACTTCGGGTTCAACTGAATAGCTTCCTGGCAAGACGCGCATCAAAAAGCGTCACGACTGTCTAGCGATTGCCCAGATTGATTCTTCAACAAAGGACCTGGTAGAATTCTCAAGTTGTCTTTGCCTGATAGCTAGTTTGTTCGAAAGCAGATATGCAGACATGGAACAGAGATGGAGCTTCACCTCAGCATAGATTAGAAACTAGAAGAGACAGAAAGAAAACATGAAGACAGAAAGGTGACAAACGAGTGGTCTAATGCAATTTCAAAGCATCATGATGTGGAATTGCATGAACTACGAAAGAACAAATTGGATAGTTCTTTGTAAGTTTTTTTGCAAGGAGTTCTCACCTATCCACAATTTGTCCTGAAAATGAATAAAAAAAATCAATTAAAACAACTTAAATCGAAATAAAAAATCATATATTACCAACTCTATCCAAAACTGATTATAATAAGATGATCAAAAGATTAAACCAAAAAAGTGTGTAATTCTATATTTTATAATACAAATCTTAAAACTCATCATCATAATAAAGTAAACAATATACGATAACATAAGTTGCAATATGCGTGATTTAACACATGTAATCATTAATAATAAAAACGGTATCACCTATCATAAAATTACACTTTGATTTGTTTTGCATATGAATTTGCAATTGTTACTACTAAAATTTCATTTTCATCGCATTAAAATTTCTAAGACTCTCTGCTTTCGCATTATATTAAGACAAAGAAAAATCGTTACAGTTTGGAACTTAATTTACTTTTCGCTATTGCTATTGACAACCAGAAAATCTAATAGGCAGTAGTGCTGCCAGTGTTTTTCAGAAAAAAATGTCTTTTGTTTGCTTGTTGGCTTAAAACATACAATTGTCTATAATTTTCACTTTCAGTTTGCTTTCCAATATGTGGATTTCGTGCAATGCTAATAAAGTCTTTTGTTTCAGAGGTTTTTTTTCCAAATGCATGTTTCTTTAACTCATCTTGGTTTTTATTTGCGAGCAATAAATTTAATTGAATTGAACCCGGGTCGTTAGAACGGAAAATGTTGCAATAATAACCGCCGCCAAACGATTTTTTGTTTGTTTGAACTAAATGAAAACAAAAATCCGTGCATTTTGAATGCGTGTTTACAACAGCTTTTTCTTAGAATTCTTACAGTATTGTGAATGTTTCCTTTTGTTTAGCTTAGATTTATTTATTTCTTAAGGGGTAGCGCAGCTAAACTTATTCTATTGTAATATGCATTGAATAAATTGTTACTCTAAATCATTTTTCCATTTATTCAGTTTCTTCACGAAAACTTTTTTTTTGCAAATTATTCATGTAATTTTTGTTTTAGTTTAGTTTGACTTATTGTATAGAGTTTGATTCATCATTGTTTGAAGTAATGACAAATTGTACTGTTACAGATACAATAATAATAATAAAGAGTAGAACGCAGCTTCTTAGTTTTCCTGTTTTATTGTGTTTAGATGGCTTTTATTAACCGATTCATTTTTGAAATTAGAAATATGTTTTGCTTCAGAATTATGTTAAAAGGTTTTCGAAATAACATGTCGGTTATGTGTTTAGGTGTAGATTGTGTTTTGATTCTGAAATATTTCTGAAACCCGAATAGTCTAAGACACGATAGAAATAATTTCTGTGTAGAGGCAGCTTGTTTGGAGCACTCGTTTTTTGAATTTCTTTCAACAAACATTGTTTGGATTAGCCAACGGAAGTTGTAGGAGCTGGTGATCGAGCACGGAATCGTGTCACGTTAGAAAAACCAGTGTTAGCATTTGTTCTGGCTGCGGGGAGAAATTTGTCATTTTCCCCATTTGCTATAAGATAAATACACATATCGTAACCTATCGTATCTTAGTGGAGAATAACGTGGCGTAGAAATGAAAACAAGCTCAAAACATTATGAGATAATAGTTAGAAAATATATAAATTAAGAAATAACAAGAAATAAAACTAATGGCTATTGTAGTTGTGTGGTTGAGGAGGTTGTGTGTATAATTTTGTTTTACTGTGTATCCTAAAGGTTATTGTGGTTGGTTGCGGTGTTTGTTATATATAATGATAATATAACAATCGACTGTCGGCATAGATAGTTTGAGGGAGGTTTGTAGTATGCAGTTAATTTTTTCGTACCTGTTGTAATCAATGAATATCTATTGTTGTTAAGTGGTTGGTTATGCTGGTATGGTTTTAGTTTTTATTTCTGTATTCCTTTTCTATTGTATGTGTTTTTGGAGAAGTGCAATTTAGTTGAAAAACTATAGAGCGTCAAAAGATTTTGAAATGTATCCCAAACAAAACTGAGAACTTGGTTTGTTTGCGTTTCCGTTTTGATAGAATTTGATTGGGTAGGGAGTTTGAGTAAATTTTGGTTTTGAAATGGAGTGGTTTCTTCATCTCGTAGGTTAGTAATGTTTTGGCAGGATTTTCATTTTCTCATACGATGGTGGTGTTGATTTTCGCAAGCCAAAATACACGTATCGACTGAATTTTCGATCTTTGTTCTCGCTTGTTTTGATTGTTTTTCACTGACAGTGGTCAATTGAACGTCGTCTGGCTACTAAACGCTTCAGGGATGTGAAATTTGAAATGTCACTTGATGTTTCGATACAGATTGGTGTTTCGTTTTCTATTATAATTTTGAAGCACTTTCGCAGAGCGGCCGTTGAATGACAGATACCTACATGTATGCTAATGACACTTCTTGTTGAATCCGTCAGAAAAAGGGCCATGTGATGCACAGTATTTCAAACATTTTTGATACATAGCAATATTTTGAAATAAGAGAGTCGAAAATACATAAATAAGATATAAGAATTTTTTAAAAAAAATATTCGTGATAGCCGCTACTCTGTGCCAACTCTGTGATGCTCTTTGAAACTTTTTAAAATTCACTCGAAATCATCGATAAAAATTCCACATGTCTATTTCGAAACATTGGAGCGACTTCTTTTAACAGATATCGACGATTGAACTATCGTCTGACTTACACATAAATATAACATGTTTAGACTCGCGGTAAAAGACGAGAACAGTTTAAAGCGTACCATGTGCGATTTGAGAAAAATAAAACATAAATAGGGGGAGTAGGATATAGAAAACAACAATATTGTAAAGTGTATATAAAAAACGCATGATAAAATAAAACTCTGTCTCTTCAATTATTTTACTTTAGAAATAATTAATTGCACTATAAATCAACTTGACCTATTTACAGTTTGAAAAACAAAAGTATTGATGTCCTAATTGTTTTTTGTTTCATTCTTTGTGTCGAGTTAATTTTAAAACGTAGGTTTATTTTTTTGTATTTAATTATTAGTTATAGGTATTTTTCTTTTTTTAAATGTTACAGTCAATCTTGTTCTCTCCGAATATAAAAACACATACCACTTAAGGTTTACTTTTTTAGGTTTGTCACATTCTCATTTCACCTTTTTTCTAGATTCCTTACATATGCTCAATTTATTTAGTTCTTTTTTAGTTAATATTAAATTCAGCTTATACACAACTTTGCATTAGACAATTTCTTACGTTTCCAATACTCTGCTTGCGCTTTAGCAAAATCCACTGTTCATTTATTTGATTCAATAATCGTTTTGATTAAATTACAATTGAGGTTTTTTGCCTGCCTCTTCATATTGTTACATGTTTTTTTTTGTTCAAAAATGATAACTTTTCTCATAGTTTGTTGTTTGTTATCTATTTCAATATGTAAATAGAATAAATTTTATTCCTATATATATTTGATAATTTCCTTATCTCATCTTCTATGAATATGTCTTACCTTTAAATCATTCTAATTGCACTTCGACGTTTGTTTTTAAATTTTAAGAAATTTATTGATTACATATCAAAAAAAAATTCTGCAGAAATGTTACTACAATAAGTGAAATAAAACCAGAAGATGAAGTTTACATTGAAAACATGTCACATTTGAATTTTGTTACTTATTTTTTATATGAATTTTTTTTTCATAGTTTGGGCCAGTTCTAGATGAGATCCACGTGGATCCGATATATTTGCTATTTCCAGTAAATTGTTTTTCTATTTTCATTTTGTTTCGCCAAAAAATATTTTCTATAATATGTCTATAAATTTACAAGTATAAAATATACGCCTGGAACAATGATTGAAGGACTGCTCTTTTTGGACTAGCTTCATCGAGAAACCTAGTTTAACGTCGAGCTCATGTAATTATTTTGCGCCGTTTGAAATTACTTTTTTTCGCATATCTTATTGGATATGAAATTTTCATTTAGTTTATTTCCGAGATTAGTTTCATAAAATATTATGTAAAGAATCCAAATCTTATCTTCAATCATGCATACAGGCGTCAAAGAAATTTTGCGTTTTTTAAAAAATAATTCGCTAGGTAGTTAATTTTTTCCATTTCTTTTAAATTTTACGCGACATCAAATTTTTCTAAAGTTTTATTCTGAAATGTACACACCGTTTTCACTTTGTTTGAAAAATATACATCAAAATTTTGGATTATTAATCACAGATAGTGTATAATATTACATGTTTTTAATATTAATTTTATATTTCTTACTTTTAGTGCAAACTTTCAGAATTTTTCTTCATCTAAAAATTATTGTAAACGTAAATCGTGGGATAGCTGTTAAGTGAATATTTACTTGACTCAGAGATGATAGGTAGGGTGATGCAAGTTATGACGCAATCCGGTTGAAATAGTATATTCAGAATAATGAGTGAATCGCTCTCAACGAAAGACTGATGAGTTTGGGCAATCAAGTCCTCAAGTTTCCCACATTGGGCGCTGTTTTATTGTTATGTGTAGCCTTGTTATTCGGGCTTTATGTTTTATATCAAATTATAGACCTCAGCTAAGAATTGATTGATGACGACATTTTGCATGCTTTATATATTTGCTGAATCGCTTAGTGCCGGTTTTACTTTATAGTCTATAAAGACAAATTTCTTAAGAAGTTTTTTTTCTATTATGATGCGAAGGCTCAGTGGATGCCCAATTATGCTATAACACAGCCTTGGTGGAAGGAAAGTTAAGGAAATGAAGAGAGGAAGGGCTGAGTTTGCAGGAGATAGTGGTGCACATTTTTTTAAATAAATGTTTTTATAGCCTGCGGGAAAAACCGTAGAAGGTAGGCTGTTCCACAATAGTATAAGAAAAAATTGCGACATTTAACAGTTCGACTGGCAGTGTTCGAAAGGGTAGCAATTGTGAGAGTAGGGGAGAGTTGAGACGCTAGAGGGATCAGACTTGAAATTTCGTTAGAATAATGACCATATTAGTTAGAAATAAAGAAGCGAAAAGCAACCCACTTTACGTGAATGCACGAAAGATTCAATACGTGTAGTAATGGTTTCACCGCCAATAAACTTGAAAGTTTTGTGTCGGACTTTGCCTAGTTCTGCTAAAGCAATGCGGGTTACCCCAGCCCATATATGGGAGTTATTCTCAAGTCTTGGTCTTTCATGGCATTTTTCGCAATTTGGAAAACGTGGCCGGTCCAGCTAAGTTTGCTGGACATGTTAAATCCTATGAATAACGAAGGTGATTCAGAAATGCTACACCACCAACGAAAATAGTGTAGCTAGCAGGAGGAGAGAACAGCTTGAGTGAGAGACGACTTTGAACGCATTGAACTTTTGACGCATTAAACACAACACGATTCTCTGAGATCCAAGCGATAATGTTTAAAAGGTTTTTGTTAAGCAATGCAAAGATGCAGTCTCTACTAACAGAACGAGTGGTTGTACGAGAGTCAGCCACTCTGCCAAAATAGTATGCAAAGTCAAGAGTTCTGTCATCGGCGAAAGTATGAATTGAATTGAAAGTGGAAGAAAGAAGGTCATTTATAAGTAAAATGTAGAGGTGAGAAAACAGTGCTTTGCCGAATTCCGGCATTGGTGGTGTGGGACAGGATTTGAGTCTACACAGAGCGACTTGTAAGGAGCGATCTACGAACAAACTTTCAATCCACTTGAAGAGGATGGGATGAAGACCAAATGCACGAAGCTCGGCCAATAGAGCTGGGTGCCATAATCTGTCAGGGGCCTTCAAAATATCAAGAGAAACGATCATTGCTTTACCAAAGCTATGAAGAGAAAGGTTCCATCTTTCAGTGAATATTATAAGTTAACCTTCAGTGGAGCGCCCAGAACGGAAACTATACTGGCGGTCGTTGATAAGATGGTTAAACTCAAGATATTTCATTAATTTTGACTTCACGAGTGATTCAAATACCTTAGACAGAACCGAAACGATTGAATTGGCTGATGCATGTTAAATTAAGCACTCTTTTGTATTGCACATATTTCACATACTTTAAATAATTGTCTGTGAGTCAAATAGCTGACAAGGAACCAAGCGCTGAAAAACTTGAAGAGCTCTTGCCCAAACATACTATTTTCAATTGTTTCATTTTAGATTAGGAAACTTAATTCGTAGGTTTATTTATCATTTTAGGTATTATTTTTCCATTTTTTCACTTTTTCACTGTGCGATAAATATTTTTTCCCGAATTAAACTAACGTTTATTGATTTATTTTTTGTTGGAAAAAATAGCATTTATAGGAATGTACCGATATTGAACATCAATTTCTCACAAAGACTTTTGAAAGGTTTTTGTTCTTTCTGTCTGAAAGCACAGTAACGTTGAATTTGGATAATATTATGTCTTTTCAACATATGATCTTGTTTGAAATCACAATTGGAAGTCTGAATGGTCGGATTGTTTCGGAATGTAAATGAAAGTGAACAACGGAAATTTTTTGAAAAATGCAAGCTTGAGACGGAGACTTTCAAATGATTGATTATTCTAGACATTAATTCTTGAGTGCACGCCTTGTCTTGGGTAGATGTTGCTTAGTTTTGTAGTTGCATAATGCACAATGCAAAAGTTTTAATACGGAATGTTTTTTTGCAGATCAATATGGTTTGGCCTTGACATGACAATGCATGGAGCTTTTTAAATTTTCAGGTGTCGCACAAGCTGCCTAAAAGTACCAGGAATCCGGTTGAGTATACAGAATCCTCATGCATTTAAAAAAAGGAATGGACATAGGCAATTATAATCGTATTGAAACGATCTTGCAAGTTTGGTTCTATGGTACGCTAGGTCCGAGACCAAAATTCAAGTGAACTTCGGCTTTCTAACTGGCTGGTATCGCATTTCTAGAATAGTTTTTGTTGTTGTTCAGGTGAAAATCATCCCTCATTATTTTCACATGAATTATGCTTATGTCAACTGCAGAGTTTTGCGAGAATGTTGTTGGTTTAGACACTGCACTTTTATCAAGAGCCTGCGTGTCCTTCTGTGTGTGTTATGTTGTTTTATTATTTCCCTAGGATGAATTATTGTTTTTTTTTGCTGTTATTTAACTTTGTTATCATGGATGTTGTTACCGAGCTATTTTTTTTTGTACAAGAGCCTATTTGTCGATTGTCAAAAAGTAAATAAAATATATGTGAATATATGTATACTTTTAAATATAGGTTTTACCGGTTTGTTTTTGCTTTTTCTATAGGGATTTATAGTTCTTGTTTGATTGAATTACAATTAATTAATGCATACTTGAATGTAAACATTTACATGCGCCAAGTCGCTCTCAAGTCGAAAGGTGACTGTGTGCGAGATGCAGCATAAAGTGTTGTCAATTATTTTTTTATATTATATTGTATTAATAGCGTATATTTCATATTTTTCTTGTTTTTTTTTTTCATGTTGTATATAGATATAGGTTTTATGCCGTGTTCATATGTGTTTTAAGACATGTTTGTATTTTACTTTGCAAGTTATTTAACATGTGACTCATACTTTGTTTAGATTAAATAATAATTTTGTTCCTAATTCTTTTGAATTTGCACACGATAACGTGACGTATTGGCTACGTATACGAAAATATACCCTAGAATCTGTTTTGATTTACTCTTATTTACTTTAAATGTAACGTTATTACCTAAAGCATGTTTTTAATGTTCTCCTCCTTTGTTTTTGTTCACTTACTTAGGGTGTATAGATTAGTATTTAGATTTTTTTGTCGGTCACAAGCGAGGAGCACATGGTTGTAATTAGGGCATGCAATCCCGAGGTTTCGGGATCTCGGGATCTCGGGATCCCGACTCATTTTGGACATTTTCGGGATCCCGAATTTTTTATCGGGACTCCCGAGATTTCGGGATTGATGAAATTCAACCCATTTTGGGAATTAAAAAGTAGAACTTAACACTAAAAGAAATATTATTTTATGAAAACGGAGGCGGAAGCCAGTTGTAATGATGAATTACACCTGGCGTATGATTACATGCTTAATATTCCACCAAAAAGTGTATCCAAAATATCTTTTTCAGCAGCTGGATATATGTGCAGTAAAATCAGGTCTAGTTTAAATTTTGAAACTCTTGACGAATTATATTTGTTAAGAGCATACTTTCAAAATGAATCAGCAGTTTGAACCAATCGATATTATTACTTATCACTTGATATTATCACTTGTTTCATTGAAAAGCAATATTATTTTGTAATTGATATGTAAACAACTAAAAAGAATAATGTATTTTTATTATATTATCGTAACATCCGTTATGCTGATTAAATTTCAATTCGTTTTTAACTAACTTTATAGCTAACTATCATGACCAAATAAAGAGCTTTATTGGACAAAAAGATAAGAAGAAATAAGATCATAAGATTAATTTACATGCAATTATAGATTAACGTCTTACTTGCTAGTACCCATGTACATATGTGCATAAATTTAACATTATAATGAACCTAGCTTCTGGTTTTATGTGTATATTATTGAAATAAAGTTTTAATTGAGTACGAATAAGCCAATATATCTGTTCAAATTCCCCGAATATAGTTTTTTTTATAAAATCCCGAAATCTCGGGATTATCTCGGGATCCCGAAAATTCTAATCCCGAATTTCGGGATCACCATTTCAATCTCGGGATTAATGCCCTAGTTGTAATCGAGTGAGCGATACAAGAAGAGCGCATCACATGAACACTCGCACATGTGCTTCGTGCTTGAGGTTTACATCGATTTTATCAGTTTTTATCAGTTTTTCATTTGGCTTTCGCCACACATCTCTGACCAGTTAAACCTAACATGTTTCTAACATACTTTAAATAAAATGCTCAACGAAAATTTACCTAAAGTGTAGCTTTCTCTATAAACTATCTTCGGCTTCGGTTTTGATTTGTCCTACTTTCTCTAGTTGTGGCTGTTGACTGACTGCAACACTTCCACTGCTCCCGTTAACGTCTTCAATGTGCCTGCCAGCAGAGGACGAGGCCTGCGACTGCTGCAGGTGATAAGGTTGCGTCTGCGACTGCGGGACGTGATGCTGGTGTACAGTTTGGTGATGGTGCAGTAACGATTGCTGCAGGTGGTGATGCTTGTCCTCTAATTTAAGTGCTAAGCTGTCGCGCATTTTCAAAATACTCTCCACAGACTCCTGTGATATGTCGCGATCTCTGGAGTTTGCTTCAGTTTCATTGGTGGACAGATTCAGCGATGGACTTGTTCGTTCTCGTTTGATTTCGACTGCGGAGAAAGGCATGGGACTCAACGACCGCTTCGTTGAGCTCTTAGAGCCACTCAAGGATGAGTCGTTGCTGCAGTTACTCCCAGTGAGGAGGCGTGTAGTCTTGACAAGCTGGTCAAGTAACGCACCGTGAGGAATGTCGTTAGTATTGCGTTCTAATGACTGTCGGATAATCCCATCCAGGAAGGACCCATTCGCCCCAACCGTGTCATATCTTGTTTCTGGGTTATCTCTTGAGCCTGAAGATGTGGGAGATGCAACATTGTTGACGCTCGCCTTGTTTATCGCTGTTGGTGCTGCAGTTGGTGCAGTGGAACTGTTTGAAGCGTTTAGTGCGTTTACTAAGCCGCTGGCATTATGTCTGTTAGACTCTTCCTGAAACTGTTGCATGACGCTCGATGCTAGGAAACTTTCAGGATTTGTTGGAAAGCCAGCCGACGAGTTTTGTCTGCAACTTGATCTGGCAAAGTCAATAGGCATTGGTCCGAAACCATGATGTGATGCCCAAAAAAGATTGGGGTAAGTCATTTGTGCCGATGCCATCGCAGCTGAGTCGAATATCGGTACCTTCATTCCATTGGGTGAGGTACTTGGGAATGGTGGGTTGTTTTTCAAAGTGGATTTGTTTTGACTGATGGCAGGAGTCTTAATCTTATCTGCATTAGCTGTTATACCTGGAATGTTCGTGTTTTTGGAATTTGACGAATTCGAGGTAGATGCGCTACTCGATCTTTCGTCCAGAGGCTGAGGTTTCGGCTCTCGTTTCCTGGGCCTCATCAAATGCCTTTCTTTAACTTTATACTCTAAAGTTGAATGAGGCACACCGTAGTAGCTACCAGCTCTGTGAACTGACATTTCACCTCTCTGAACAGCCCGCACAGCCTCGACAAGGCTATCTCGATCATAGTTCCGGTACTTTCCACGCTTCGGTCTGGTTCCTTTGCCGCCGGCATTCGAATTATTTTGGTTTTGCATATTGTTCCCGCTATTTAATGCATTGCTGAGCACGTTCGGGGCACTGGCGAATTCATTTCCACCTAAGCTTTTGATGACTGATATACTCGGCCGTTTATACGATTCATGGTTATCAGAGGCAGGCGAGTGCTTAGGGTACGAATGTGTTTGTTCTTTTACCGCTTGTTGGGTGAAAGTTCTGCTTATACTGTTGGCGATTACATCTCGGAGCGAGAGCATTCCCTTGCCTCCAATTATTGGTGGAGACTGTGAGTCGTTATGGTGACGTGATAGAGGTGGGGACATACTCTGCATATTATTTGGTTGTTGTGGACTTCTAGATAAGATTGGGGGAGTTATTTGTGGTACTGGAGAGCTGATTCCCTCTCCATTTTTCCCCGACGAAGTTGACGAAGAAGATCCAGCTACTGGTTTGTAGGACGGAATTTTCAGAATAACCGACGGGTCGTCGCAATTGTCGCCCATATCAGCCGAAGGCAAATGTACATCTGGTGTTCCAGATTTTCGTATGCGATTCGCATAGTGAAGCGGAACTTGGGTCTGCGGCGGTGGTTGAGGTACGGATGGACTTGGAGGCAAGCCGAAAGTATGCATCAGGATTCGCGGGTCAACCATATTTGCTTTCCCGTTGTTCAGTATGTCACTCGCAGCTGAAGAACCAGCATTTTTAGGTTGTTCCTTCACAAGTCCATGCTGTGGCAACATAAATCTTTTTAAGATCTCCGGTATCATGTTTGCTTGATCATCTGGCTTGGGTTGCATCAGCGCTGAGAGCCCACCAAGCCCACCCGAAAGCAATAAGGTTTGCAAGATCAGATTCGGATCAAACCACGGTGGTTGTGATAACGCTGGTGGTGTCTGAGGCTGCGAAGAAACCGATGGGGACCGTTTCGGTAGTGTGTTTTCTGGTGATTTCATGTCAATTTGACTATTCTCGCAGGCTTTGCGAATAGTTTGTAAAGTTGCTTCTGCACCTAATCGAGCTGTTGCATATCTAGCCAAATCATCGACTTGATCGTCTATTGAACTGCCCATTAGCTTCTCGTCTTTTTCGTCATCGCCGCTATCTTTGTCGTCGTCGTCTTGCTCGACCAATGCTTCAAGAACGGCTGGCGAATGAATAGAGGATGCCTCACGCTTCTGCTCCATGGCAATTTTGTAGACTTTGTTGCGTAACGTTGATCTCGGAATACCATATTGAACAGCTGCACGACGTGTTCCAAGCTTGCCACTTAAAATGTCACTTAAAGCACTGCTTAGATCTTCCTCAGAATAAGTGCGACGTCCTGCTACTGCCGAAATGCGTGGTTTTGCCCTGCAAAAGAAGAAAACAGATATCAGTTTTATTGATAATATAATGTATTAAAAGTAAGATCATTGATATGCTAGGGGTATAAACTTTTTCACCTGATTTTCTTGCATTCTACATTGCTCCTACTGAGCCGCTTTTGTCGCAGAAAAAATTCTAGTGCATCAAAAAAAAATATTTTTTAAGTCCATGTAATAAATGATTGTGAAAATTTGTAAAACTACAAAAATGTTTTTATTAAAACTTTTTTCCACAGTTTGCACGCAATTTTTTAGAACTTGCCCACTAGTTGTCTTTTAATTGTCCGAGAAATTCTTTTTACTCTCATTAATTTTAATTTTTCTGCAGTGAAGAACGGTGTGATTTTTGGCATGATTGTCAATTTTTATGTGCTTCAAGTAAGGAGAAGAATTTCATGAAGCCTCTATGACAATGGGACATATCAATGAAACTATAATGTCCCATTGATAAGGGACATTAGTACAAACCCCCCTGTTCAGAGACCTTCTGTTCAGAGAGTTCTAAGGCACTATGATAAACGTATATATGTTAAATTAATACCTTAAGGTTGGAAAAAGAAGGGAGGGGAAAAGAATAGATTAGCTCCAGAGAATCCTATAATAATCAGAATAATCAGTGAATTTAGCTTAATTCTAGGGTGTTTTTGGTATCCGGCTCTCTTAATATGTTCAAAAGTTCATTTATATATAAGTGCATACGCTCGAAAAAAATTATTGACTAGATCTCATGATTGTGTCCTTCGATTGAGCTGAAATTTTCTGGACACATTCATGTATAGATCAAACAGGCTTCAGTCTCACCAAAATTTACTTATCTTGAGCCCATTGGATTTGGTGAGCATTTTAGTGATATTTTATTTAATAGTTCTATGAAGAACTGGAATTCTCAAAGAAATAAGTCGACGAAATGAAATTTAAACACGTTTATCACTTGCGAATGAGAAAATTTGGGATTTTTTTTTATTCTACAAAAAGCTGTAAATTTTCCAATTGGAATAACTATCGACAGAGCTGTCAGATCATCATGAAATTCGTAAGATATAAGTCTAGGCATCAGAAGTACGATCGCGAGGGTTTTGGGTTAGTTTGCGAGTCATCCTATTGCTGCAGCAGGTTCGTAAATAGAAATAATTCGAATCAATCACTTTTCTGATTTTATTTTGGTTTTTAGGCAAAAAATGTCATCGATTAAAACTTTTCAAGCTTTGCCCACATAGTCAAAGTAACATCAGCCTTAGCGCACAAGAACGGTATTCCTTCGCCAGTTTGTTTATATTTTTAACTAATGACTCTATAATCAGATCAGAATGAAATTCGTCGAGTATTCGCTCAATAAGTTTGTGTTGGTTTAGTGAAGAATAACGGCTGAGAGCTTCATTCTAGGGTGGCTTGCAATGTAAGTTAATTATCCAAACTGAGAATGTAAACTTAAAGTGCAAATCTTTGACTTGTTTAGCAAAAATGTTATGTAAGACGAAGTAAATAGCTGAAAGTTTGAATTGAAAGTGATAGCTTTCGTGTATCATTTTCGTCATGCTGATTTAATACTTGTCTGAAACCATTACTACTGTTGGCGTTTCTCATCAGAAATTATTGAAACTCATCGCCCAAGTAGTCTGTTTGATTTGTGACTCACACTTTCTAGAATACTTACCTACATCAAGATTGAACAAATTCGTAGTCTCAACGTGCGGGTAACAATTATTTAACTCAGATAAGATTGTATTTATTTGTCTGTGCATACGCACCTATCACCGATTGCTTATGTGCAGCCTACACTCCATTCGACGTTTGTTGACCATTTTTTATCATCTTAATTAGATCATTGATACGGAAAGTGAGAAAATGCCTTTCATCGTATAATGCCTTGTGACTCCTGGTTGGATTAAAGTAACTTCGAAATTTGCAGTGCATCAATCATTGGGGATTTTTCAAGCTGCATATGCACACATACCTTAATAAATGCGGACAAACGCAAAGGCATATGGATGAAATATTACCGAAATAAGATCTTATGCATACAGTAAGTTCGGCTATCAGTGAAAATAATGCACTGCGAAAAAACCGAGTGCACTGAACTCGATTCAGTGTCGTATGGAAATATTTGATTCATGTTCGCCAGTGCTTGTTTTTGGAAGATAATCTCGAAAAGCTCAAAAAGAAGCAAATAATTTCAGTTTTACTTTTCGAATCCAATAAGGGCATAAATCGCCGGGTGCAGATGAACATTAACATGCCTAGGGCTTCCTACAGTGTACTGCAGTATCGATGGTATCAACAATGTTGCAAAGTTACGGAGATTGCTTGTGAGCTCAGCGTGCCCTGATACAGTGTCGGAAAACACAAGTGGAGGTCCCGAAAAATTATCTTAATCTGGACTTCCTGCATTGGAGAAGTTCGTATGATAGCACTGTTCGATGCCCTGTCGTATCATATAAGCCCTGATCGCTTGATATCAAGCGAATACGGTGTCAAGTGTCCGCTTTGTGGAGCAGATAGCTTGGGCCTTATTGCTTAATTAGCGTCTGAAATTTTCGGTAACGCTACAAACAACCGCCAATGTTGCGAAATTCAGAAGAAATCGTATAAGGGCAATGACCGGCTGTTGTTTTTAATCTGTGGTGATTCGGGGTCGTATTTTCCGGACGAGAAAACAAAAGAACGCGCCACCATGGCCGTTGTATATTAACGATCAAAATAAGATTTCAAAACAAGAGTAGTCAAAACAAAACAAAAAATAGCATGTTTTTATTAAGGTTTTGGGAAGTGCATTGAAAATACGAAAGGACTCAAAGAATTGCAGCGTCCTTTACGCTTTTTACCCATGAATGCAGCAATTTCGTCAGTCATGCACATCTGTGTACATACTGAATGTAAAATTACGTTCATAAACGCATGTTATATGTAATGAAGGTACCAGGGAGCATATATGTACGCAAATACAGGCATATATATATATGTTTTCTCGCTCGGGGACGTTATGCAAGGAATGAAGCGTTCAAAAGAAATTCACGGAAGACTGTTACCCAATTTTTTGCTGGTTTATTAAGGAGTTTTTCATTTAGGGTGGTTGAAAAAAATTAGCTGCGATTCGATGAATGCGGTACTAAACTGGGGTTTACTGATGATCAGACTACCGGTCATTGACCCATGTTTTGGCAGCGAGTAGATGGTTTTTTGAAATATTTGCAAATAATTTTGTCCACATTTTCGTATGTGTTTGTACTTTGATATTGTTCTCAGTGGCGGCTCGTCAGGGTGGGCCCGGCCCGCCTGGCCCATCCTGACGAGCCGCCACTGAGTTAAAGTAAAGTAGATATTTCTTCTTGGTATCCGCGTATACCTTATAATCGTGTTTTTGTGTCGAGCGAGCCCAGTGGCGGCTCGTCAGGGTGGGCCAGGTGGGCCGGGCCCACCCTGACGAGCCGCCACTGATTGTTCTGAATATTGATTACGTACTGTGATCGCCTAGAGAGTTTCAATTAGTTGAATCACATGCATAAATGATGAAGTTCGGGTATTGTACTGATGATGGGTGATGCATTAACCTTAAAATTGATCTATTCGTTGACGTAGGTGTGAATCTATGAGCAGCTTTGAGAGTGGAGCCAAGGACATAGTAGGAGAAGAACAAAGGGAATGTTTTGTAGGTTTTGTGGTGTAGGAAAATGTAGGTTGTTGACACTTCACAGCATTCAAAGTGAGGGAATTCACAGCGCACCAGTTAGCCAAAGTATCCAAATTGTTCTGCGATATGGAACAGTTACTAGCGGATTCAATCACTCTGAAAATTTTAAGATTATCAGTGTACAAAGAGCAGAGTGAGTTAAAGAGGTAAAGAAGATCGTTAATAAATAAAAGGGTGTGGAAGAGCACGAGCTAACAGTAACAACACAAGAGCAATTACAAACGTAGGAAAATAACCAAGAAAAAAGAACACCGAAGAGACCAAATTTTGCTAACTTTGACAGAAAAATATCATGGTTCACAGAATTGTGGACCTTAGCAAAGTCTGTCTAAAGGACATCTATTTGCTTTTGCTGGTCGTGTTTGTTCACGACAATAATTTTGTAGCCGTTGACTTCCCTTTGATGAATCCATGCTATTCACTAGTCAACATGGTAAAAGGGACATGGACAGTAGTTAGAGATGGAAGAAATATCACCAGCTTTATGGATGTCAAATATGTTGGCGGATTTCCAAAGAGATGGAAAGGTCCCGATTGAGATGCTAATGTTAAAAATTATTGAAAGACGAACACACAAAAAAGATGAAAAGGATTTGGTAAAAAGATTCGGAATACCGTCAGCACCAAGGCTAGCGCTTGCGTCAAGAAACAAAATTAGTGATTCGACTTCCAAATGATTAGTAAAAAATAAAGCAGAAAGGGTACAAACAGGTGCAGAAAAAATGGTTGATGGCGAAGAGTTACTGTGATGGGAGGTGTAAGAATAGAAAAATTGAGCAAAAAGTTCACAAGAATCTTGAGGCGAGAACGCAGACATATCATGAAGGTACATAACAGAAAGAATGCTTGAGGCAGTTTTAAAGGAGTTGATATACTACTCAACCTCCTTTAGAAAATTTTCTTGAAAAAATCGAGGTGTCTGTGTTATGGGAATAGAGACACATCTTCGGTCAGTTTATTTTTTTTAAAGGTTTGTTTCTTTAAAACAAATTAGTTCCAGAATATAAGTTAAAGATTGTGCTCTAAATGAGTAAATCTATGCACGAAAGTATTCAGAAGCATAAGTACCGAGCTTGACAATAATTATGATCGAGCCTGTCAAAGATTGAAGTAATTTTGTTTAAATTGGCAGAAATCGAATATTTGCAACAGTTAAATAATTGAAAACAAATGTGATCCGATATTTTAAGCACAGAAAAATTTAGCGTAAAATTCAACAAGAGAAACAAGTGATTAACTTCTTTAGATGCAGTTTTTTGGCTCATACTTAACCCCAATTTTAGCTGAAGTAGCTTCGGTGGGCTTTAAGAGAATCGTGCAGCTTTTTTAAGACCCAGAGTCGTTTTTCAATTAATAAAGGTTGCGCGCTTAGTAATGTGATACCATAATTGGCCCATGTGACACGTTATAGGCTGTTCACATCGCACTAATGATCATGTGATTATAGTTCTTGCTTTTGAAAGCAGGGAAAGGCGTTCACATTGTACTGAACTGCTTTTGTTTGACAGGTTATGTTTAAAATTCATATCTGATGCGTATGGTGTATCAAAACGGTAAATAAATTTGGATTGTTTTGTGAATACTATAAACAATTATCCTGATAGATTGCTATGGCAACTAGTGTAAATCTAGTACTGAATTGTCAGAATAGACAGAGCGATGATCATGGTTCAAGTACTAAAGGTTACGACATTAGCGTGGCCACACCTACTTTTGACGAAATAAGATGCAAACACGCCTAGAAATCATCCGGAATTAACTGGTTTTTAGGTGAATGAAGAGTACTGTTTTCGGTTGTGTCCAAATGTTTCTGTTAATGAGTTTATTGGATGTTGCAAATCTAGACAGACGGGCACTTAAATTGCTGATTTAAAATGGAGCAATTGAAACTGCTTGAAGTGTATGTTGCCTCTTTCATGCTGGAATTCATTAAATTAGAGCATTAAATATATTAGAGCATTAAATTATATTGCGATGTTGCAGCAAAAAAAAATTTTTTAGGAGTCGAATGTATTTCAGAATTCGTAAATTAAACAACGAAACACAGGAATATGATAAGTCCAAAAACCGAAAATAAAAAAAAAACACATCCATGGATAATCAATACATTGAAAAGCTTTTTTTTTATAAAACGAAAAAGTTCATAATCTACACTCCACTCAAGCAGCTTTTTATGCAGACCTCAATCGTCAATACGAGCCAAAATGTTCATTTCAAATTCTAAATAATATGGCAAACAATGCCTTTTTTGATTATTGCAAGTACTCGCTTTACTTACAAACATACCTTATTTTTGCGTTGAGTTTTATTTTTTTTTTGTTGGGAGCGGTAAAAAGTGGTTGTGCGTGTATTCATATTTTGTATAGGTTCAGTCCGTGTCTAGAACGAACCGCTAAATAATCTAGCCAGTGAAACGATCATGAAACGATGCTACATTCAAAAACCAGTCGTTCTAAGTGCGTTCGAAACAAATACCTAAAGTCCCTAATCAAAGTTCATACGCGGCATATTCAAATCACTAATTTATGGGAAGGGTATTTTTTCTTTGTCGATTTCAAATTACCACCTTCTGGATGATCAAAGCCCATGTAGCTCATTCCTTGGTAATTCAAACTAAAATTTTCAGAATATAGCTATCATTGAAACGAGGACGATGCAACACCTACCCATGAAAAATTTTGGGGGACAAGAGACGATTTTCAATAGACTAAGCCTTATTAGCAGAGTGTTTGCAATATTCATCTAATGCAATGGTGCTTGCGATTGATAGTTTTTTTATTTCGGAATGCAAAACAAATAAGCAAACAAAGCATCGAATAACGGTACATGGGAAATACGGAAAAACTGATGAATAAACTGTTGATGGCCTATTTTCTGTAACTTCGACTACGACCATCCAATTTTGCTCAAACAATCCAGTAAAAAGTTTTTCATCGAAATGTGTTTTCACAACTCATTCATTCGGTGAAAATCCGGATTTTTCCTATATTCTACATCAATGTATTCCGCATGTCTATTTCGATAACTTATTCGATGCTTTGTGGGTAGGAGCTGGTGTGCTGCGTCCTTTTAAATGTTCCTCTCATGCATCTACTGCCTGCTGAACATTTGTATTGTGTACTTCCGTGCTTTAGATGCTTGCATTCTTTTCGATGATGCGCTTCCCGACGACAGAGAGCGGGGGAAAAAGGTCCTACTAGCCAACACAAAAACCAAAGAGCAATATTTTCTGTGGACGCTGTTGTTGTTGTCGTCGTCGTCGTTGCCGATCACCAGATTTTCTCGTTTTGTTTGACAGAACTTTCATGTCAACGAATCGACAACTATTGTCCTTTTGTAGTTTGAATGGATATTTTTTTCATCAATAACTATATGTAGGATATTTATTTCAATTAAAAAGAAAATGATTTTGTTATTGAAAAATGTTTGGCGAAGAAATGAAATGATTGGTGAGCTTTGATTGACTGTCTTTTTTATGCCTGACGACTGGTTTGCTATTATCGATGAATCGAATTTGCTTTCGAAATTGTTTTCGAATCGGAATTGAAATGTTAGGGCACCGAAAAATTGAATTCGTGCTTAGACAGATTTTTTGTAACTGATATTTTCTTTTAAAAAGGGCATATTCAATAGGAATCAAAATATAGGATCAAAAATGAGTGGGTTGAATTTATATTCAGCGGTTTTTTTTTAGGAATTTAAATTGTAAATGCCGAGAGTTTTAATTGGCTTGCATTCAACTCATCTGTAGAAACTTATTTTGTTTACCCGTTGAATGTGGACAAACAAAATCCTTTTCATTTAAGACAATTTAGCACAAACATGTTACAGGGAAGAAGTAATGACCTTTTAGGACAATGTTAGTTCGCGTTATTTCGCTCTTATCTCGAATAAATTGATTCTCTTCTAATTGCCTTGTTCGCCGGAGCAATATCCTACTGAGTACATTTTAGCAATTTGACTTTGTACAATCCTATCCCTATTTGCTTTTGTATTTTTGTTCCATGCATTGTAGATAGGCACCACACTTCAGGTGGAAAATTGTTAGCACGCGGGCCGCTTTGCATCTACCAATGTCTGATTTTACTAAACCTTGTCCTTACCTATGAAAAATCCTCTCTAGCTAACAGAGCTTCATCCTTTGTACCGAATGCTTTTATGCATGTGTTTTTATTTTAGGTACGACCCATAATTACAGTGACTACGATGCATACGAAAATGTTTTTTGGATGCACTTCAATTTTCAGTTGCATATGTAACAAAATGCATTCACAAAATGATTCTCGCGTCTTTCGCCTGGGAGCTTGAGGCTCATCTACAGGGAATCTACTCAACCCATTCTCGCGTGCCAGCTTGCATGTCCTCGCATGGTGAAGGCATTTACTGTTCACCAGTTGGCACGACGACATTGTCGGCTGTTGGAGGATGCAATCCAATGCCATCAAAACCGACTACTGCGCTTCGCTATGTGTACCCACAATCCGGCAGGTATCCCTTTGGCTAAAGCGGGTGCACTGAATTTTTATAACTGAGAATTGTTTTTGCTCCCCAAATGCAGGGATCGTAAGAGTGGCTTAATCAACATGAAACTCGACGTCGTCTAAGAGCGTTAAGCACATGCATAAGTTGCATATGCATGAAGGTATGGAGTAAGAAGGCGAAGTGGTGTACGGTTGTCGGTGGGCTGCTCAGTATTTTGACATGTGCCGATTAGTGTTGTCTATATTGTTGGGAAAAATCGTTTAAAAGGTTTCTCGCTTAAAGCAATCGATCTATTGTCGCACCTAAAGTTTACCAGTGATAACAGAATTTTACAATGATGTGAAAGAAATAAATTGTGGGTTGACAAAATCATTGTGGCTTTATGTGGAAGATGGCGATTGCAAATCATATAATTTGAAGCAATGATAGTATTTTAAAGATTCAAAAAGAAGAGTTTTTTACTGAGTCCATTCTTTTAACTTTGCTAAAGTCGTCATACAGTACGAGCAATATTGGTTTTCAAGTGCACAAATCCAATAATGGGCTTTTAAAGACTTTAATGTAGTTTTCTAGCTAATTTACTTATTTTTTCACATACTCAACTTTACGAGACACGTTGCACTAAAATATACCTTTCAGCAGCTTGTTGGTGGTTTAATGCTCCTAGGTTCATGCTAGCTCTAGCGTGTAAGGACCCTGGTTCAAATTAAGGAACGGACGAGGGACCGTGCACCGAGTTTCGAGCCAATCTAGTTCTGATTGCGTATCAGAATCAAATCAGGGGTCAAGTTGAATGTGAAGCTAATCATTTTACACCCGTAAAAATTGTGATGATGCAAATGGAGTCTCTACCACCACCACTTCGCAAGACCCCAAGCCAAAAATGCGTTGTAGTACGCAACTTGCTTTTGCCTTCAAAAGATATCCCACGTTATCATAAAGAGGTCAATATCTTTTTTATTCTTTAGTCAACATGTGAAATGTTTCGCTTCATTACTTTTCGATTTTGTCGGTCCTATGAAAATAGTTGTTTTCGATTTTATGGCCGAATTTTTATAGGAGCTTAATTTTGGTAATAGGATTTGGCCAAATGCGTACATACTAAAGATAAATCAGTGCTCAGGAAAAAATACATTCGTTTGAATATTCATTCGAAAATAAAGTTTGAAAAATGTATCCTCCAATGCCAATACATGGTGAAATGTGGAAATCATTATCCTACGGAGAGAGTATCGAGAAGAGTTTAACTATGTACGCAAAACGTTCTAATTACTTGTCAATGTATAGAAATACATAGAAAACCTCGTGGAGATTCTTGTGCGGAAATACAGAGGCATCGAAGAGTCAAATCGCGTACTTAGGGTTGTAAGCTTGTAGGGTACATTCAGATCCCTGACGGCAGCTGGCTTTGCGTATATTTTTGTCAGTTAGTGGAAACAGAAGTTGTGCTTATTTGTAACAAGGAACGTTTCGCACGTTCAACCTAAAAACTACTGCTTGATATGACTTAGCTTGGTTTCGCTAAAAATTTTAAGTATGACCTTTGGCTGCCATAGTTACAGTAGCAGAATACTGACATCGAAGGTAAGTATATTGAAACTGCTTTTTCTAACCTCACTGAGCATATTGAAAAGCCTCTCGCTCTTAACGATTATACGTTTATTGCCTTCATAAACATTGAGGAGGCTTTTAACTACATCAGGTCTGATGCGATTGTTAAAGCACTCGCCGGACTGAATGTGAATATTAGGCTGACAGCTTTTAGTGAGAAGTTTCTTGAGATCAGAGTGGTATCCTCTGCTCTGGAGAGGCCGACATGATAATGTGATTTCCAAAATTCGTCTTCAATAAGTCAATTGTTGTTGTCGCACTGGGCACGTAGTGCCGACTTGTCGGAAAAATGTCTCTCTGACATCCATACAATGCAGATTTGAGAACAAAACTGGTTTATCAGCGCTCTGTACCGGTCACCATAACGCGCTCGCTGTGTTCATTTTTGAACAAATATGGCCCTATGATATGTGGTAATTTAACATGCTCCATTTGTGGATATAGCTATCGAACCAAAAATAAGTATCTTCGCTGCACAACATTTTCTCTTAAAACAGTTGATTTTCTGTCCACTCGCCGAATGTGCGACGAATTTGATGGTCATATGGCTTCAATTCTTGCACAAATCAGATGCTTTAAGCCTTAAGACCGAGATCATTGATCCTACACAACGTGGACGGACAAATCCCAACTTGCGGTGGACGGACAAATCGAAACTAGCTTCCGCGGCTGCGACATTCTATTGTGGGCACACTGTTCGAACTGTTCATTATTCGTTGACGTACGGTCCAGCAACGTGAAGTGGTTGCGAAAGTTTACAATCACATGACGATTATGTGGTCTATAAAACTCACGAAGCCATCTTTGAGTTTGGACAACTAACGCTGATTTCAAAAATAAACTTCCAAGATTTGTAGGCGCGGCTGTCAGATTTTACCGAGTAAAAATAACAGTGACATTGACAGCTCTCATCAGCTCATTTGACAGTGCTGCGTTTCAAAATACGATACCTGTAAAAAAACACTCTTTACATTCACGTTGGAGCCGAGATTATGTCTTGAATGTGAACCGTAGTAAAACGGAGCTATTATTATTCACAAGAAATTAAAAATTTTCTGGGTTTGACTTATCGCAATTAAAAGGAAGCTACATTGACATAATCCAAAAGAACAAATATTTGGGACTGATTCTTGATTCGAAGCTACTGTGGAACAATGTCACAGCAGAGAGAGCACCGAAGGCATTTGGTGCACTCTACTGCTGCAAAAGAGCCATAGGATCGAATTGGCCTTTGCAGTCTCGCATTGTTGCGTTATTTTATAGCACTACGGTTGAGCCTAAACTGCTTTATAGGGTGATGTTATGGTGCTAGGCTGCTCTAACCAGTGAATGTTAAAAAAGTGCGAAAGCTGACAGCACTTTGGATGACGCGGACCCTCCAAATCACCCCTAATAAGGCATTTTTCGTGTTTCTTCGCTGGACCAATCTAAGAATCTCACAGTCAGCTAATTTGGCTTCATTGTATTTTGGCATGAACCAAAACATTCTAAAATCTTATTTAAGGGATTTCTTGTTTCAGCGAAAGTTTACTACATAGCTCTGGACACTCTATTGAATTTTAGGTTTTCAACTCACATTCCTTTAAGGGTGAATGAAATGATGGTGTCACCCTCGAGAACGGACTTATGAATTGATGAACTGGCAAGTCTTGGAACCTTGCTGTGGGAGATCTCATAGGTGGAAGCCAGCAATCAGGCGAAAAACCATGGATGACGTTAAAATGTTCTGGACTAAAGAATTATCCTGTGCGATCGCAAGCCAGTCCTAGACTTCCATGGATAAAGTTTCATCCGTACCGTTCTTCGCTGGCTATTGGCCGTTCTCACGCACCATTGCCTCATAGGGCTGCAAGAACAACGGTTAGATGCAGTGTTCAACGATTTCTCTTAGAGTTCTGGCTCAGCGGATGAAGAGCAATCTTTCTTCCATCTTATGTGTCAGTGTCAAGCTTTGACGAGAAGAAGGACGACCTTGCCAGGGCTGAACACCTCTTAGGTCTGACCGACCCACCCTTTATCGATTTAAAGTGTATCGCGCAGTTCATAAAAAGAAGCATTGGTTTCCGAGAGAGTAAGGGAGTCATGACAACAGGCCTTGATTGTGCTTATGTCTGTCTGTTAGTAAGACTTAAATTGACAGCCACTTACTGTAATCTAACCTATATCATATGCACTTTAAGCAAGTAATGCTAGTTTGCGTCTCCTAATTTAGACTGATGACAAATCAGCGTGTCCGAAAGATATTTTAAGCTGAAAATCGTAATAGGCAGTTATTCATTTCAAACCAAATAATTTCCAAGCTCAGTTTTTTACAACTTCCTTCTCTCTCGCGGGAAATTTGAATAATTTGAAGAAATACGATGAACTGTAGCTATTATTGAAATCCATGCCTCGGTTTTAAGTCTTCATTACAACCCAGTTCCGAGATGGTTGGATTTAAACGTGAAAAAAAAAACAAAACAAAAAAAAACCCCGGAGAATTAAAAGTTGTAAAAATATCCTTCCCCAATGTTAAATTGAGAATCAGAGTCGTTTCGGCAACACTGTTTTCGTTAAGATTATTCTGTCATATTGTTTTTATTACTTGATGAAGACTAGATTTCGTTTAGTTGATGTTGGATTCCATGCCCATTTCAATATATCTACATGCATCTGCAGACGTTTTCAGTTGCCTATTTGAAACAGCTTGGTATGAAATATCCCCAAATGAGTTCTTTCCTCTTAGCATTTATATGTTTCTCCTGTCGTTCGGTGAAGCCCCATACCTCCCATGGGTCGGATCTCGTTCAAGGTGAGTTTTGTGTACGAAATGCATATAGGCACTTGAATAAATCTATCCGTCTGCTAGTCAGAATCGGTTTTTGTAAAAACTTCGAAAGTGAGTACAGTATACAAATGCGATCCTATGATGCGATGAATTCGGTGTGAATTTTTGTCAAATTTGTGTGCACGAGCAAGTGTCATTTACCTTGTCTCAAAACGAGGTGGTAGAACACTTCAAAACATTTTTTAATGTTCCTGTATGAATGAGGAGCGAAAATGAAAAAAAACTGCTTCGAAAAGCTGCATATGCATGCAGTCATTTTTGTTGCACCACAATGGAATCAATAAATGCAGTATCCTGCCACCATATTTTCGGCAGGAGCGAAAAGGCACTTGATTCTGTCTGGAGCCTAGTGCTTGTAACTTTTTTTTCCACAGATACGATCCAATCTAAGTATGCAGTGGTGGCAGTGGGAGAACAATATAATGTACTCAAAAGGATGTGTCATTAACTTTGCGAATTTTCATTTGGAAATATCAGTGTGCCCTTGCATAAATCTTACCCAGACAACAAAGTTGTTTTTAACCATTGGAAAAATTTACGTCGTATGATGACTGTACTCGTATCAGCAAAGGACTCTGGGGCTTACATGTTTTTGGGTTACCTTTGAATAAGGCTGATAAATGAGCAAAATACGTTCGCATTGCATTAATATTAACTTAATATATCACAACTGTGAAATTCAAAAGTGTCAACAATAAAGAGAGTGAAATAAGGTTACAACTGCAACAATCTCCCTTTCGAAACACATTCAATGTAGGTTAAGACACTTGAGAGTGAAAACTTTTCGTTTATTTCGTACTTAACCGAAAATACTTGGATACTTCGTCCCAATCTTATCTTAGAAAACAAACATCATTTTATTGCCAGAGTCTGACCCAATTTCGACGACTGGTTGCGTCTTCTGAGGAGAATGACGAGCGTCTGTTAACCCACTTGAAATGAAATTGAAAGACTTTGCAAGGCGACCGCGGTCGACGACGCCACCCAAAACAGATTTCATAACATCCATCGCCTTGCAGACTTCGTCTGTATTTTGTCAGTAAGAATGAAAACATAAAGGGGGCACTTGTTGCATTCGCGATTCGTATATTGCAAATAGCAATTCGCGTTCATGTGACATTGGCGGTAGTAATCTTATTCAGTTGCTGATATGAAGATAATGCCGTAGCGAATAAAATCATATTTAATCTGAGGCGAGACGAAGAATAATGTCGGTTCCTTCGCTTAGTCACTTGCTTCAGAATCAGCCGTCTTGAATCAACGGAAATTATCGATAGTGTGGAATAAAAAAACCAATGAAAAATAAACTTTTGCATTGCTTTTGTTCACAATATCATAATGATAGTAAATCAAGATGATAAATCTTGGTTGAAAAGAGCAGGATGAGTAAATCAGTAGACTTATTTTAACAGCAGCTTATGATCGCCGTCGATACCAGATAAATTTTTGATCAGTAGCGCTTTGAGCGGAAGTAATAGCGGGCTTACATTTTATAATTCAAAGCGATTTTCATAACGATAACATGACTTTTGTATATTTTCTTACTTTGATTGATTTTATTTGATTTTCATTACAGAGCTAGGTGAACTCGAAGACCGGTATGTGATCCTAGCTGGATTCAAACCACAGATGAAACACACCTGGAATCGAATCTATACCCACTCGGCTACTCAAGTCTCATGGTATTAGCAGTGTAATGTAAAAAACATATGATATTTAGTCAAAATACGGGGAACAAATGAGATTCTACTGAGCAGATATTTCATGGATCAGATGAATAGCTTCAATACCGATCCTTTTAAATAACATAAAACTGTTTTGTTATTGAAGCTTACGCTTATTGCATTTCGACTCCATTCCTTACAATGAGCAGTTTTGTGCTCCAGCTCCTTTCTTCCAGTTTATACTGTTTATTTTTTGCTTCCTTGTAGATCTTATACTTAAGTACCCAACGCTCATAAATTTGAGGGATTATCATTTTAAGATTTCTATCCATGATTTCTGTTTGTAAGTTTTTGTCTGTGTTATCGTTTTGTGGTATCAGGGGTCTTTAAAATTTTCGTTAGGGCACGATTCTGGCAAATCTGTAGCGGCTGTTTAGTAAAATATTGTGCTCCCACACGTGATGGTTGGTCAAATGATCTGCTTATAAATAAAGATTCTGCTTAGAAATAAGGGCGAATATTTAACTTTTTTGATGTTCGTAGTAGCATAATTTGTTCAACATTCCGTTGGCAGTTATTCATTTATTTTGAATGTGCGTACTCTAAAATTGTCTTGAGTCAAAAGTAAGTATCCCATAGGTTCATCGTCTACTATTAACTGACTTGAATTTTGTCTACTTGGTCTTGCCACAAAGATTACTTGCGTTTTTTTCTGCGTTGATGTGTATATTGCCCTACTAAGCATAAACGTTCTACATAAATTTTTTGCTTATTTGAGTTAGCTCCGGATTTGAAAACTACATACTCTATTCCATATGTGGAAGTATGTTAAAATCAATAATGAAAAATCTCCCTATCTACCAAAAATTTCGCGTTACTAAGTATAAACGTTCTATCTACCGGAGATAGAACGTTTATGCTTAGTAATGTGTAGATATAAAGTTTATGCTTAGTAATGGGGCCAGTTTTTCGTTTCATGTTACTAGAAAAATGTCCTATCTGCTTAAAACATATCTTCCACAACTATTTTCAACGTGAAAGCTTTTACTTCAGTTTTATTGTATCCATGCTTAAACTTCCGTACCATTTGAAGATATCCGCAGCATTTAGAAAAACAGAAATCATTGAATATCTCGAAAGTACTAAGATGTATGATAGATAACACTTTTATGCTTCGTAGGGCAGCAATAGCAATAGTGTGTCTATGACGATTGGATGTTATAAATTCTGTCTGCCAAGATGCTGGTGCAGTCTGAGAAAAGACATATTTTTTTTGGTAGGCATCATTGAAATATCTTTAGTCTATAGTTTATACAATAGTGGAGACAGTGGTTATCCTTGCGGAATTTCCACTTCTATTGGCCGTGTACTTGAGATATGGCTGCTTCTTTGGACGGGAAAAGTTCTATCCTCGAAAAAAAGATCAAATCATGTGTATTTTTCATTTCTAATGTGCTTCTTAGCTTGCCACAGCTTGGTGAATTAAGTAACAACTTCATCGATTAGTTGACAACTTGATCCGGAGCTTTCTGATCGATGACAGGAGGTTAATTGATATAAAACTTTAAAGAAAAGGGAGATCCTTGTGTCCTGTCAAACCACAACAATAGTGCATTGGCAATATTCATTAATTGTTGGATTACGTTGTCTAAGAAGTGTCTGAGATATGTATTTTTATTGTGTCAATTGTTGTGTTTATTGTGCCGTGGTACCAGCTGTTTCCTTAATCTTTTACTCTTAGCCGTAATCTTTGGTAATTGTCGAATTTTCTTTGGATTTCAGCTCCAATGTGAAAGCTTCAGTTTTTATGCTCTGTTAAATTGAAGGCTTTGGAGACGTGGATTGGCGAGAAAACCAGTTTGTTTTCTGTTTAACATATTTTGTTAATTGTCATAAACTCTTGTCTCCCGGCTTCATCAACTATAAAAAAAAGCCTTACTCACTCTTCAGCTGATGCTATTTGTCAGCCAGTTTGCTTTCCTTTTTATGCTAATGTCACTTGTGCACATAGCTTTTTCCGAAGTTGATTTTCGTTTTAATGAGCTCTTTCACATCTATAACTCTCAATCGGAGTTTGAGCAGTAAATTCTTCTTTCATCTGGACTATGTCGTATGATAGTGCTTTTATCGCTCTATTTCGTTAGTTGTTCTCTTGTAACGCAGACGATTGTCTGCATGAAACTCTTCTTTTAAAAGATTTGAGGCCGGATTAGAGCTCGATCAATACGGTAGTCCTGACACTTGGCTGGCGATTTAATGAGAAAACTAAGTCGAGGGCGTGATTGTTTGCTATCCCAAAGAAGCTAAGTTTGCGGGAACTGTGTAAGCTACTTTATTTGTCCATGATAAATGTCTGCAGTGTAGTATCTGGTCTATTAATGCACCGGTCCCATTTAAATTTTCTGCTATGAAGACTAAACCTTCTCGGTCGAAGAGTTTATAAAGAATTTAACTGAATTCAATTCAAAAGACTGAATAAGTATTTCGAAAGCTGTTTCCTGTAAATGGACTGTAATTGGACTAGGTAGGGAATGTGGTGGTACCTCATATATATTCTAACGACGATAGCAATGGCATGCCATCTTTGTCTGATTGTCCCTCCTTTTCCTCCATTGTCTCGCTATCGGAACCTGGTTCCGATCCGCAAGAATCACTATTGGAGACTAGTGCCGAGTATTTATTTCCTTTCATTGGAGCCTGAGAGAGGCTCCAATAAAAACGTTAGACCTGAGAGAACGTTTTGAATAAAATCCTCTCTTCCTACAAGTTTTGAATTTTAATAATAACAATAGAAAAATAAATGTAGTATACTGAAAAACGAACCAAAATAATAATTTTTGAAAATGTTCAATGAATCGATTCCCAATCACTGTTTGGCTAATTACAATCGAATGAAACTACTTTTGTCCATGCTTTCTCCAGTGTAAATATCTATTCTCCTTGCTTTTTCGTGGACAATCTTTTGCTTTATGATTACAGTTTAAATTGCTGCTTGGTGTGTATTTGCTCTGATCTCAAACTTTTAAACGATGTGCTAAATATTTAACTATGTGTTGAATTCTACAATTATTATTAATCTTAATTTAATTTAAATTGTCCTTTAATTTAATTTAAGTCGTGTTAGTACTTATCCTATGCAATAGGTGTGTTTTTTGCCATTCAGATCAGATCAGAGTTAACCTGTGCGCAAAAGCAATTCACACCAAGCAGGTTGCTGTATTTACTTAAGGTGCTGATTTTATAGTAATCATGACGAATAACGCTAGTTGAGGACGTACTTGTCTAACGCTGTGATACAAATGATTTCAAATTTATGTTTAAATTTCATCAAACTGTCAGTCTGCGAAAGTTCATTGGTTGATGAAACCGGAACAGGTAGTGGTCGCACCAGCCGCTACAAGCAATCACCCTCAGTTTCCCACTCTATTGTGAGCCCATGAAGCCTTTACTTAGGATTTTGAAGCTGCTTTGTTTTTGTTCTTCTATACTTCCTTCCCTACTCGATGAGCTAATAATAAACAAGCGCAGCTAGTGTATATAAGGCATCATGTTTGAGTTTGACATATGAAACAATCGACTCAAACAGATAAGTTGTACAATGCTTCTGTTCGCCAATACTCAACTTCTGATGTTTCGATAAAATTATAGCAAGCCTATTTGAACGTGGTCCTTTAATAATTTCAGGAGAAAAATAATAATATAAACTCTCTAAGACTCAATGAACCTTCTGTAATCAAGAATGATTGCTATCGTGTGTAGCATTCAATTTCGATCACTTTGGAGACTCGACTGATACCATTCTCTAGCACGTGAGTTCACTTAGCTATAAGTTAGTCTCTGAGTCAAATCAAATAGCAAGAGATCGGTGATCTGAATTATTGTGCAATTGTAGAAATAGAAATTGCTATACAATAATTGAATAAAACAACGAAAATCCATCGTGGCTCACCTGAAATTTTGTTTTGGATCATTGCTACCTGCCGATGAATTTGGTGATGGTTTCGCGCTGAGATCGAGAGGTTGTTCGCCGGTTATATCACTGGGGCTCGGTGAGTCCTTGAGCGAAGGACTTAGAGTGGCAACATTTATCTCTGAGGTAGTTGGTGTTGCTGACGTGGCTGGCGGTATTTGTTGGGCTATTTGGTACCAGAGACCTTAATAGAAAATTAGTTAAAACTATGCAAGACAGAATTTGGTAAGTGTTTTACCAGGTGAAAGATGCGGTAGACCCGGTTGCATCCCCTGAAGATGAGCGACTGCAAAGAACTGTGCAGCCATTGATTGTAACGAGGTCATGTTCGGTGGAAGTGAATCTCTAAGGAGTGATGTTACTGTTTTATTTGCATTACTACCACTATGGCTTTGTACTTCGCTGTCAGGGGAGCTATCACTTGTGTCGCTATCCGAATCTATACACGTTTGCTGGAAGAAAAAAGATGAGTTCTTTAAATATCAAAGTGATCAACAATATTAGATCTGGTTTCAGTCAAACATCATTTTGTACTTACTCTACGGGCGAGTTCGGCCTCGGGCGGAGCCGGGCCAGACTCCGCCACTAGTTCTCCTTTTTCGTTCACTGTGAGTAGCTTTCCGTCAACACAGAAATAACACTTGTCGTTCGGTTTCCAATCAACGGGAAAAGTGCTTGGCTCGTCAGCCTTTCCTGTCCGGGACTTTGTGATGTAATTTTCTGAATTACCTTTTCGAGCTTCGATTTTTCTGTCGGTTAGAGTTCCTTTAAAAGACAAATTGTAATTCTTGAGTTTTTTAATTATGAATCGGTTGAAAAAAAGCATTTGGTAAAAAGATCAGGTAAATATGATAAATTTAGACCTGACGAGTACTGGGCCAAATAATTTGTTCTATAGCGAGGCATTAATTTCCCGCGTCTTCACACTAAACATAATACTGAATGGTGTTTGGATTGATAAAATATTCAGTTAAAGCAATAAGCTCGTATAAACAAGCCTCTATGCAGAGATTTAGCCTTTTTTTAAAATGTACTTACTGTTCTCTGATACTGCACAGCCCTTGTTGTCCGTCTTTTCGCTTATGTCTTTTTTTATCGTTACAGCTTCGTTTTTGATTAAATGATTTTCTACA
Organism: Nemotelus pantherinus; assembly: GCA_963978885.1. Classification (NCBI taxonomy): domain Eukaryota; kingdom Metazoa; phylum Arthropoda; class Insecta; order Diptera; family Stratiomyidae; genus Nemotelus; species Nemotelus pantherinus. The sequence continues at coordinate 117,116,692 of OZ022265.1, read as the reverse complement.
AGGGTTTCTGAGTGATTTGGCGATGCTAATTTTTGTTTTTCTTGCAAATCGGAATGATCGAGTCTGTTGTTCGTATCTATTTCAGACGGATTAAAAAAAACAAAGCGCTGTGAGTTTTTGCATGTAACAGGTAAATTAAGTTATCTAACCTGGCATGTGATTTTGGACTAGGTTGGCGGCATTCACATTTAGTTGAGATCGTGCTAGTGCTTCTTGATATAGCTTACATTTCCTACGACCCATCAACTCCTCGGCGACACGTTCTAAGCCTGCAATATGAAAACTGAGTTCAGTTAAAATTATCGAAATATTGAAGTAAAATATAGGGACAGTCAAAAATGAAACTGCTGATAATTTGCTGAATAGTGGTCAGTTACTTACTTATAATATATTAAATTGTCAAAGAAGCATTCAATGATAAGTAGGTATTTCAATAAGTAGGTAAAACAAGTAGGTAATTCAGGTAATTCAATAAGTAGGTAAAACAAAGCTTGCAGGACTGACTTGAATGGTAAGTTTAACATTACTTAACATAAACAGCATGCTCGTTTAAGGCAAAATTTTATTATTGATGAAATAGTTCCACAGCCAATTGAATTTCTACTTTTTTTGATAATAGTTAGATCTGGGACAATAAGAAATTATGCTAAATTAATTAATCCATGCCTTATATCTTGGTTTACTCGGAATGATGGCCCCGTATTTTCGTTAAGTGTATTTTGCATCCGCTACCAGTTTTTCGGCTGAATGATCCTATCGCTTTTACCTTTATCAATGACTGCAATCACCAAAACTCATTAAATAGTCGAGTTTACGGTATTTATTTAGTTATTTAAATATACTTATTTGCTTAGCCCGCCGTTGCTATTTTTCAAAAACTATAGTTGTAGGAGTACGAGCTGCAAGACAAGTATTTTTATTTAGGTTTGTCCATTTAAGGACTTGCGTGTTCTTTTTGGCGTGTCTCAAAATTCCCGATCTTCTTGAAATCTGAGATGCATATTACCGAGCTGAGTTAGAGCGAGATTGGTTGCCTGAAGTGGAAGCGACACTTGAGGTAGCTGAAATGGGTGCCTGAGTCGGGTTAGTTGCCGCTTCTTGTGGATTCCGCTCAATACGCACGGGTTTCCCTTTCTCACCAGTTCCCAATTTCGTTGCATTAATCTACGATCCAACTAGGGTCAGAAATCGATTTAATAGTGGTCCGTGTAGTACAATTGGAAGCCACTTCTCCCGAATGGTGTAGGTTTTGTAGCTTCTTCCCTTAAGGTTAACAGTGTAGTCAATCATTCCTTGAAATTAGATTTGGGAAGTTGAGCTTTTGTCAATGAAGATTTATTTTAGAAGACTTGGGTTTTTATGAAATTGATGCTTCCGGTCCAGAATGATTCAATATTTTTTTTTAACCAAAAAGAGAGACCATGCGAGGGTTGGCACAAGTCTTTATGGACGCAAGCGTTCTGAGCCAAATTGATGCCAATCAATAGATCATCTTAACAAATCTACACGGTCGACTTAATGGTTAAGAAAAATAAGGCGATTTCTCAGATCTACAGTACTAACCCGGAACCGTTCAGATCAGTCGTCTACTATGACTAGATCTGCAATACTAAGATAACCAAAGCAGTGCATAAATTGAAGCGTGGATGAAATTACAGAATGATATAATAGAGAATGACTCCTGAGTGGAAAGGACGTCGGTAAAAAATAACGTGAACAATAAGAGACCCAGATAACTACCTTGTGGAGCACCAGATGTAATGTCACATTGCAAGATACTACGTAAGGTTACGCATTTCACTCGATTTGTCAAGTAAGAGGTAATTTAGTCCAAGTCAATGAAGCTTTACTAGAGCTATAGATAAGATAAGGCTAAGATAAGTTTATTTCAACAAGAATTGATTACTTTTATAAAAGAATTCTGACATGATGCCAAAATGGATTTGCAAATGAAATTGAGAATATCGGTGATGAAGCTAAATTGAGTTACGGATCAGCTTTTTACATAAAATCATAACATAAAATCAAAGCTGATAAATTGTAAGCGGCGTCAAACATCGCTTCTAACGAAAAACTACTTAGGGAGTGTTTTTTTCATATAAAGTCACGCTATACCACTGAGATGAATTAGCTTTTAATAAGGTAATCAGGAACAATATTTGCAGATGAGGATCTACATTTTTACTCGCTTTAAGTCTTGAGCTGATGAGAAGCTGATGACAAACTGTAAGCAATCAGATTTGTAAAAAATGAAATGAGAGCAAAAGAGCAAAACAACAAGTGAATATCGAACATCATTATTACATTTATGAAAACAGGTAGTCAAACACAAAAATCAATTAATAATTATCAAATCCAAAGGTAAAAAAAACCATTCCAAGCATCATTATAATCGATATAGCCGAAAGCGAAAAAGCAAATTCTAACAATTAATATGCGATATATTGGCAAAATCACCTTTTGTAACTAAACCCACCCTTAAATAGCAAACTTAATTACAAGTGCCATGCAAAGATGGCGTTAATCGCGAAATAGACAAATTGGCAACAAAGAAAGCAATCGAGTGAAATGCAACTAACAAGTCGATTAAGAGGTCAATGGCCAGCAAACGGTCCCTCTTCGCAATGTCTTCTTCCGAAATTCGAAGCGATGTCATAAACCCTTGGATATCTCTATCTTTGCACAAATGTGTATCGACGTATTAAATTTCATGTTGCGGGAGATTTGCTTGGATGGTTGATTATGCGTAACGACGCGACATTCTTGGGTGTACGACAGCATTGACTAGAACGAAGGTTGAGTCTAATAAAAGCTATGAGCAGTAATATGTATTTTTGGAGTCTCTTGACCTACGTCGCTGCTTTTAAAAGTGCGGTAGACTACTTTGGTATTTAGTCATTTTGTTGCCTTGAGAGCCTACAAGGCTTTCAGAGAACTTTTCGGACCAACCATGGAAGATATTTCAACGAAAAAAAGAGCCATCAGTCAGTCTTATTTATTTGAGCTTCGAAGGAATAGTTGTTCAGACAACGCAGCAACTACCAAACTTCTCAAGAGTTTCCAAACAGAAATTCCATTCAATTTATTCCTACGTTCCTTTCATTCGACTTATTTGCCTGTGCTTTTCTTTTATAAGGCTGCAAGTGTCCGAAAATAAAATACGAGCCGTTGAGGGTTGACCGGAATACAACGCACGAACACACTCAAGTCCGACCCGTGGCAGTTCAAGCGACGAAGACTCAGAACCTCCCATATATCTGCACATACGAGTACATTGAGGTAAGTACGCATGCAACGATACCAAAAGCATTAAAGGAGGCGATGATAAGAAGAGGGATGGTTGGGTAGTAATATGCAAGCAGACTTTAGCCGCCAGGAAAGTGGATAAGGCGATGCATAAGATTCGAAAGCTCTGCAAGCTATCGTTTCGAGCTGGTGGTCGTGGGGTTGAAATGGACAAAAATTTTATGGGGAGGTTAGTCCCTCCGCCGCGACCGATTGAGGCGACGAGTATGCCAAGAAGACATAGTAAGGGATCTGAACATGTTTGTGTTGCGTCGGCAGTATTAATGAGGTTTGGAAACCGGAAAGCGGGACACTCGGCGGACGCTCGAAAAATTCTCGAAATGGAGAAAAGTGTGAAAAATCGGAAAAGTATAGCAAGTGCATGCGTATATGAATGCCAGTATGGTAATATGTGGTGTATGAGCTGAGATTAGGATGAGGCAGGTGTTCGTCTCCGGTTTATTCTACAAAGGAAACGATGGCAATGGAAAGTTTTGATAAGTTTAATTTCTGTATCGAGCGTTTGAGTTGTGTGAGACGTGTCATTTTATACGTCAATCGATATCAGTTGACGAAAAATTATAAAACGAAGACATTACAAGCTACTGCAAAACTTATGTCTTATTTGGTGGCGGAGTGAATCGCAATCTTGCATATAACTCAATTTTTCATTTTTTAGCTTCAATGAGGTTAAATCTTCCGACACAGCTAACATAGTCCTGCGGCTGCAACATACAAATTGTGCTTCAGCGTAAAGGCCACTGCGACTTCGGGGGATGGCATGGATGTGATACTGCTCCTCAGTCGTTGACATACTCGTTCGCGTCTGTCCACCCACAACCCACAATCAATAACGTTGCATTTTTTGTAGCATAGCTGGATTTTCGTACACTCACCTAACCCAATGTGCCTACGTGGGGTTGATGGAGCTAGTGCTTCTGTCAAATGCCAGGACGTAATTCGATTTTTCTATTTCCTTAATTTGTGTCGTTTCGATCAATGTGGTTGTAATGCAGCAGCATTTTTTCCCGCAAAAGTATTAGAAGGAAGATCGATATCGATTTTGGCAGGGTGGTTTCACACGAAATCACTTTGATATTTTTGATTTGATATTTAAGTGATATTTGGAACTTGCTGGCGAAACGTGTCGAAAACGAACAGCCCATGCCGTACGTTGACATTTTTGAAGCCCCGAATCAGTTCGACGAAATCCATGTCGATAAACATAAACAATCGAAGAGTACTGTGAAATAATCTAAAACGTTTCAACATTGCATCGAGTTACACTCAACAATAAACCGAAATGTGAATTGAACTCACCGATGAATTGCTTATCGATTATTGGACTCATTTTGTACATTTTATTATTGATGTCTTGTTCGAATATCATTTACGCGATAGGTTATTGACCACTCGACCAGACATTTTCTCAGAATGTATGAATATTTGGTTTGGTTTTTATGAATTTTACCAGAAAACATATGGACGTGTAGTCTGTTTCGGGATATTCGATAAGAGAACATATCACAATATTTTTTCGGAAACAAAGTTTCTGTTTAAAGCGCTGCCTGAATGCATGCTTAAACATACTTATACGTACAATATGTATTAGCATTTTTCTGGAAGATTATATGCATGCATGTGCATACATGTCTGTAATGATCAGGTGAAACGGCGAAGAATATTTGTGATTTTTGAAATTTGACATGAACTGGCTGGATATAAATAAAATTCAAATCAGTTTGAAAATTAATTACACACCAGAGAGCAAGCAAACATAGTATTATCAACTTATCAATTCAGTGTAGATAAATAAGCATAAAAGAACTGTTAGACATTATTGAGTTGATTTTTTTAGTTTTCGTTCTTATTTGCAGATTGTTTTGAGAAAAGAATAGCGACAATTGTCGGAGTTATTTTAGCAAATAACATCTGGCAAAGGAAGTGCATATAGCACATTTTGTAGACTTTCTTTTATGATTAGAATTTAGTATTCCAAGAACTAACCTTAATAAAGTAAATTTTAAGAAAACAATTTTAATGCTTATTGAATTTAGTATGCTACGCCCTGGTTCACTTAACTCAAGTTCAGGTGGTTACAAATGCTATTTTGCCCGTTCAATATATAGCATTTTGAAACTCGACTAATTTGGAACGATTAATTGCAATGATTCGAAGCTCCATGCATTTGGAAATGAGAAATTCATTAATAAAGCTAGTAGAGTATTCTGAAAATCCTTACAAAAATAGACTTTGTCATGACTTTGGAGGCATCAGCTCACTTAAAACGTAATTGATGCAAATCTTTGCTCACGGCACTTTCGCTAAGGTAAGGTGTCGCTGAAACGGCTGCAGCTACGATGACAAATGGTGGTGTGAATCGCCTCCAGTCAAACCAGCAACTCAATCTCCACTCATCAGATGAGTTGAACTATTTTTCTAAACAACTAGTCTGTGTCTAATATGCTTAAACAGTGCTTACTGTATGGCTTGAACTATTTTTTCTTGAATCATCTTCAGATCGCTGGAAATATGTATATATCGTGATATTTAATTATTGTAGAACTTCCGATCGGAGTATACTTGAACAAACGAAAAAGATTTAGTACAGTAATATCTATATCACTTTCAGGAAGATTTTTGCAGCTCATTTAACGTACCAGATACTGAAACACATCAGCTGTTTATTGCAGATTAAATCCAAAGAGGTGATTAGAGTAGCTCTAAGAAAACTTGCTATGAAAAAAGTCCCTGGAACAGACTTACTCCCTCCATGCTTCATAATTAAAAGTACAGAAACGATTAACTCATCTCTGCATAACATTTTTCACAAATCTCTATCTCGCGGTACATTTTCTGATTTCTTAAATCGTCACATTCACGCCAATTCTTAAGACTAGAATTATAGAGGTATTGTCATTTTATTGGCGATATCTAAGCTGTTTGAAATACATGTTTGTGATAAACTGGCAAATGTTATCGATCGTTTTTTGAGTGACCACCAACAGAAGTGACAGGTCAAGTACCAGATGATAATAATCTCGAGTGTGGTTTGAAGTATGAGAAAAGAGATTTAAATCGATACTATATGTATAAACTTTTGACTGCGTAAGCCATGATATTTTGAAACACAAGCATATTTCAGGAAACTTGAGACTGGTTAGATTATTACCTCCGAAATCGAACTCAAAATATGAAATTTCACGATCCTCTTCAAAAAATCAACCTCTTCTTTGGCTATTTTTAAATAATTTCTAGTAACCAATTCAAAATCCAGTTTAAAAAGTTATTTATTTAAATCTTTGGCTTGTTAAAGAAGTCCTGTTGTTTTCTGTCCTTTGAATTTCCAACTCAAATTGACAACCAATCTGATGACATGTACTTATTTGATTGGGATTAAATTGAAGAAAAACGTATTCAAAAATTTTTTATAGTTTGTCATACATCTTTCTTTGCTTATAAATAGATAAATATTCTACTATAATACTTCAATAGTCAAATAGTCAACACTCAATATTGAATAGAAATGATCATATATAAGGTCATAAATTGTCCAATAAATAAGCCTTAAGCATGTTTGACTCAAAAAACTAAAGCATCTTTGCTAAAGGCACTGGCATACAAATCATTACTATCCCATATAGCCTGTTTTATCAAAATTATTGCTGAAATGGTAAGTAAAATTTCAGCTATTGACAGACATGTCATATGTATTAGTTGTTGGCAACTAATTTGCTCTCTGGCGAATTCAATAGCCCATAGTTTATGATAATGCTTGACAATGATTCTGAGCGCTATTTTAGCTACTAAGATGAGTAGTTTGGAGACGCATTCTGAGCGGCTGATCATTTTTATTTCTCATTGGATCTAAAGGGTAAAAGAGGGAAATTGCATCTTCTGTCAGTATCACAAGTAGTCTGAAGATACATTTTGATTTAAAAATGTATCCAACGGGCAAAAAGACTTGATATTGAGGATTGATAATATGAATACTCGATTCCCTTGCATGATGAGTTTGAGAATCCTGCCCAATTCGTTTAAAATCATGCTGAATAACGACTACTTTCCAGACTTAAGTAAATTGACAAATATCCTCAATGCGCAAAAAAGGCAAAATCGAAGAAAGTAAGAGTTCTTGATCAATATTTTTGTTTTTCTTCCCAGGATATTTGATTGAAGGGGTTTGGATAAAAATTACATATTTTGGATAAAAAATAGTAATAATTCGTGCAAGTTGTATCTGAATGCCATTTTAACACCACCAAATATATTGATGAATGATTGCCTAGCAGATGGTATAGTTGTTAGTTATTTTAAACTCGCAAATATTACACATATTCACAAAGATGGTGTACAGACAGATTCTTCAAATCAGTGGCGTGCACAGACGGGTGCAGAGAGGGACAATTGCCTCCTCTATTGCATGGTTATTCTTAAAAATTGGTTGTTGTACTCTACCCTTTGCTGTGCCTTCACAGTAATTTATTGAGAATCAAGAAAAATGTTTGCGGAATTGGGGTGTTTTCCCATTCGATTCCGAAGGACTGCGCACGCTAAAGCTTGAAATTTTCTCTCCCTAGCTGTGACAAGTGCATTTGACAGAGTCATTCAAGCACAAATACTATAATTCCTTAGTTCTTACTCAATTTTAGCACCAATTAGATTATGGTTTCCAAGAACGCAGCAACAGATTGACAGTAATGTTAGACACAGTTCAATACATAAATAGTGGAGTTGCGATATTTGTGGATTAAAAAAAAACGCTTGACAGCTTTGACCATGACATCGAACTTTTAGCTGTTTTAAAAAATTATCTCTATAATAGGCGTATCGTGTATTAAACTCATGAAAGTATTGTAAACATTGGCATTCCACAGGGGTCCACACAGGGTCCCCTTTTATTTTCTTTGCACATCAACAGTAGTCTGATTACTCTTTTATTCAGTAAAATGTTTTTCCATCTCTGTCTGCAGCTAATTAGGGTAGTAGCTTTGGAAACAACAAAAAACTGCGGTAGGATTATTGTTGTTTCAATGCTACTACTCAAACCCGCTCTCGATAAATGCACAAAAAAGGCGACAATTATTTCTGCAAAGAACAAAACAAAGAAAATGTTGATCAGCCCATCTACATTAATGGAGCACAATTGCAAAACGTCGCCTCATTTAAATATCGTGCACTAACTCTGGATGTGAAAATGTCCATACCCATAGCATCAGGTGGGTGCCTATGATAGAAGTCTTGAAGATACATCAATTTCTACCGCTGAGCATAACATTTCATGGTTTTATTCTATCAAATATATCTAACGAAGCAGTTTTGTGCAACTGAACTTCTAAACAGCATGCTGATTTAATTTACAAATTAATTTTAAAATAAATCAAAACAATTTTTGCACCGCCAACTCTGACTCGAACTTCAATTATATCTAGAGAAACAGGTTTATAACAATAATAAATTAATATATAAGATCCTTAATAAGCAACTGAAATTGCCATATACTATAAAAAAATATTCGTTTGTAACGTTCAACAAGGAATTCGGCACAATAAATACTTGGACTATTTAAATTGCGTTTCTCATCTCACAATAAACGTTATTCTGTTGATATATTTTCACTTGGACTTTTTTTTAGCAGCACTGCCATTTTCGTCTACAATTTCTGGCCTATACGGATGTAAACAGACGATAAATACATCAAAGCGTTGAAGTTGTCTTAGTCTCATATCTCGAGAACTATTACTTCCACGTTAATTTTGTGTATGAGTTCTATATTTAGATTTGTGTGCTAAGCAAATTCAATACATAAAAATTTATGTGAAACCAATAGTTAAAACAGATAGTAAAAAAAGATTTTCGTGAAGTTTGGCCTTAAGCAATTTTTTTTTGTGCAGACAAATTCATAATGAACTTTCCATATTGCGTTTCTCATCCAAAAATAAACACAATTTCGTTATTTTCATTATTCATTATTTGGACTTTTTTTTGGCTTAGGAAGTCTAAGATGACTAAACTAAGAGCCGGTTTAGACGAGCGGTTTTTTGCTGGATCCAGCACGAGCTTTCACGCAAGAGAAGTGAAGGACGGAACGGAACAGCGAGCACGACTGATGTAGTTGGCCATCGAGCACGGCAGCGATTTTTCTGTCATTTTCTTAGAAAAAATTTGAGGCACAGACTTTTTTTGGTAGAAAGCAGTCTGTATATCTATAGCCCAGTGAAATC